>CM055127.1:457766728-457789328 GCA_029206835.1 Rana muscosa | reverse complement strand
ATCCGTCCGATTCCCGTTCTGGTCCCCATCCGTCCCCCCGTCCCCCCCCTGATCCCATTCTGGTCCTATCCTCCGTCCCCCCGATCCCGTTCTAGTCCCATCCGTTCCCCCCCCCCATCCGTTCTGTCCCATCCCCCCCCCCCCCCCCCCCGATCCTGTTCTGGTCCCATCCCATCCCCTGATCCCGTCCCGGCTCTATTCATCCCCCCCCCCCCCCTCGGCCATGTTTTACTGCACCAGGTGACACCAACCCTAGTGACGCCAGTGGTCTGTTTGTTTTTCACAAGCTCAAGCTCTCAGCAGAATATATCAGTTTGCATAGATGAGACAAACCACTTAACACTGGAAGGGGTGCTCAGCTTTTATTTATTCATGTAAAAGTTCGGCTTCATTTTATTTAGTGGATTTAATCCCTTCAATAACGGACACTTTCACTAGAAGTGCACCGAATGGAAATTTTGGTGCCAATCAGATGTGGACTTGTTTGTCATGTGACTGTATGTGTTGTCTCCATCACAGTGGACGAGTAACGGATGGATCGGTCTGGCACACATTGGCTCTCACCGTCTGCATATACGTACTGCTCAAGCTGCTGCAAGGAGGAGGAGCAGGTAAGTACACGAGGAACGCCATCATTGAAGTAGGTTCTGTCTGGTCCATGTGGCTGTTTGCTGTAAGTTGGGAATTTTTTTTTTTGTTTTGTGCCTTTTCAGGTGCAACAGGATTTGTAAGCAACTTAAGAACCTTCCTATGGATCCGGGTCCAGCAGTTTACAAACCGTGAGGTGCAGATCCGCCTGTTCGCCCACCTGCACTCGCTGTCCTTGCGCTGGCATCTTGGACGCAAGACGGGGGAGGTGTTGCGTAGTGTGGACAGAGGGACCAGCAGCATCAATAGTCTATTGAGGTACGACTGATATTACAGGCCAACAACAGAATTTATTTTCTTTTTTTTGTTTTATTGCGCATTAAACAAAAAAAAAAAAATACTGACTATTTTGAAAAAAAACAATATTTTTTACTTTCTGCTATATATCTTTGGTAAGAAAATCCCCAATAAGCGTATATTGATTGGTTTGCGCAAAAGTTATAGTGTCTACAGACTGTGTGACACACACACACACACACACACACACACACACACACACACACACACACACACACACACACATATATATATATATATATATATATATATATATATATAATTATAATTTTTTTATTTTATTTTTTCTAGTAATGTCAGTGACTTATAGTGGGACTGCGATATTGTGGCAGACAAATCGGACACTAACTGACACTTTTTTCAGGACCAGTGCGCTATAAAAAAGAACGACTATTTTGAAAACAAAAACAATATTTATTTTTTACTTTCTGCTATAAAACATATCCAATGAAAAAATCTAATTTCTTCACAATTTTAGGGCAATATGTACTCTGCTAAATATTTTTTGCAATAATATATTGATTGGTTTGCGCAAAAGTTATAGCGTCTACAGTCTGTGGGATATTTTTTATAATTCTTATTTAATTTTTTTCTAGTAATGGCGGCGATCAGTGACTTATAGCGGGGCCGCGAAATTGCAGAGGACATTTGGGACACTAACTGACACTTTTTGGGGACCAGTGACACTAATACAGTGATCAGTGCTAAAAGTACTAACGACACTGGCTGGGAAAGGGGGTTAAACATCTAGGGCGATCAAAGGGTTTAATGTGCACCTAGCCAGTGTTTTTGTTTTGTTTTTTGTTTTGTTTTTTGTGTGTACTGTGGGGTGCTTTTACTAGGGGATGTGCTGGTTTTTTTTATTCTCTAATTGGCAGAGCTCCGTCCTATCTGTCTCCTTTCCGATCAGCGGGTGCCGGCAGCCATCCATTGGCTGGCACCTGCTGATCGGCTTCTGCTTTGTCTAATCACAGTCCAGCCGGTGCATATGTTCCCCCCTACCTGGAAGTGCCGAATCATGTGCTAGGTACGTGATCCGGCATAGGAAAGCCACTTTTGTGCCGTATAACGACGTTATGCAGTCAGCAAGTGGTTAATCAACTAAATGCGTTCCAGGTGCATCAAAACAAAAGGTAGGCAAAGTATTAGTGCTTGTGATCTTTAAACAAGAAGCAGCCACAACCTGGGTAAAAAGGCTTGTTCCCTGCCAGCATTCTGCAGAGAGGGACCCCTTGCTTACTGTTGGGAAGCAGTGGAGATGGCCGGCACACCCTCCGCTGAGTCAGAGTTCTCTAGTCAGCGGGGGAGCAAGCATGAGCTTTGCTGATTGCAGATCTACAGGTCTGACTCTTTATACGTTGGACCTCTGCACTTCTTCCCAACAGTATGCAAGGGGCCAACTTGGCAGCTGCTGGCAAGGCACAGGATTTTCTACCCAGGCTGTGGCTAGTTTGGAAAGCAAGCAAACTGTAAGGTTGGTTAGTTAGTGAAGCGTTTTTGAAACTGCACCATTCATTTGAATTGGCCTCCTTCCACTCCAAAAACGCTCCAATTAAACTCCTGTATCAAATCTTGGCACAGAGTCAGGAGCGGTTGCAGTTTGTGATTTTTGCTGCAATTGTAGCACCTTTTTCTCGCTTGACATTCGCGGAAAAATCCCACCATCTTTGGGGTGCCATTAAGAAATGGAATCTCGGGTGGATTCGCTCAGGCGTTTATCAACACTGCTCAAACACAAAATGGAGAGATACAAAGTAACGTTACTCTTTCTTTCATGCAGAAACCCTTCGTTCACACGAATGAGCCCTACAGTAATTAAAGGGGGTTGTAAAGGTTTGTTTTTTATTTTCTAAATCGGTTCCTTTAAGCTAGTGCATTGTTGGTTCACTTACCTTTTCCTTCCATTTTCCCTTCTAAATGTTTTTTTTTTCTTTGTCTGACTTTCTTACTTCCTGTAAGCTTCCCCCCCCCCCCCATCATCCGAGCCGTTCTGGCTGGGAGTTAGTCAGCGTGCTCGCCCCTCCCTTGGGTCCCAAGGGAGGGGGGGGCGAGCACGCTGACTAACTCCCAGCCAGAATGGCTCGGATGATGGGGGGAAGCTTACAGGAAGTAAGAAAGTCAAAGAAAAAAACATTTAGAAGGAAAAGGCAAGTGAACCAACAATGCACTAGCTTAAAGGAACCTAGTGAGATAAAAAAAAAAACGAACCTTTATGCCGCGTACACAAGGCCGTTTTTAATGTCATTGAAAAAAAACGATGTTTTTCTCGATGTGATTCTTCTCAAGCCTGCCTTGCCTACACACTATCGTGAAATAAAACGCTCGAGCAAAGTGCGGTGACGTACGAAACGTACGACACCACTATAAATGGGAAGTTCTATTCGGATGGCGCCACCCTCGTGTTAGTAAAGTTTGGTGAGAGACAATTTTCAGCCTTGTGCTCTTCAGTCCGTTGCAGCGTGACGAATGTGCTATCTCCATTACGAACGCTAGTTTTACCAGAACGAGCGCTCCCGTCTCATAAATTGCTTCTGAGCATGCGCGTTTTTTTCCGTCATTAAAGCCTACACACGGCCGTTTTTCGAGAAAAACGACGATGTGAAAAACTACGAGAAAAAATAGAGCATGTTTCAATTTTTAATGCCCATTTTTTTTTTCTCATCGAGAAAAATGCTCTGGAGCCCACACACAATCATTTTTTAATTGGTGTGTACGCGGCATTACAATCCTTTTAATTCCTTCTCCCTTTAACTATTCATTTCCTGCTCATTTTATTTCTATTTTATTAACCATTAATGTCTAAACCTCTTTTCTTTATTTTTTTACACATTTAAAAAAGTGCAAAAGTGAAGAAAAAAAAAGTGAATTAATTTGTTGCAATGCTTTGTAACAGATCATAATGTTGGTGTAATTTTAAATGGGATAAATAATAGAATAACATTTTATAGTTTTTTTTTTTTATTCTACAGCAACAATTTTTATTTTTATTTTTATTTATTTTTTAACACTACTAGTCAAAAAAAGGGGAGGGGGGGCAGAGCAGTCACCAGCTCTCTGCTCACGGAGATTTAAGAACCGAGTGATCAGCGGTGTTTGATTGCTCGGTTCTCAGTCTTAGGCTATTTTTAGACTGAAGCGCTGGGTGTGCTGGCGGTAAAACGCCGCTATTTTTAGCGGCGTTTTACCGTTGTGTTTGCCACGATTTGCAGGCGCTAGCGGGGTGGTTTTTAACCCCCGCTAGCGTCCGAAAAAGGGTTAAACCCGCCCGCAAAAATGCCTTTTTGAGGCGCTACCCCATTGATTTTCAATGGGCAGGGGTGCTATAGGAGCGGTATTTTTACCGCTCCTACCACGTCTCAAAGATGCGGCTGGCAGGAGTTTTTTTACCCTCCTGCTAGCGCACCGCTCCAGTGTGAAAAGGCCTCTGGCTTTCACACTGGATACAAAGGAGCGGCTCTTTCAGGGCGCATTGCAGGCGCTATTTTTAGCGCAATAGCGCCTCAGTGTGAAAGCAGCCTTAGAGCCGGCAGGAGACTGATGCTGCATTCACCTAGGTAAGTATGATTTAAAAAAAAAAAAAAAAAAGCATAACTTCTTCTCTTTTTAAGTGTTTTTTAGTTAGGTTTTATTTTTTTGCAATCCTTTAGAAAAAAAATATATTATAAAAAGTATTGTTAATCCATAAACAATATATAGTATGTTCTACTTCATCTTAAATAATGACAATATTATTGCCGCATAAATAGGTCCATAGCAGAAATGCTAAAACTTCTCTGATCCAAAGGCGGTGCGAGGAAGATGGTTAAAGGTTCTTTGATGATGTAATATTCATATTCCTGGCACTGCTTGGCACTGATCAATCTGTTTTTTCTCTTCCAGTTATATAGTGTTCAGTATACTTCCAACCATTGCCGATATCATCATTGGGATCGTCTATTTCACGTCTTCCTTCAATGCCTGGTTTGGGTTGATCATTTTCGTCTGTATGACTTTATATCTCAGTAAGTGCAAAGAGAAGGTGCAGGAAGTTTTATGTGTAAAGGCTGCTGTTGGCTATGTTGTAATATACTATAATGAAATGGCATGCTTAAAGCTGACCTTAGCCCTCCTTGTAAAGTTCCTCCCTCTCGACTCCCTCCTCCCCAACTCTCCGCAAATAGGGTGTTCTGACAAAATGTCGAACTCGGCAGAAAATCGAACCACGTCGCTTCCGCTTTCTTTAAACCACCAGTAATTGCTGATTTGGACGAATTGGTGTTTGGACCAGTGGCAGTGCGTCTATCCAAAGTTAAAACAACAAGGGCAGAAGATTGAATAGATGGAAAGTTAAAAAAAATGACTGCAATTCCGCTTTCAGCTCCTTTAACCACTACTTTCTAAAAACTCAGACAAGCTATATCAATTCTGGACTAGAGAATAGAATACTGCAGATAAACAGGTGCAACTTATGTAGGAGGATTTGTTTCATCTCTGTGTATCACCTGACTTCACTGGGTATATGTAAGGGTTTGCAACCACTTTAAAAAGTAGTCCACTTTTAAGATCAATTTAATGTTATACCAATAGGTCTAACATGAAGCATTTTTTTATACACCATCCTCCTTTACCCCAAATCACCTCCCTCTCCTTACTTCAGGTAGGTATCACTATTTAGGCTAGGTAGGTATCAAGAGATCCCCAAATTTTCCACTTCTTATTAAGTGATTGAACAGTACTGACTGGCATATTCAAGGCTTTGGATATCCTTTTCTATGTTTGTAAAGTTTCATTATCTTGTTACGCAGGTCTTTTGAATGTTCTTTTCTACCTCCTCATGTGCTCAGTGTCTAGCCTGCTTACTGCATCCCCGTGAGAACTAACAAACCCAAAGACTATTTATACACAGACACTAATTGTTTATAAAAGCCACACATGTGGGGAAATTAACCTTTAATTGCCAGGAGAGAGAGAGGGAGAGAGAGAGAGAGAGAGAGAGTTTGCCAGGATAGGAGGGGGGGTAAAACATAAGTGGGCCAATGAGAGCTGCAGAGCTGGAGGTGTGTCTAAAAATCCAGGAAGTGAACAGGCAGCAGCTTCAGCTGCCCACAGTTAAAATGGTTGCAGCCAGACTCCGTGGAGGGAGATTTCTGCAGCATATTTGGCAAGTACAGAATCACAGTATATATATAAAATAATATGCAGAGTGGTTGGAGGGAAGCTTCAGAATGGGAAAAATATGTTTTTATTACAAATTACGTGAGCAGACTGCAGTTCCTCCTTGAAGGTACACTCTGCAGAGCTCAGTGAGGAGAGCCCTGAGAGCTGATTGGAGCTCCTTCATACAGCACATGGGAACAGAGCTGAGGCTGTCAATCACAAGCTGTGTGCTGGAGCTCCCTCCCGTGTTACCTTTTTTCTCTTGTGTCAGGAAAACTTGTCAGAAGTGACTCTTGCAGACGGCAGAGGAAAGAGGCAGCAGACAGAAATAACACTTATACCTTGTACACACGATCGGAATTTCCAATGAAAAAAGTCTGGCGGAATTTTTTCTTTGGATATTCTGACCGTGTGTGGGCCCCATCGGACTTTTTTCCGTCGGAGAAAAAACCACGCATGCTCAGAAGCATTGAACTTCATTTTTCTCGGCTTGTCGTAGTGTTGTACGTCACCGCGTTTTGGACAGTCGGAATTTGGTCTGACAGTGTGTATGCAAGACAGCTTGAACGGAATTCCGACGGAAAATTCCATCGGATTTTATCCCATCGGAAATTCCGATCGCGTGTACAGGGCATAAGTGGTCTTAATTGAGACAAGTAAACACTATAGAGGGAGATGCTTTGTTCATATTTCATGTCTGAGGTTTACAACCACTTTAAGTATTCAAAGTGATCCGTTTATTAGCTTTTCACACAATTAAATAAATTTAAATGAATGCTTTTTTTTATTTTTGTCCGTGAAGATTCTTAACTTCTTAACTTCTTTAGAAAATTAGCCATGAACTCTCAGCTTAGATTCTGTTAGATCCTCGTTCTGATTGGCGCGTGATCTGCCGCCTGGGTGAAAGTCCTCTAACAATCTTATTCCTGATTCGCAGCTCTCACCATCATCATCACCGAATGGAGAACGAAATACCGCCGTGATATGAACACCAGAGACAATGAAGCCAAATCCCGGGCCGTAGACTCTCTGCTCAACTTTGAAACGGTGACCCTTTTTTTTTTGTGTTGTAAATTGATGGGCCCTGATGTGTGACATTTATATGGTTTGTGTGTTTATTTTGGTTGTGAATATTGTTTTTCAATTAAGATCAGATCTCTGTTATGCAGGGTGTGGTACATAAAAATTGTGTAATAAAGAGTTACAGTATATACTCGCGTATAAGCCGAGTTTTTCAGCACATTTTTTTTTTTTTTTTTTTTTTTTGTGCTAAAAATGCCCCCCTCGGCTTATACTCGAGTCTGTGTCCATCTTCAACTTTGTGCGCCTTATCCTGGCCAGCCGTAACTTGGCACACATGTAGCTCCACTATTCCTCTACAAGTGTGCAAAGTTTGTTGTCTGGGGGACCTACGGCCGGGAAGCACTGTTTTTTTTTTTTTTTTTTTCAAAGCCGGGCACCCCTTCTATAGACTCCCATGTTAAACATCAGTCTAGTCACACAGCGCCGGGGATCAGGTAGGGAGATTGGATACAGTGAGGCATGGACATGGACACCATAGGCTTATACTTGAGTCAATAAGTTTTTTTTTTTTTCCCATTTTTTTTTTTTTTATTTTTATTTTTTCCCATTTTTTTTGTGGTAAAATTAGGTGCCTCGGCTTATACTCGAGTATATACGGTATATTATCCTTCCAGTTCAGGGGAGTCCTCAACTTCTAACCAGACGTACCTGGAAAGTGACGTCCTTCTGGTTCCAGGGGTTGATGACGAAGCCCCGGGTGAATCTAACCAGTCTTTATCTTCCATCCATATTTATAACTTTCTTATTGAGGGTCCTCATCGTTTCCTGCTTAAAAAAAAAAAAAAAAAATAGTTTGAAACATTTTAGTCTTTGGATAGACACATCCTCAGCTACACTAGCATAAAAATTGGAGCTGTGTCCCCGGATAGGATGTAATGCGTAGCGTTTACGCGCAGCCCTCAAATTTTCCACTCGCCTTTTGCGAGTGGAAAATGAGGGCTGGCGAGGGTGGGCTGCCTCGGAGGAGGGGGGCGAGCACCGCCAGCAGGCAGGGTTGAACGGGAGACGTTCTCCCAGCCAGGGGAAGAGAAGAGAGGGAGAGTCGAGCTGGCCAATCATCTGAGAGCGGGGATTGCCCATTTGTAACAGCTTTCATTTGAATTGCTGGGTTCCTGGCGCCGCTTTCTATCACACAGTGTGGAAAAGAAAAGAGCCCTGGACTGCCGCGCTCTGTATAAACGATTTATTTTCAAAATTCCAAAATTAAAATCCAAAATTAATCCATAGATTCAAAAGTCCAAAACAGACAAAAACAGAAAACTGATGTGAAACGCGTCAGCTATCCACCCCTGCGTGTCCGTTTTCTGTTTTTGGATTTTAATTTTGGAATTTTGAAAATAAATCGTTTATACAGAGTGCGGCAGTCCAGGGCTCTTTTCTTTTCCATGCATTAGTGCAGAGCCAGCACCTGTTCCAGTATCAGGGCGGGAGCGTTCCTTGGAGCGGTACACACCTTTTACTGTCACACAGTCCCGCCTCCTCGCACTACGGCGCTTACGCTATACAGTTCAGCCTCCTTGCCCAGCGCCGCTCACCTCACAAAGTCGCGTCTCCTCGCCCGGTGCATTTGATAGACAGAACACCGGCCCAATGCTGGGAGGCGCTGGGCTGTGTGACGTGAGTGGCGCCGGGAACCCAGCATGTCAAATGAAAGCTGTTACAGTGGGCAATCCCCGCTCTCTAATGATCAGCCAGTTCAACTCTTCCTCGGCACAGGTGAGGCTGTACCAGCGAGTGACGGGCACAGGTGAGGCTGTACCGGCGAGTGACGGGCACAGGTGAGGCTGTACCGGCGAGTGACGGGCACAGGTGAGGCTGTACCGGCGAGTGACGGGCACAGGTGAGGCTGTACCGGCGAGTGACGGGCACAGGTGAGGCTGTACCGGCGAGTGACGGGCACAGGTGAGGCTGTACCGGCGAGTGACGGGCACAGGTGAGGCTGTACCGGCGAGTGACGGGGAAAGGTGAGGCTGTACCGGCGAGTGACGGGCACAGGTGAGGCTGTACCGGCGAGTGACGGGCACAGGTGAGGCTGTACCGGCGAGTGACGGGCACAGGTGAGGCTGTACCAGCGAGTGACGGGCACAGGTGAGGCTGTACCAGCGAGTGACGGGCACAGGTGAGGCTGTACCAGCGAGTGACGGGGAAAGGTGAGGCTGTACTGCCGGGCACTGGTCATGCTCTATTGATGGGCACTGATAAAGTTGTTGTTAATTATTTTTGTAACTTAATTCTGCATAAAACATTGAAGTGTCATTTAATGAGATAATATGAGAGTGTGTTCAGGGGCAGGGCATGGTTGGGGTTGGGTGGGGCAACTGGTGGCGAGTAACCCTTAAGGCCTGGCTAGTAGCTCAAGACTTGAAATTTAGAGCCCTGAGGCTTACGGGATCATTTAGTTGTAGGAGGGATTGGGGAATTTATGTTCCCAGGTTCCTCCTGCTCTCACAGGGCAAGCTCTTTAATATGGTCCCTGGCTACCCGGGGGAACGGGAGTGCCCAGGAACCACTGCGGGTTCTGCTCTTCGAGAGCCCCATAAAAGTGATTGGGCCGCTCTACAGCTGCCTGATTTACTTTTATCTGAAAGCCCTTCGCCGGCCCTTAAAGGCAGTGCCAAGCCCACAGCTACAGCAGGAGTCCTGAGCTTGATTACTTGTCTACCATGCCATATATACACTCACTGGCCACTTTATTAGGTACACTTTCCTAGTACCAGGTTGGACCCCCTTTTTCCTTCAGAACTACCTTCATTCTTTGTGGCATAGATACAACAAGGTGTTGGAAACATTCCTCAGATTTTGATCCATATTGACATGATAGTATTATGCAGTTGCTGCAGATTTGTCAGCTGCACATACATGATGCCAATCTCCTGTTCCACCACATCCCAAAGGTGATCTATTAGATTGAGATCTTGTGACTGTGGAGGCCATTGGAGTGCAGTGTCCTCATTGTCCAGTGGTGAGATGATTGGAGCTTTGTGACATGGTGCATTATCCTGCTGGAAGGAGCCATCAGAAGATGGGGACACTGTAGTCATAAAGGGATGAACATGGTCACCAATACTCAGGTAGGCCGTGGTGTTTAAACGATGCTCATTTGGTACTAAGGGGCCCAAAGTGTGCCAAGAAAATATAACACCATTACACCACCAGCAGCAGCCTTAACCATTGATACAGGGCAGGATGGATCCATGCTATCATGTTGTTTATGCCAAATTCTGACCCCACCATCTGAATGTCGCAGCTGAAATCGAGACTCATAAGACCAGGCAACATTTTATTCAATCTTCTATTGTCCAATTGAGCCTGTGCGAATTTGTAGCCTCAGTTTCCTATTCTTAGATGACAGGAGTGGCACCTGGTGTGGTCGTCTTCTGCTGCTGTAGCCCATCTGATTCAAGGTTCATTGTGTGGTGCATTCAGAGATGGTATTCTGCATACCTTGATTGTAACGAGTGGTTATTTCAGTTATTGTTGCCTTTTTATCATCTGGAACCAGTCTGCCCATTCTCCTCTGACCTCTGACATCAACAAGGCATTTTCCTCCACACAACTGCCGCTCACTGGATATTTTCTCTTTTTCGGACCATTCTCTGTAAAACCCGAGAGATGGTTGTGTGTGAAAATCCCAGTAGATCAGCAGTTTTTGAAATACTCAGACCAGCCTGTCTGTCACCAACAACCACGCCACGTTCAAAGTCACCTAAATCCCCTTTCTTCCCCCTTCTTATGCTCGGTTTAAACTTTATCAATTTGTCTTCACCACGTCTAGATGGTTAAATGCATTGAGTTGCTGCCATGTGATTGGCTGATTACCAATTTGTGTTACTGAGCAATTGAACAGGTGTACCTAATAAAGTGGCCACTGTGTGTGTGTGTATATATATATATATATAAATTACAAATAAATATAATTGATAAGTTAAAGCTAATATAAAGTTACTTGTAGATCAATACCTGCTACTTGATAACCTATCTATGCTGTTGATTGGTTGTCCCTGGTGAATAAGATAATTGACTTTTTCTGTTGTTGAAAGAAAGCCCAATGTATCCAGCATGTCCGTAGCTAAGCACTACCTGTACGGTTTTACCAATCAGATAACCGCATGCCTTGGGAAATGACCAGAAATACAACCACAAAAATTAAATCTGTACAAAGAAACTAGTGTCTCATTAACCATATAAACTGTTTTCAATGGTAACAATGTTGCAATTATCAAACATCCAAGCAAATAAAATCACTCTGCAAACAATTGGGTGCCTTTTTGTAACCGCTGTGTATAAATATTAAAAGGTGCGCTCCCACAACCAATGTAACTCATCAGAGAATATTGACTTTATTCTATTTTTCTCACGTAAGGATTATAATCCATCCAGTATTTTTTTTTTTTTTTTGTCCGCCATCTGTATCCCATTTACCCTTCACTTCCTGTCCCATAGCTAAAACAGGAAGTGAGAGGAAATCCCTCCAAAGTGAGGGAATCCTGGGTTGTCACCAGAACTAGTGTCCCCATTGGAAGATCTCTCCTATTTCTGTTTTGGTGACATGCCAAAATTTGGGATTTTCTTTCATTTTCCATGAAAATTGTAAACCGGACAAAGAAGAAGGGTGAATCTCCCTACTGAGATCACAGCAATAAAAACCTGACCGGGGTTCTAATCCATCTCCACTCTATCCAAAACCTTAAAACTTTTGCCTTTTTAGGTATAGATTAAATAAATGTCTGCAGAGCTTATTTTTTCAATTGCATCTCTCATGATTGTCTAGTCTTTACAATCTTCCTCTCCCATGCAAATTAGAGCTGCAGGATTCTGGCTAAAATGAGAATCACAATTTTCTTGTTTAGAATAAAGATCACGATTCTGGCGGCGTAACATCATCATTTTTTCATATTGCACAGAAAAAGTGGACTAGCTTTACAATTTTTTTTTTTTTTTTTTTTTTTTCAATTCATTAAAGGGTAAGTTCAACTTTTACAGAAAAATCTGTAAGGTGAATTTAGACAGGACCCCTTCCACACCCCTCCCCCCAGTCCCACTGACCTGCAGCGCGGCGATCTCCCGTTCTGACCCCCGGTATAGCCGGCTCAAGGCTTGGACATCCCCGGAGCTTAATCTCCTAAACATACACCATCAGGAGGTACGTTTAGGAGCGTTCGAACTGGTCAGCCCCGATTAATCAGAACCCCCGTAGCCCGTCCTCTCAGCGGGAAGAACAAGAGTGAAAGCTGCAAGGAATTCCAAGCCCGGACCCCTGAGGCGGCTATACCAGGGTTTAGAACGGGAGATCGCAGCGCTGCAGGTCAGCGGGACTGGGGGGGGGGGGTCCTGTGTAAGTTCACCTTACAGATTTTTCTGTAAAGGTAAACTTACACTTTTTAAAGTGTATTTTTTCCAGATATATTGCGTTTGAAAAACCGCTGTGCAGATACAGTGTGACATAAAATATTGCAACAACCACCATTTTATTCTCTAGGGTCACTGCTAAAATATATATATGTGTGTGTGTGTGTGTGTGTGTGTGTGTGTGTATGTATAATATATAAATAAATAAATAAATATATATATATATATATATATTATTTGGGAGTTCTAAGTAATTTTCTAGCAAAAAAATACAGATTTTTAACTTGTAAGCAACAAATGTCTGGGGAAAAAGTCCTTTTTAAGTGGTTAAACTGACCTCATTTACAGACCAAAGTTCACCCCTTTGATCTAAATGTTACGATGTTTCTTTTTATCTCGCAATCGCATAAGGAAAGGGAAATACCATGCAAGTGTGCCGAGACAGGTGCACAAACCTAGATGCACAGTGCTTCCATCCCTGCACAGAAAAATAAATAAGCGCCTGCGGGGCTGAGCACCCATGAGAATGAGCCCTTAATGCTAACGTATTTGTGTCTGTCGCATTTCAGGTGAAATATTATAATGCAGAAGACTATGAGGTGAACAGATTCAATGATGCCATACTGAAATACCAGGTCAGTACATATAATTTTGATGTCAAATTTCGATTTAGTTTTAGTTCTTGTCTTTTGACTTTAAAGGCCATTTCAATTTTAGTCATCTGAATTGTTTTCGTCGACTAAAATCTCCAGTACATTTTAGTCTACTAAAAATCTAATGGGTTTAGTTACATTGTAATGCATTATTTAAGCATTTCTCTAGAATTGCCAAACTCATTATATACTCCCGGAGTAAAAATCTAATAAGTTATCTCTGATATTAACCACTTAAGCCCCGGACCTTTTGGCTGGCCAAAGACCAGAGCACTTTGCGATACGGCACTGCGTCGCTTTAACTGACAATTGCGCGGTCGTGCGACGTGGCTCCCGAACAAAATTGACGTCCTTTTTTTCCCACAAATAGAGCTTTCTTTTGGTGGTATTTGATCACCTCTGCGGTTTTTCATTTTTTGCACTATAAACAAAAGAGCGTCAAGTTTGGAAAAAAACACAACATTTTTTGCTATAATAAATATCCATTTTTTTTAAATGTATTTTTTTTTTTCTTTTCTCAGTTTAGGCCCATTGTAATCTTCTACATATTTTTGGTTAAAAAAAAATCGCAATAAGCATATATTGATTTGGTTTGCACAAAAGTTATAGCAGATACAAAATAGGAGATAGATTTATAGCTTTTTAATTTTTTTTTTTGTACTAGGAATGTCGGTGATCAGGGATTTTTATCGAGACTGCGATATTGCGGCGGACACATCGGACACTTTTGACACATTTTTGGGACCATTCACATTTATACAGCGATCCGTGCTATAAAAATGCATTGATTACTGTATAAACATGACTGGCAGTGAAGGGGTTAACACTAGGGGGCGAGGAAGGGGTTAAATGTATTCCCTGGAAGTGATTCTTACTGTGGGGGGAGAGGCCTGACTGAGGGAGGTGACCGATGGGTGTCCCTATGTACAAGGGACACCATCGGTCTTCTCTCCCTGACAGAACGTGGATCTGTGTGTTTACACACACAGATCCACGGTCCTGCTCGGTTACTGGGCAATCGCTGGTGCCCGGTGGCCATCGCGGCCGCCGGGCATGCACATCGGATCCCCAGTGACGCGGCGCGCGCGCCCCACTAGTGGTATTTAAAGGCATGATGTCCAGTCAGAACAATAGAGTCTTCTGCCTGCCGTCATTTGACGGTGGGCGGTGGACAAGTGGTTATGGTTTGAACATGCACTACAGACACAGATTTAGCTGTTGTGATATATAACCAGTGTTCATTTTGACATCAAATTTCGGTTTAGTTTTAGTTGTAGTCTTTTGACTAAAATGCCGTTTTAGTCTCCGGCCCCTATCACACATACAGACCGTTCGTCCGTTTTATATCAATCCATTGATGGGTGAAAATTGGACATCAATGTGTGTCTATGTAAAAACGGATGATAACGGACGATCATCTATTTTCATCCGTTTTCATTCGCTTCCGTCAACATCAGTTTTTTTTTGAACAGATGAAATCCCTATTTTTCATCCGACAAAAAAAGTATCGGACGAAAATCGGATGTAAACTGCTCAGTTTTTCATCTGTTTTCTGCATTGGTTGTTAGGGGCAACCAGTCAGGGTGTGTGTGTGTGTGTGTGGGTCAGTGTGTACAAGAAGAGGTGTGTGTGTGTGTGTGTGTGTGTGTAGATGGAGATATATATATATATATATATATATATATATATATATATATATATATATATATATATATATATATATATATATATATATATATATATATATAATTGTGAGGGGGTTAGCTCGGCAGCGGGTGTGTGTGACCCCCGGGATGGGCTCCCCACACAAAAACAGGCCCAGCAAACGGAGGTTGTGGTTTTCAAAATCAAAAAAGGTGCGGTTTATTTTCTATTTACAGTGACAAAAACACAGCAAAGCCAAAAGAAACATAAACAAAAATAAATCCTGGTCAACTTGACCTCTGACTAAACATACAGGTTTCCTAACTAACAACTGGGATCAGCCTAGTGCTGTCCTAGTCCCTAAGTCCCTGGTTTAGTAAATGTCCAAACAAATAGCCACACAGGCTTTGTCTCACCGCACAGGGGTTCACTCTCCCTAGACAGTCCACACAGGTCTGGGTCCAGGCATGAGCTAACATCTAATGAATCTGGGAGTTCTTATAGAGGCCTAAATGAGCTGACAAGCTTCAGCTGGTCTCATCAACTCCCTGTCTGCACGACGCCCCACACTCTCCCTAGAGGTATGAGTCATCCATGAGCCCACTAGCCTCAGCTGGGCTTATACAACTCTCCACCTAGTTGTATAAGTCGGCGTAAAGCCTGAATCTGGGCGAAATATATCTACCCCCCTGGATGCAACCAGGTGACTTTACCTTCCTGCTGTCACATACCCCCCCCTCTTGTTTTAACCTCGGGGTTGGAACACCAGCAATCAGGCATTCATGTACTCGAGACAAAGCATCCACATTCCCCATTTGAACGCCAGGGCGATGCTTTACTGTGAAGTTGAATTCCTGGAGGGCCAGGAACCACCTATTCACTCTTCTATTTGTTTCCTTGTTTTGAGCCATCCACTTTAACGGAGCGTGATCCGTAACCATGTCAAAGTGCCTACCTAGCAGGTAGTACCGAAGGGAATCTAGAGCCCACTTCACCGCTAAACACTCCTTTTCAACGGTGGCGTAATTTACCTCATGGGACTTCAACTTCCTGCTGAGGTAAATGACTGGGTGCTCTTCCCCGTTCCAGACCTGGGACAATACTGCTCCTAACCCCACATCTGACGCATCACTTTGTACGACAAAGTCTTTAGAGAAGTCGGGTGAGTACAACACTGGCTGGCTACATAAGGCTTGTTTCAAGAATTGGAATGCTGCCTCAGCCTCGGGGGTCCATTTAATCATGACCGACCCTTTCCCCTTCGTTAGGTTGGTTAGGGGCACAGCCTTAGAAGCAAAGTGGGGAATGAATCGCCGATAATACCCAGCGATTCCCAGAAAGGCTCGTACCTGCTTCTTGCTGTTGGGACGTGGCCAACTCTGGATGGCCTCGACTTTGTTGAGTTGGGGTTTTATTACTCCCCTCCCAATGGTGTACCCAAGATATTTGGCCTCCTCCTGCCCAATGGTACACTTCTTGGGGTTAGCCGTAAACCCCGCTTCCCGAACAGAGTCCAGGACTGCTTGCACTTTTGGCAGATGTGAGGCCCAATCTGTGCTATGGACAATTACGTCATCCAGGTAAGCCGCAGCATACTTCCGATGGGGCCTCAGCATCTGGTCCATTTTCCGCTGGAATGTGGCCGGCGCATTCTGTAACCCGAACGGCATTCTTTTATATTGGAACGCCCCGTCTGGGGTTACAAATGCGGTTTTCTCTTTGGCCAATTTGGCCAGGGGGATTTGCCAATACCCTTTTGTGAGGTCAAGAGTCGTCATGTATCGGGCTGTTCCCAGCCGGTCGATCAACTCATCTATACGTGGCATGGGGTAGGTGTCAAATTTTGTAACTTTGTTCAACTGACGAAAATCGTTACAAAATCGCCAGCTCCCATCCGGTTTAGGCACCAACACAATGGGACTAGACCAATCACTTTGGGACTCCTCTATCACCCCTAAGTTCAGCATTTTCTGTACTTCCTCCCGTATTGCCTCCCGTCGGGCCTCTGGGATCCGATAGGGTTTTAACTTCACCCTTTCACCGGGCGGGGTAATGATGTCATGCTCTACCCCAGATGTTTGTCCCGGCAGCTCAGAGAATACCTCCTTGTTGCGAAGCACAAACTCCTTAACCTCCTGTTGTTGGGGTTGTGACAAGGTGGCTGCTATTCCAACCTCAGGAATCACGCAACCAGTTTGAGCTGGTGACCAAGTGTCTGCGACTAGGGACTCTCTATCCCTCCAGGCTTTCAACAGATTAACGTGATAGATCTGTTCGGGCTTTCGCCTTCCTGGTTGTCTGACCTTGTAATTCACTTCGCTCACTTTTTCTATTATCTCGTAGGGGCCTTGCCATTTGGCAAGGAATTTACTTTCAACCGTAGGGACAAGTACCAGTATCCTATCCCCCGGGGAAAAGGTACGGGTCTTGGCTCCACGGTTGTACACTCTCTGCTGTGCTAACTGCGCTTGGGCCAAATGTTCCTTCACGATGGGCATTACCTGTGCAATTCGGTCTTGCATCAGGGCGACATGCTCAATCACACTCCTGTGGGGAGAACTCTCACTTTCCCAAGTTTCCTTGGCAATATCCAACAGCCCTCTTGGGTGTCTCCCATACAGTAACTCAAAGGGGGAGAATCCCGTAGAGGATTGGGGCACCTCCCTAATAGCAAACATCAGATAAGGAAGTAGACAGTCCCAATCCTTTCCATCTCTATCCACCACTTTCTTCAACATTTGTTTTAGGGTTTTGTTGAATCTTTCAACCAGCCCATCGGTTTGGGGGTGATACACAGATGTACGTAATTGCGTCACTTTGAACAATTTACACAGCTCCTTCATAACCCGGGACATAAAGGGTGTACCTTGGTCCGTAAGCAGTTCTTTACAAATACCCACCCGGCTAAACACAAGAGATAGCTCTTTGGCTATGGTTTTGGCCGAGGTATTTCGGAGAGGGATCGCTTCTGGATAACGGGTGGCATAGTCCATTATAACTAATATGTACTGGTGCCCCCTAGCGGACTTGATTATAGGACCTACCAAATCCATGGCGATCCTCTCAAACGGGACCTCAATGATGGGTAGAGGGACCAGCGGGCTACGGAAATGTGGCATCGGGGCCGACCTCTGACACACAGGGCAGGAGGAACAATAATTTTCTATGTCCTTCATCACCCCCGGCCAATAGAATCTCTGTAATACCCTCTCTCGGGTTTTCTCTGTCCCCAGATGACCTCCAAGAATGTGCCCATGGGCCAACTCCAACACCAACTTCCTGTAAGGTTTGGGCACCACAAGCTGCTCAACGGTTTCTTCTGCCCTTTTTGCCACCCGATACAGTAGGTCCTTCTCTACGCTGAAGTATGGGTAAGTGCAGGTATTATCTGGGTTCACTAACTCGCCATCTATTTTCACTACGTTTTCCCGTGCCTTTATTAGGGCGAGGTCTTTCAACTGTTCTGTGGCAAAGTTTTCCCTGTGAACCTCAAGATCAGAAAACTCCACAGACGGTAGGTTTTCGTCTGAGGAGGTGGGCTCCTCTCCAGTTTCTTGAGTCTCCCCTGCCAATACTGATAAGGGAAATTCCGGAGAGTCCTCACCACTCTCAGGGGAGTTCTGGCTATCACATTCCTGGTACATAGGGGCACCAGTGGGGGGCTCAGGATCATCCCACAGTTCCCAGAACTTCGGAAAATCCCTTCCCACAATGGCGTCATGCGGTAACTGAGATACTAAGCCCACTGGATGAGAGAGGGTACCTTTTGGGGGTCTCGAAACACACTGTAGTCACTGGATACTCTCGGGTGTCCCCATGCACACAAATAACAGCTACCTTGCTATTCCCAGAGACCTCTGTTTTAACTAACTCAGCCTTTATCAGGGTCACAAGGCTACCTGAATCCAGCAATACCACAACATTTCTACCATTAACACACATTTTGCATAAATGTTTCTCAGTTCCTCGAATGGCAGTGCATGCGACTGTCGCACACAGCGACTGACGTCTGCCCGTCAGAAAGTCACACTGCATGGGTTCCTCCACAACCGGGCAATTGGCTGCAATATGTCCCGCTTGCCGGCAGCGGTAGCAAACGATCCTTCTTGCCGCCTCTTGAGTCGCTGATTTCCCAGGCTGTTCTCGCCAAACTTGGGGTAGAGCTCCCACCCTCTCACTCTCTCCACCCTCACCCCTTGGAATCCTCTTATCCGCCCCTGGGGATGGTCTGGTCTTAGGGTGGAAAGTCCGAGTGTCTCTGGAAGAGGCCGTCAGGTTCTCTGTAGCCAAGTATTTCTCCACACGATCCACAAGACCATCGGCCGTCTCTGGGTCTCCATGGCTTACCCACTTTTGGATGGCAGTAGGAAGAGCTCTCAAAAACCGATCCATTACAACACGTTCCACAATCTTTGGTGCGGACAAAGTCTCTGGCTGTAGCCACTTTCTGCTCAGGTGAATGAGATCATACATTTGAGACCTGGGGGGTTTTCCAAGCTGGAAAGTCCAGTTATGCACACGCTGAGCCCGGACAGCCTGGGTGACACCCAGCCTTGCCAATATTTCAGCTTTTAGCATCACATAGTCTTTTGCTTGGTCAGGCTCTAGGTCATAGTAAGCCTTCTGCGATTCACCAGTTAACAGAGGAGCCACTAGTCCAGCCCACTGCTCCTCAGGCCAATTTTTGTCTTTCAGCAGTCCTTTCAAATGTGGTCAAAAATACCTCTGGATCATCCTCTCCAGTCATTTTTGTCAATAAACGACTCACCCCAAAGGACGCGGTATTAGTGGGACGGCTTTCCTCACTGGTCTGCGGACGTTGCTGCATTACTGCTTCCATCTGTTGTTGTAGTCTCTGCTCTTGCTTCTGCAACAGGTCTATGAAGCGGGCCTCAGATTGCTGCTGGGCTTGTTGCTGAGCTTCCAGACTCTGTTGGTGAGCTTGCTGCTGGGCTGCAAGGCTCTGTTGATGAGCTTGCTGCTGGGCTGCGAAGCTCTGTTGATGAGCTGCAAGGCTCTTTTGCAAACCTGCATTTGTCTGCTGTTGATTGGCATTTGCTAGAGCCAGCTGTTTCAGTAT
This sequence comes from Rana muscosa, assembly GCA_029206835.1. NCBI lineage: Eukaryota > Metazoa > Chordata > Amphibia > Anura > Ranidae > Rana > Rana muscosa. The sequence continues at coordinate 457,769,438 of CM055127.1, read as the reverse complement.
CTCCTCCATGCTGGCTTAAAAAAAAACTGCCACTGGTTCTCCACCAACTGTGAGGGGGTTAGCTCGGCAGCGGGTGTGTGTGACCCCCGGGATGGGCTCCCCACACAAAAACAGGCCCAGCAAACGGAGGTTGTGGTTTTCAAAATCAAAAAAGGTGCGGTTTATTTTCTATTTACAGTGACAAAAACACAGCAAAGCAAAAGAAACATAAACAAAATAAATCCTGGTCAATTTGACCTCTGACTAAACATACAGGTTTCCTAACTAACAACTGGGATCAGCCTAGTGCTGTCCTAGTCCCTAAGTCCCTGGTTTTAAATGTCCAAGCAAATAGCCACACAGGCTTTGTCTCACCGCACAGGGGTTCACTCTCCCTAGACAGTCCACACAGGTCTGGGTCCAGGCATGAGCAAACACCTAATGAAGCTGGGAGTTTTTATAGAGGCCTTAAACGAGCTGACAAGCTTCAGCTGGTCTCATCAACTCCCTGTCTGCACGACGCCCCACACTCTCCCTAGAGGTATGAGTCATCCATGAGCCCACTAGCCTCAGCTGGGCTTATACAACTCTCCACCCTAGTTGTATAAGTCGGCGTAAAGCCTGAATCTGGGCGAAATATATCTACCCCCCTGGATGCAACCAGGTGACTTTACCTTCCTGCTGTCACAATATATATATATATATATATATATACTTTATATCTAATATCGATATAGGGCAGTCTATACAGACAGGCACCCTCATTTGCTGACTGTCATTGTCAGCTTAAAGCCCCCATACACACCATTCAATTTTCTGCAGATTTTTGTCTTCAGATTTACGAAAACCATGTAGGGCCTGCCTGATTGCATACAGATTGAAACTCTTAGGCCCCTTTCACACTGAGGCGCTTTGCAGGCGCTATTGCGCTAAAAATAGCGCCTGCAATGCGCCCCAAAAAAGCCGCTCAATTGTATCCAGTGTGAAAGCCCGAGGGCTTTCACACTGGAGCGTTGCGCTTGCAGGAGGGTCAAAAAACTCTTGCAAGCCGCATCTTTGAGGCGCAATAGAAGCAGTAAAAATACCGCTCCTATAGTGCCACTGCCCATTGAAATCAATGGTGTAGCGCCTCCAAAACGCCGCAAAGAGGCGTTATTGTGGGCGTTTTTAACCCATTTTCGGCCGCTAGTGGGGGTTAAAATCCCCCCCCCCCCCGCTAGCGCCCACAAATCGTGGGAAAAAATACGGTATAGCGGCGCTAAAAATAGCGCCGCTATACCACGAGCGCATCCAGCGCCTCAGTGTGAAAGTAGCCTAAAGGTTTGACCTCATATTATATGGTTTTGGTAAATCTGAAGACAAAAATCTACAGGAAATCTAATAGTGTGTATGGGGTTTAATTGTCGGCTCTTTTTCTCTTTCTTCGGAGTTCCACTCCTTTTTTTTTTTTTTTTTTTTCTCTTGCTCTATACCCAATCCCCATCCTCCATTCTTTTTTGAAATGGTAACTTTTTTTTTTTCTAAATTCCTGTTATTTATTAATTTTCTGGAGCACTTTCTGCTCCCTCCGCCTAGGCGATTTACGTCATTAGGCTCTTCCCATGGACACCTGGGATATCGGTATCATGTATCTCAGGAGTCCTTGGGAGTTGTCTAATACCGAAATCTCGCGCTATATCCCGTCGGGAAATGACGCAAATGGGAGGAGTTTGGTGCCATTTTCAAGGAGGAGCATCTACAGGTAGGAAGTGGGGCCGCTCATTTCCCAAGAACAGCTATAATATTCATCAAGAAGTGATGCGGGCACAGAATAGGTGATGCGGGCACAGAATAGGTGATGCGGGCACAGAATAGGTGATGCGGGTACAGAATAGGTGATGTGGGCACAGAACATCTAGATGCGGCAGAATATCCTTATCAGAAAAACGAGATTGTGATAGAGGACAGGTTGCTATTGCAACCTGGGCGGGAACTTCCGCTGACGCCACCATTGCTATGGCAACGTGTCGGCAGTAACAAGCGCTGCGTAAACGCACTACTGCGCAGGCGCGAGATCGGGAGGGGAATCCTGGGTAACCAGCTGCACCAATTCCCAGAAATAGATACAGGAGGGCTTCAGATGCCCACAGTGGAGATGGACCCTGCCTGCTTCCGAGATCCAGGTCATTTTATAGAATTGAAAGAAAAACAAGGACTACAGCCATAACACTATCTAAAGAGTGCATTTTAAGTGGAGCAAGTTAAATTGTAGTCTTAAATTTTTTTTTGATTTGGGGGACTGGAACTTCGCTTTTAATAGCGCCGGGAAGGATTTGTCATTTGGTCCCGCCACTAAATTAAACAATATGGCGTGGTTACCCGGTGACCCCGCCCCTTTGTTTAATTTAGAAGAAAAAGAGCCAACAATTACATAGGGTTTAACTGATGAAACAAATGGAAGGCATGGGGGGCCTTAGTCGTATTTTAGTCGACTAAAATAGTGTTAATTTTGTCATACACAATAAATAAATAAATGTGTGTGTGTGTGTGTGTGTGTGTGTGTGTATATATATATATATATATATATATATATATATATATATATATACACAATTACACACTCAAAGGGATGAGGTGCATCACAGTAAGAAGTGCAAGCAATCCTTAGCATACCTTGCATAATATGGAAAGCTTGTAATTTATTATTAATAATAATATATATATATTTTTTTTATAAATATTCTATATGTGC
>CM055127.1:457417482-457766628 GCA_029206835.1 Rana muscosa | reverse complement strand
GATTTTTCTCGACGGTGAAAACAACCGTCGAGAAAATTGACGCGAAAAACGAGGAACGGCTTGTTCCCCTACACACGGCCATTTTTCCTGAAATTTTTTTCTCTTAATCGAGAAAAAACGACCGTGTGTAGGCTCCCCGGCAGTGTTTCCCTATGGGAAAAACTGCCACGGAAAAAAAATGCCGTGAATCACGACGAGAAAAAATTAGAGGCATGTTCTAATTTTTCTTGTCGTGATTCTTGCCGTTTTTCTCGTCGGGGAAAAAATGATGAAAAGCCCACAGACGATCGTTTTTCTCGTCAAAGAGAAAAAATTTAATTTTTCCCCGACGAGAAAAAATGGTCGTGTGTACGTGGGATTAGGCGCGAAGGGGTTAATATTGTCTTATATTCACTTGTCTGTTGGCCCTGATGAAGGGGGGAGCTGTGATCCCCAGAAACGTGTTGTCTTTTATCTTATTATCTTTTGCCAAGAAATAATAAAGCCCATGTGCACAGCCCCTTCTGTTTTTTCTTCATTGGACTGTATGTCCTTCAGTGTCTTTTTTTTCTTTTATTTTAGGTGTCGGAGTGGAAGGTTTAATGCTACGCTGGCTTTTTTAAATCAGACCCAGAACCTTATCATTGGGCTGGGGCTGTTGGCTGGCTCATTGCTGTGCGCCTACTTTGTCACTGAAAACAAGTTTAAAGTAAGTTTAAATAACTAACCGTGTCGCCGTGCCCTACCTGTGTGTACAGATGGATCTCCTCTCTCTGACTTGCTTCTTTCTTGCATTTGCAGGTTGGTGACTATGTGCTTTTCGGCACCTATATCATCCAACTTTACACTCCGCTCAACTGGTTTGGTACCTACTACAGGTAAGTTGTGCTGAGAAGCCATGAGATAATACAAGGATCAAATGATTTATTGTATTATTGGTATCTGTTTGTAGAGGGACACCATCTTCTGCTTGGCTGTAGAGATATACAGGGTCTATAACATTAAATATACATAGGCATATACTTACTAACATTTCAGTCCCGGTCCCTGGAACACAGTTAACCCACCCAAAAGTCCACCTAAGGCCCGCCCAGACTCTGGATGGTCCCTCCCACCTACCGCAGCGGCTTGTTTAAAGTGGTAGTAAAGTCTGTTCTGTTCTACCACTTGTACCTACAGGCAAGCCTATAGTAAGGCTTATCTGCAGGTACTGAGAATATCTCCTAAACTTGCACAGTGACATTACCGGCGCATATGCTCTGAAGGTCCGGCATACAGTGCCGGACCTTCAGAGCCCATGCCGTAAACAGCGGCTTGTGACATCATTGCGCCCCCAGCCACTCGTAGCCGGAGGACTCAAACCTGGAAGCAAGACCAGGGGAAGGTTTCAACCCTGTCAGCGGTGACCGTGCGGCGCTGGAAGGCTTCGTTCTAAGGTAAGTTTCTCATAATGTGCTAGTATGCGATGCAGGGGATTTCTATTTTTTTTATATTCCCCATCAACTGCGGTTTTACCACCGCTTTAACACCTACTTCAAATTCAGTGGGGGACTGCCCACTCACAGCCCCTGACCACTGTATTAGAGACCTTATTGAACTGCACGCAGTAAACTCAAATAAGGGTAACTTGTGATCCCAGGACATTGTGCGGGGCTGAGATCCAAGATACAGGACTGTCCAGCTAGGGCATTAGTAATAGAAATTAGGGCATGGTACTGATTTTAAAAAAAAAAAGTTAAAAGGTCAGACCACGTTTTGGAAAATTGAGAAGCAACCACTTCAAGACCTCCAGCGTAAATTTAAGCTGTGGGTTTGAAGTGGTTTACTGGGGTTATGGCTAAAGCTTATCAACCATAACCCTGGTATTTTATTTTATTTTTTCCTCAGCCAGCGATTTCCTTCTGGTAAAAGCGATCCGAATGGCTGATTAGCCAATGGATCACCTTTTTAGAAGCAGCAGGAGCGGTTGCACCGGTGTTTCTTGGGATGGAATATAAATAATAAATATATAATGAAGTAGAGGAGAACCGCACCCGGTGTACAACAAGTGCCAGCAAACAGGTTATATAGATAGATAGATAGAGAAAGTTCAAGAGTTGCTGCACTTAAAATCGTTTCTTTATTTTTCAAATATCCTCATAGAGGTTACATACCAAAAAAGTATTCAAAGTTATTCAGACATGGATTTCCATTTCGGGCTTACATGCTTACGCCCTTCCTCAGACCAGTCAGAACACATAGAGATGATTTCTGATTGGCGTAAGCATGTAAGCCCGAAAGGGAAATCCATGTCTAAATAACTTTGAATACTTTTTTGGTATGTAACCTCTATGAGGATATTTGAAAAATAAAGAAACGATTTTAAGTGCAGCAATTCTTAACTTTCTTATTATATATATATATATATATATATATATATATATATATATATATATATATATTTAATATAATATATGAGACACACACTCACACACTATCTCTCATAAGTAAGTACAACCTGTCACATTTTTGTAAATATTTTCTTCTATCTTTTCATGTGACAACACTAAAGAAATGACACTTTGCTACAATGTAAAGTAGTGAGTGTACAGCTTGTATAACGGTAAATTTGCTGTCCCCTCAAAATAACTCAACACACAGCCATTATTGTCTAAACCGCTGGCAACAAAAGTGAGTACACCCCTAAGTGAAAATGTCCGAATTGGGCCTAATTAGCCATTTTCCCTCCCCGGTGTCATGTGACTCGTTAGTGTTACAAGATCTCAGGTGTGAATGGGGAGCAGGTGTGTTAAATTTTGGTGTTATCGCTCTCACTCTCTCATACTGGTCACTGGAAGTTTCCCATGGTACCTCATGGGAAAGACTCTCTGAGGAGCTGAAACAAAAGAATTGTTGCTCTACATAAAGATGGACTAGGCTATAAGAAGATTGCCAAGACCCTGAAACTGAGCTGCAGCACAGTGGCCAAGACCATTACAGCGGTTTAACAGGACAGGTTCCACTCAAAATAGGCCTCACAATGGTCAACCAAAGAAGTTGAGTGCACGTGCTCAGCATCATATCCAGAGGTTGTCTTTGGGAAAATAGACGTATGAGAGCTGCCAGCATTGCTGCAGAGGTTGAAGGGGTGGGGGGTCATCCTGTCGGTGCTCAGACCATACGCCGCACACTGCATCAAATTGGTCTGCATGGCTGTCGTCCCAGAAGGAAGACTCAGCGGGCTTTCTTGTGCATCATCTTTAGAAAAACCGTTTGCTGAAGACAAGCATACTAAGGACATTGATTACTTGAACCATGTCCTGTGGTCTGATGAGAACAAGATAAACTTATTTGGTTCAGATGGTGTCAGGCGTGTGCGGCGGCAACCAGGTGAGGAGTACAAAGACAAGTGTGTCTTGCCTACAGTCCAGCATGGTGGTGGGAGTGTCATAGTCTGGGGCTTCATGAGTGCTGCTGGCACTGGGGAGCTCCATGCCCAAGAGGGTAAAGGCAGTGCTGGAAATAATGGTGGCCACACAAAATATTGACACTTTGGGCCCAAACTTGGACATTTCACTTAGGGGTGTACTCACTTTTGTTGCCAGCGGTTTTAGACATTATTGGCTGTGTATTGAGTTATTTTGAGGGGACAGCAAATTTACAATGTTATACAAGCTGTACACTCACTACTTTACATTGTAGCAAAGTGTCATTTCTTCAGTGTTGTCACATGAAAAGATATAATAAAAATATTTACACAAATGTGAGGGGTGTACTTACTTTTATGAGATACTGTGAGTATGTGTATATTTTATATATATATATATATATATATATATATAATATATATATTACACACACACACACACACACACACACACACACACACACACACACACACACACACACACACACACACTCTCTGTGCCTTGAAAAAGTATTCATACCCCTTGAAATTTTCCACATTTTGTCATGTTACAACCAAAAATGGAAATGTATTTTATTGGGATTTTATGTGATAAACCAACACAAAGTGGCACATAATTGTCAAGTGGAAGGAAAATGATAAATGTTTTTTAACGTGTATTTGTTTTCAGCCCCCTTTTATCCTGATACCCCTAACTAAAATCTAGTGGAACCAATTGCCTTCAAAAGTCACCTTATTAGTAAATAGAGTCCACCTGTGTGTAATTTAATCTCAGGATAAATACAGCTGTTCTGTGAAGCCCTCAGAAGTTTGTTAGAGAACTTTAGTGAATAAACTGCATTATGAAGGCCAAGGAACACACCAGACAGGTCAGGGATAATGTTGTGGAAAAGTTTAAAACAGTGTTGGGTTATTTTTTTATTATATATATATATATATATTTTTTTTTTTTTTTATAACCTAACATTTCATTTCACTGTTCAATCCATCATCCAAAAATGGAAAGATTCTATGTGACTGTCTGTGTTACTCAAAATGTTTATCTGTCTGTTTTACAGGATGATTCAGAATTCATTCATTGACATGGAGAACATGTTTGAACTCTTCAGTGAAGAAGAGGAGGTGAGCAGCCTTTATGTATCTGTTGTACAATTCCTATAGATCCACCAATAACGATCTAGTACCGGGGTCTGCCTGATTGGATATGGCTCGGATTGTCAGAGTAGTCCATCATGTTAGAGTGTATATTGTACAATTGGATTGTAACGTGTATGACCATCTTTAGGGCTCATTCATACCATCTGGGATGGGCTGTGCTCCATATACCGCCCCCTGGTGGTGTGTGTTGTAGAGGGCCAGTGCAATACAATGTTATAATGCATTGTACTTTTTACTTTTTACTTTTTTTTTTTTTTTTTTTTTTTTTTTTTTTTATTCAGCTCTATGCACCCACAGTGGGTTGCGATGCATTACGGTGCGCTGAGTTGTGCTGCATAAAAAACGAGGACATGCTGCATTTTAACACAACACTATACACTCACCGGACACTTTGTTAGGTGCACCTTGCTAGTCCCAGATTGGACCCCCTTTTGCCTTCATTCTTCATGGCATAGATACAACAAGGTGTTGGAAACGTTCCTCAGAGATTTTACTCCATAGTGACATGATAGCATCACACAGTTGCTGCATTTTTTTTCGGCTGCACATCCATGATGCCAATCTCCATTTCCACCACATCCCAAAGGTCCTCTATTAGATGAAATCTGGTGAGTGTGGAGGCCATTGGAGGACAGTGACCTCATTGTCCAGTGATGAGATGATTGGAGCTTTGTGACATGGTGACATTATCCTGCTGGAAGGAGCCATCAGAAGATGGGGAGTAATAGATGTAGTCATAAAGAGAAGGACATGGTCAGCAACAATACTCGGGTAGCTTGTGGTGTATAAACGATGATCAATTGGTACTAAGGAGCCCAAGAAAATATCTCCCACACCATTACACCACCAGCCTGAACCGGTGATACAAGGCAGGATGGATCCATGCTTTCATGTTGTTTACACCAAATTCTGACCCGACCATCTGAATGTCGCAGCTGAAATCAAGACTCGGACCAGGCAACATTTTTCCAATCTTCTAATTTCCAATTTCGGTGATCCTGTGTGAATTGTAGCCTCGGTTTCCTGTTCTTGGCTGACAGGAGTGGCACCCGGTGTGGTCCTCTGCTGCTGTAGCCCATCTGCTTCAAAGTTTCATGTGTTGTGCATTCAGAGATGGTATTCTGCATACCTTGGGTGTAACGAGTGGTTATTTGAGTTACTGTTGCCTTTCCATCATCCAGGAACCAGTCTGTCCATTCTCCTCTGACCTCTGACATCAACAAGACATTTTCCTCCACACAACTGCTGCTCACTGGATATTTTCTCATTTTTTCCGGACCATTCTCTGTAAACCCAAGAGATCGTTGTGTGTGAAAATCCCAGTAGATCAGCAGTTGAAATACTCAGACCGACCGTTTGGCACCAACAACCATCCCACATTCAAAGTCACTTAAATCCCCTTTCTTCCCCATTCTGATGCTCGGCTTGAACTTCAGCAAGTTGTCTTCACCACGCCTAGATGCTGAAATGCATTGAGTTGCTGCCATGTGATTGGCTGATTAGAAATTTGTGTTACCAACCAATTAAACAGGTGTACCTAATAAAGTGGCCAGTGAGTGTACATGCGATCGAGGCACATATAGAACACACACAGGTCCATAGACTGGCTACTTATAAGCCTCGTACACACGACCGGTTTTCTTGGCAAGAAACGACAAGAAAACTGCTGGCAGATTTTTTTGCAGAGAAAACCGTTCGTGTGTGTGGTTTCTTGTCGAGAAAACTGCCGGGAATCTCGATGAGAAAAATGGAGAACCTGCTCTCTATTTTCTCGTCAGGATTCTCATCCGTTTTTTTCCCGACCAGAAAACCGGTCGTGTGTAGGCTTTTCCGAGTCTTAAAAAAAACGCACATGCTCAGAAGCAAGTGATGAGACGGGAGCGCTCCTTCTGGTAAAACTAGCGTTCATAATAGAGATAGCACATTCGTCACACTGTAACGGACTGAAAGCACGGAGACTGAAAAGCGCAAAACGTCTCTCCCCAAACTTTTACTAACACGCGGTAACACGAGATCAGCAAAAGCAGCCCAAAGGGTGGCACCATTGGAATGGAACTTCCCCTTTATACTGCCATTGTACGTGTTGTACGTGACCGCGCTTTACAACGACGAGATTTTTGATTGACAGTGTGTATGCAAGGAAAGCTTGGCAAGAATCCCGTCGAGAAAAACCGAAGGTGTTTTTTTTTTTTTTTTTACGACGGGATTCTCGGTCGTGTGTACGAGGCTTTATTCATGGACATCCTGGGTACTGCGCATTGTTGTTCATCTCCATTAATTATATGAAAATATATCAGCCGCGCTCCACTTGGCTCACCTTGCAGTATTTTTAATAATCAATGAACTGACTGCATACAGTAATGTCTCCACCCAAAAACCCAATTCATTGATTATTAGGAAATACTGCAAGAGGAGCGAAGTGGAGTGCGGCTGATATATCTTTATACATATAGAACGCAGTTTTCTATGTGCCCTTGTGTTGAGCCTGCATTGCTCTATGCAGATCAATGCACCGGACTTGTTAGGGCCTGATCACATCTGTTAGACATGTGCACTGCCGAAAAATGTGTTAGTTTTCCATTAATTTGTTTTTGTTTGTTTTTTTCGTTTTTCGGGTCATTTGTTATGATGGAAATTCGTTATTTCGAATAAATCCGTAACTTCGGAAAAATTTTAATTCGTTTAGATGCGGTATTCGTTATTTTGATCATTTGTAAAAATCCGAAATGTAAAAATCCAGAAATAAGAACAAAAATTCAAAAATCAGAAAATAAGAACAAAAATCCCAAAATTCGAGAATCCCAAAAAATAACTAACTAATAATAACTACCGTATATACTTGAGTATATAAGCCGAGTTTTTCAGTACATTATTTATTTATTTTTGTGCTGAAAATGCCCCCCTCGGCTTATACTCGAGTCTCACCTTTTTGCGCCTGATCTCCTGGACTTTGGGGACCCGGTACCGGCTGGCAGTAGGTTCCCTGGACCCCAACTTAGCACACAAGTAGCCCCACTCTTCCTCTATAAGTGTGCAAAGTTTGTTGTCTGGGGGACCTACGGCCGGGGAGCACCGATTTTTCAAAGCCAGGCACCTCTTCCATAGACTCCCATGTTAAACGGTCATTTCTCTGGTGAATTTTGGGGACCCGGTACCGGCAGGTTGTGGGTCCTCTGGACCCGAAACTTGGCACACAAGTAGCCCCATTTCTCCTCTACAGGTGTGCAAAGATTGTTGTTTGGGAGACCTATGGCCGGGGAGCACCGATTTTTTTTTTTTTTTTTTTTTTTTTTTTTTTTTTTTTTTTCAAAGCCGGGCACCCCTTCCATAGACTCCCATGTTAAACGTCAGTCTAGTCATGGACACAGTGAGGCAAAGTGAGGCACAGTGAGGCATGCAGATGGACACCCTAGGCTTATACTCGAGTCAATAAGCTTTCCCATTTTTTGTGGTAAAATTATGTGCCTCGGCTTATATTCGGGTCGGCTTATACTCGAGTATATACGGTAACTACTAAATTGTAGGTATTGGAATTTCTTTTCAAATTTGGCTGTTAGTGAACGTACCGAATAAGAATTTATCCGAAGTTACCAATTATCTGAAAGAATGAATGCTGTATCTAAACGAATGCAACGTAACAAAATAATAATAATAATAATCATAATAATAGTAAATAATAATAATCATAAAAAGTTTTTATTATTAATTAATTACATTCCATTCGTTTAGATGCTGCATTCGTTATTTCGGATCATTCGTAACTTCGGATAAATTTGTATTTTGTTACGTTCACCAACAGCCAAATTTGAAAGGCCATTCCAATACCTACAATTTAATAGTTAGTAATAGTTATTATTATTATTATTATTATTTAGAATTTTTGTTTTTCGGATATTCTGATTTTCGGGTTTTTGAATTTCAGATTTCCGTTCATTCTTATTTTTGGATCTTCTAGTTTTCGGACTTTCGAATTTCAGATTTTCAGATTTACGTTGTTTAGAATTTTCGTCAAATTTGTTAAATGGGTTAAATTTGTCAAATTTTATTGAAAAACAAACAAATTCGAAGCTAAACCAATTGCACATGTCTAACATCTGTGTGCTTTTGCCACACTAAAACGCACCTTTTCAGCGTCACAAATAAAATATCCCCTTTTCAAATGCTATGTAACTATTCACATCGTGCACTGTGCTTTTGAAGAGTCCTGCTTGCAGAACCTTCAGTGCATTTTGTGAAAAATGCAGCAAAAACACATCTTCTATTATAGTCAATGGTTGCGCATCAAAAACACAACACACTTTTTTTTTTTTTTTTTTTAAGTGCGTTTTTTTTTTTTTTTTTTTTTTAGACACTTGTCCATTTTTCCCAGGTGACCAGGGAGGAAAACGCACAAAAGACTCATTATGCGTTTTTAATACAGCGCAATCAAAACACACTATAAACGCGATGTGTTTTCAAAAAACGCATATCGCATTTTACAACACACGGATATGAACGGGCCCTCAAAGTTTTTAGCCTGGATATGGTTGATCGCCCTGGCTAATCCGCTGTCTTCTTTTGTCTGAACTCCGCAGGTGAAGGATTTGCCGAATGCTGACCAGCTGAGGTTCCGCACTGGAAACATTGAGTTTGAAAATGTCCATTTCAGCTATACAGACGGGTACGAGTACAACATATCTCAGTATGGGGATAGAGCACAAATCTTTATGTATTACACCAGCCCTCAAAAATTCCACTCGCCTGCTCGCATTTTGCGAGTGGAATTGAGGACTGGCAAGCGTGGGCTGTATGGGAGTGGGTTGTATGGGAGTCCTTCTCCCAGCGCTCGCGGAGGGGAAGAGAGGAGAGCAGGCGGCCGGATCAACAGAGCGCGGGGAACATCACTAGCGGCTTTCATTTCAACAACCGAGTGTTCCCTGCATTTGCTGTCACGTACTTGGTCCCAGGACTTTGATAGACAGATCACCAGTTCGGGACGAGTGAGGTGTATCGAAGTTCCTCCGCCAGGGGGCAGAGCTGTATGTGACCCAGAGCGGCGGGAACACACTGCTATTGAAATGAAAGCTGTTGCAGTGATCTTCCTCTCCTCTTCCCCTGCATTGATGGACGCGGGGGCAGGCTGCATTGATGGACGCGGGGGCAGGCTGCATTGATGGACGCGGGGGCAGGCTGCATTGATGGACGCGGGGGCAGGCTGCATTGATGGACGCGGGGGCAGGCTGCATTGGTGGACGCGGGGGGCAGGCTGCATTGATGGGCACGGATAAACTTGTTGTTAATATTTTATTTTTAGAACCTAATTCTGCATTAAACATTTAAGTGTAATTTCATGAAATGATTTATGAGAGCGTGTTTAGGGCCAGGGTAGGGGTTGGGTGGGGCAACTGGTGGTGAGTAACCCTTGGGGCTTGGCTAGTAGCTCAGGACTTGAAATTTTGAGCCCTGTATTACACTGTGTATAGGAGAAGGAATTGCTTTTTACACACTTTATTTGCTCAGCGAGCTGAAGGGACCCGGCATACTGGGAGTTATTTACTAAAACTGGGGAGTGCAAAATCTGGTTCAGCTTTGTACTGAAATCAATCAGCTTGTTACCCGTGTTTACCGCGTTTTTTACCATGTTTACCGTGGACAGCCAGCTGTTACTCCTTGCGGCTTCACATCTGGCTTCCTACTGCAGACGTGCGAACCGCGCTACGCTTTGTGATTGGTCCTGCAGCCTTCTGGGACCTGTGACGCGTCCGAAAAGTTTGCAGGCCCGGGGGAGAACCTTCTGGGGGATCACCCCGGCAATCCCACCGGAAGTGGGAGCGGGTACCTGTCCAAACCAAGTACCCACTCCCCCCCCCCCCCCCCCAAAAAAAAAGGTGACAGAATTGAAAGAGGAGGGGGGTGGGAAGTGGGAGGGTATGAAGCGTATGAATCGAGACTTCCGCTCTAGGGTGAAGTTTCACATTAAGGGCGTACCAGGGCAACTTATGTGGACCATTACCCCAAAACAAAGGTATTAGAGTCTGTGAGCTTAAAAAATTTGAGCAGTAGATACGTGAGTGAATGCCAGAGAATATATTCTATTTTGGGGAGTAAAATCAATTTTAATAAGATCTATTCTATTCTGCCCATAACCCCGAGAGGGAGACGGGCAGGGGCGGCCCATCCATTAGGAGCACTCGGGCACCACCCCCTCCATTCAGGCCCCCACTATATGCAATGGATAGATTCATGCATGGCATGAGTCTATCCATGGCCACCGCGGCCACCCCCTATTCATGCGTTCACCCCCTGTTCATGAGGGCAGGAGACGAACGGCGGAAGCGAGGAGGAGAAGAGCCGCTGGCTGATGCCTTGTCCCCGCTGATGCCTGGATGCCCAATTGCCCCCCCGCCGCTCCTCAGATGCCCGATATCTGCCGCTTCTTCTCCCTGGATGCCTGCCGATGCCCACTGCCTGTATGGGGTAAGTGCCAGTGGACCGACAGACAGCGGGGGGGGGGGGGTTTGGTTGTTTGCCGCCCCCCCCCCCCCCCCCCCAAACAGAAAACCACCAGCCGCCACTGGAAACGGGTCATGATTTCTTAGGCTGAGTTCACAAATATGCGAATCAGGTGGGTTTTGAACCACATCCGATATAACATGTGAACAGGACCGGCTTTCAATGGAGCCGGTTCACACATGTCTAGGCAGGCCGTGGCCTGTTTTTGAAAAAAAAATCCTGCGTGATTTTGGGTCTAGTTCAGGAGTAAATTCAAGTAAAAATTTGTACCTGAACCAGTAAACAAAACCGCACCAGACTCTGGACTGCAAATCGCAGCCAGACATGTGTGAACCTAGACTTGGTTATTTAACCTCATTTTTCTGAAGCTTTTTGACATAAAATCCATGATCTGATTATTCGTCGCTCAGTTAACCATTTGACAATTACATTTAAAAAACACAATGTTTACCTGTTTCTTTTTGCACCGCCATAGGCGTGAGATCCTGCGAGATGTCTCTTTCACTGTGATGCCGGGGCAGACTGTGGCACTGGTGAGTTTTAATGCATAGATTCTGGAGCACTTCTCACAAGGATTTTCTTTCTATTTATCCAAAATGGAAATCTTCAACATTCAACTATGGACTTTCACTATTAAGCATGTTTTGCACATTGTATGTTATGAATTTATTGAGCACAATGGCACTTTTTTGATATGGCATGAGTTGGACATATTCATTTATGAATTTATAATAGCATTTTATTTATGCAGCAATTGCACGGTATTCATGATTGATTGTTTAGCGCAACACTTTTAGGCCTCATGCCCACGGACGTTTTTACAGCCGCGTTTTTGAGCGTTTTTTACAGCTTAAAAACGCCTGTCCATGTTAGTCTATAGCTTCATGCCTACCTAGACGTTTTTGAGCTGCAAATAGCATAGACGTTTTTAAGCTGTAAAAAAATAACCCAGGACCAGTGTGTTTCTCAGCGTCTGAGTTAGGCAGAAAAAAATGCGAAGCGTCAAACGCGCACTTACGCGCGGTCGCGTTTTTTAGCTCTGACTTTTTTTTTTTTTTTTTTTTTTTTTGCGGGAAAAAAAAAAAAAAAATTTCCATAACATGGACAGGCGTTTTTAAGCTGTAAAAAACGAAGCTGTAAAAACGTCCGTGGGCATGAAGCCTTAATGTTTTATAAGAGTTTTATTGCATGTATCACACAGATCATTGTGTAAATCAAGAGTCTACAACAGGGGTGCTCAACCCGTGGCTGGCGAAGCCCTCTGATGTGGCCTGCGGCCTCAAACAAGGGAAGCTCATGCTCTGGGATGGCGGGTCGGCAAGCCCAGATCACGATCAACAGGTTACTGACCTGCCATCCCAAAGCATCAGAGTGCATGGAGCCGACAGCGGAGGGAGCCGGAGCCACATAAGCTGATGTTTCTGCTGTAGCGCCGGCTCCTGTCCCCAGGCGGAGTGATACCAATTGCACTTTACCTGGGACCTTTCTAGCAGCCTGGAGGGTGATATCAGCAGAAGCTTGTTTTTAAAGGGTGTAGATCGCGCTGGACTGACTTGATCGGTCACTGGTAATGATTGGGAGGTCAGAAGGGCAGATAGGAAAGGTTTCCTTCCAAGAACTAGTGCCTGGCTTGTTATGGAGAGATTGTGGGCCTGGGGTGCGGCCTTGGGAGGCATCATCCCAAGCTTCAGCTGACATCCGGAAAATTTATATATCTGATACAGACAAACCATCAGGATCTTTTTCCAATAACATTTAGCAGCAGCCCTGAGGAAGGAGGAGTCCTCTGTCCCCCGAAACGCGTAGGATTTATTTCTATCATCTGTGATCCCAATAAAGTGTTTTTATATTCACATCTATTGTACATTTGGGCGCTCCTTTACACTCAACTCCTTTTGGTCAGCAGAAGCTGGAAGAGGAAAAGGTCCGTGTAATAAACAATACACTGCACTTTTGCAATGGGCATTTTAGCACTTTTATAAAGAAGCTATTAGGCTGCTTTCACGCTGATCCACGGGTGAAGTGCAGTGCACTTGTGGATTGCCTGCGGGTTATCTGGACTGAGCCATAGACTTCTATTATATCCTGCGGGTTTGGTGGGCTTTCAGAAAATGCGCTATTCCTGCAAGATGTAATAGAAAGTCTATGGCTCAGTGCAGCTGCAGGAAAATCAATGCAAAAAGAGACAAATGCTCCTGCGCTCGAAAGATTGGCGCTGGGTGAATTGGAAAAGAAGGGCAGGAAATCTTCACAACTTGTGCCACTGCATCAGCTGTTCTGCCACTCTCAACAGGTTGGGGGGAACACTGGACAATTTCTAAAAGAAAACGAGGACAGAGGGGCGCGCCAGCCTTGCGCAATACCTTTGCAACACGATCGGATTTTCCGCAGACAAAGCCTCAAACTTTTGTCCGAAGGGCGTTGGCCAGGAACTTGTCTTGCATACAAACGGCACACAATTGTCAGCCAACAAACACGAACGTAGTACCTTACTACGTGAAATTTCAGCTCTTGATCGCCACCCTTTGGGCACCTTCTGCTAATGTTGTGTTTGGTGAGCAATGCTTCAGAGCATGCGTGTTTGTACTTTTGTCCGATGGACTTGTGTACACACGCTCGGAAAATCCAACAACAGGCCGTTGTCTGCGGAAAATTTTAAAGCCTGCCATCCAACATTTGTCCGGAAAATCCGACAACAATTGTCCGATTTGAGCGTACAAACGGTCGGATTTTCGGCCAACGGTCTGTCCTCGCACAATTCCCGTCGGAAAATCCGATCGTGTGTACGAGGCTTAAGTCAGCCAGCAGATCCTCCTGGATGAGGTCTATGATGGACTTTGTATTATTTGCCTGATTTTATCACTTGTTTATTTATATATATATATATATATCTCTATCATCTGTATTTTAATAACCCACAGGAGAGCCGCACCCACGGTGTAGGTCAGTCTGAAAGCAGCCTTTTATAAGGGGCTCTGGACAGTAAGGGCTTATTTACATTTGTGGTTTGGGGGGCGGTAAAACCACACAGTTTTATTGTGGCCTGCAACCAGTTACCAAATCACTTAAGTGATCCTTGCTCTTCAAAAGGTTGAGCACCCCTGGTCTACAACCTCTGTGTGTTCAGTTTACTGGAAGCTACAAGTCTCAGCATTTCCTGAGAGCTTCAGGGCTTTAAGGTGCTCAGAACCACAAGGGTTGTAGGGGGCTAACACTTGGCCACATGTAGAATTTTTTTAAAAAAATTAATCTTTCTTCTTCCCCTTCCAGGTGGGGCCCTCAGGGTCGGGAAAAAGCACAATTATACGTCTTCTTTTCCGCTTTTATGATGTGAAAGGAGGCAGCATCCGGATCGATGGGCAGGATATTACCACAGTGAGTGTGCCAAGCAGAGCAGGATCCCTGGAGCTATCGCTATAATGTGCACTGGCAGTATACATAAAACAAACTGATAGGAGAAAGGTTTGTTTGTCAGAAGAGGTGTTGGAGGTCTATTCCGCTACCTCCCCGCAGTTTTTTTTTTTCTATTAACCACTTAAGGACCGCCGCCTGTACATATACGTCAGCATAATGGCACGGCTGGGCATAAGCACGTCTATGTATGTGTGTATGTGTGTGTGTGTGTATATATATATATGTGTGTGTGTGTGTGTGTGTGTGTGTGTGTATATATATATATACACACATACACACACACACACACACACACACACACACACATATACACACATATACACACATATACACACACACATATATACACACACACATATATACACATACACATACACACACACACATATATACACACACACACATACACACACACACACACATATATACACACACACACATATATACACACACACACATATATACACACACATACATACATACATACATACATACATACATACATACATACATACATACACACACATATATATATATATATATATATATATATATATATATATATACACACGTCCCCTTTAATATGCCCAGCCGTGGGTCGCTCCGTCACACCTAACCCCTTCAGCGCCCCCTACAGGTTAACCCCTTCACTGCCAGTGTAATTTTCACAGTAATCCGTGCATTTTTATAGCACTGATCGCTGTAAAAATGACAATGGTCCCAAAATGGTGTCAAAAGTGTCCGATGTGTCCACCATAATGTCGCAGTCACAATAAAAATCGCTGATCGCCGCCATTAGTAGTAAAAAAAAAAATATTACTAAAAATGCCATAAAACAGTCCCATATTGTAGACGCAATAACTTTTGCACAAACCAATCAAACGCTTATTGCGATTTTTTTTTTTTTTTTTTTTTTTTTTTTTTTTTTTTACCAAAAATATGTAGAAGAATAACCATCGGCCTAAACTGAGGAAAAAATATTTTTTTAATATATTTTTTGGGGATATTTATTATAGCAAATCGTAAAACATATTGCATTTTTTTCAAAATTGACGCTCTATTTTTGTTTATAGCGCAAAAAATAAAATATCAAATACCACCAAAAGAAAGCTCTATTTGTGGGGAAAAAAAGGACATAAATTTTGTTTGGGAGCCACGTCACACGACCGCGCAATTGTCAGTTAAAGCAACGCAGTGCCGGATCACAAAAAGGGGCCTGGTCTTTAATCAGCCAAAATGCTCCGGGGCTGAAGTGGTTAAAGTGGCACTGAACTCAAAAAGTGAAGTTTTGCTATGCCATAAGGAAAGTCTAAAATTGTTAATTGTCCCAAATAATTACCCAGAATGTTTTTTTTACTTTTTTTTTTTTTTTTTTTTGTCTGGTATTCCTCCTGAACATTTGCAGTGTACTTCCTGGTATGTAAATTTGCCTAACTGTATATCTGCAGTGTGAGATCACCTAAAGCACTGTTGTCTCTGATTTGCTGCTTTCACCAGATTTTGAGAGATTTGCTGTTTGCTTTTCTTTTGAGGCTCAAAGGGAGGGAACAAAGGAAATACCCAGCACCTCTAGACATGGAGGATCACGTGACTTATTGGCTTTTCTGTCTCATGAAAGCCCTGGCACTTGGTGATTGGCCCAGCACTGTCACATGGGGTGAGGAGGAGTCCTCAGCCCTGTGCAAGCTCCATCTAGAGCCACTCATAACTGTCTTGCTTAGTTGAGAGGAGAAGTCGGGGAGAAAGGGGAAGGTGAGAAAGTGCATCTGTGGAGGGAAATTGAAGTTGTTTTTCCCTGAATGAGCAAAACACAAATTTTTCTTTTAACCGCTTGCCGACCAGCCGCCATCATTAAACTGCGGCAGGTTGGCACGGCTGCGCACACACGCCCTAGATGTACGTTGGCCGCTTTAAGAGCTATAGGGTCCGCGATTTCCGCCGGCGACCCGCAATCGCTCCTCAGAGAGCCACAATGGGGGTCGGTCAATGTGAACAGACAGATCCCAGTTCTGTCAGGGAAGTAGAGAGATCTGTTGTTCCTAGTGATCAGG
The DNA here is from genome assembly GCA_029206835.1 of Rana muscosa. Classification (NCBI taxonomy): domain Eukaryota; kingdom Metazoa; phylum Chordata; class Amphibia; order Anura; family Ranidae; genus Rana; species Rana muscosa. The sequence goes on along the minus strand of CM055127.1, from coordinate 457,750,128 downwards.
AAAAGCGATCTCTCTCCTCCTCCAGTCATTACACCTCCCTAGGGATCGTTTAACCCTTTGATCGCCCCCTAGTGTTAACCCCTTCCCTGCCCGTGACATTTATACAGTAATCGGTGGCTATTTTTAGCTCTGATCGCTGTATAAATGTCACTGGTCCCAAGAAAGTGTCTTATCTGTCCGCCGCAATGTCGCAGTCCCGCTAAAAATCGCTGATCAACCCCATTACTAGTAAAAAAAAAAAAAAATTCTAATAAAAATGCCATAAATATATCCCCTATTTTGTAGATTTGCGCAAACCAATCAATATACACGTATTGCGATATTTTTTTGTAAAATAAAGAAAATGTAGAAGAATACATATTGGCCTAAACTGATGCAGAAATTTTTATTACATCTTTTTAGGATATTTGTTATAGTAAAAAATATTGTTTTTTTTCAAAATTATCGTTAATTTTTTTGTTTTATAGCGCAAAAAATAAAAACCACAGAGGTGATCAAATACCACCAAAAGAAAGCTCTAATTGTGGGGGGGAAAAAAACATCAATTTAGTTTGGGTACAGCGTCGCACGACCGCGCAATTGTCAGTTAAAGCGACGCAGTGTCATCACAAAAAAATGGCCTGGTCAGGAAGTGGGTAGATCCTTTTGGGGCTGAAGTGGTTAAAATTCTGCAGCATCTCTTTCTTTGGTGTTCCTGGACCTGATGAATGTCACATGGTTTTGTTTACAATTTCTCATTCTTTTTTTGGTTCCTCTCTTAGGTTCTTCAAGCCTCTCTTCGCTCCCACATCGGGGTGGTGCCTCAGGACACAGTGCTGTTTAATGATACTATTCGGAATAATATCCGCTATGGACGCGTCAGCGCCAGCGATGAGGAGGTGGAGCATGCGGCAGTTGCGGCTGATATTCATGAACGGATACTCTCCTTCCGTGATGGTGGGTACATGAGGAGTTACCATAAATAAGTTTAGGAAAAGGCTCTGTGTGTTTCTAAAATGCATAAAACTGGAAGAGGAAGTTATATTAATAGAAGCTTAAATACTGTATATACTCGAGTATAAGCCGAGGCACCTAATTTTACCACAAAAAACTGGGAAAACGTATTGGCTCGAGTATAAGCCTAGGGTGTCCATCTGCATGCCTCACTGTGCCCATGCCTCGCTGTGCCCATGACTAGACTGACGTTTAACATGGGAGTCTATGGAATGGGTGCCAGGCTTTGAAAAATAGGTTCTCCCCCGGCCGTAGGTTCCCCAGACATAAAACTTTGCACACTTATAGTGGAGAAATGGGCCTACATTGATGCCAAATTTGGAGTCCAGGGGACCTACGGCCAGCCAGTACCGGGTCCCCAAAGTCCGGGAGATAAGGCGCAAAAAGGTGACTCGAGTATAAGCCGAGGGGGGCATTTTAAGCACAAAAAAATTGTTCTGAAAAACTCGGCTTATACTCGTGTGTGTGTGTGTGTGTATATATATATATATATATATATATATATATATATATATACATACATATACAGTAATCAATATACTATATAATCAATCATATACTTTAACTTTACATACAAAAACACTAAGCAAGGTGGTAGAGCTTACCAGCAGGTTTGCCTGTGGTTTCTACCATAAGCCGCTATGTCATTACAGGACACAGTAATGGTGTAGGGGCTGGCAGGGGGGGAACCACAAATCCCAGCACGGACCAAGCATCCAGAACATCTGGTGGTATCAGATACAATTGGTGCCCATAGCGCTTCAAGAAAGCACGGTTTGGAGTCCACCCACCAGAAAATAAGTCTCTTTTTTTTACAGGGTGGCTCTGTTTTAAAGCTAAATTCCATGAATTCAGCCACTTAGTAAAACGTGAAGGCACACTATGAGTTAAGTCCAAGCAAGCGCATGCTGCCTCCTGGACCTATCTCTTTTATTTATATCTGACAGGTTTGTGGCTCTGCCAGAACATACACTCCAGATACCTGTGGTTGTAAGAGAGGAAAGAGAGCAGCTATGCCCACCACTCCCCTCTACTGCCCATTCACAGAAGCCTTTTTATTTTGTGAATGAGTTCACATAATACAAAGGCTTCTGTGACTGTGCAGGAGGAGGGGAGAGGTGGGCATAGCAGCCTTAGTGACTCCACTGTTAAAGATGCGGGGACCAGAAGGTCCAGTGTCAAGCTTTTGGACCTACAGCAATGGCCTTCTTCTGGGACTGCAATAAAACAGTCAGATGTAGATAATAGTGATAAGCCCAGGAAATGTCATGCACCTCCTTGGATTTAACCCATAGTGTTTTCACCTTCAGATTTTATTTTTAGATTTAAATAAAACTTTCTACTTTTTTACTATACTTTTTTTACTTTGTCTGGTGTGACCACTGCCTACAAAGACCCAGGGGCACTCTCTTGTTTTCTAAATAATAGAGATAAGCCCAGGAGATGTCATGCCCCTCTTTGGATTTAACTCATAGTGTGCCTTCACTTTTTACAAAGGAAGTGAGTTCCTGGCGTTCAGCTTTAAGGGTCGCTTTAAAGGAGAAGTTAATCATTTAGAACGTGTTTTATGTTACACCTGTATTTGGGGTGTAATAATATGTAACATGTTCTATCATTTACCCCCTGGGATCCCCTCCTGACAGTTGGCGGGGGTTCCTCTCCCCTGCAGCCACTATTACATTTAAAATTGGCATGGCTGTATGGGGCTCTGCCTGCACAGCCTCGTTATTCATTCACCGGGATCTGTGAATGAATAAACTGCATGACTTGTAAATCTCAAACAACTGCGAATGCGCTGATCGGCCCACTCGCAGTTCATTGACACTTCCTGCAGCTTTCTAACTGCAAAATAGGTCCATTTTATTTATTTCCCATAAAGGTGAATTTTTTATTTTACAGCTTAAAGTAGAACTAAAAATAAAAATGAAAAGACAGGCTCTTTATTGCAGAAGAGATGTGCTATGTCTCTGTTGCAATATGCAGTGTCTAGTCTGCAATAAAATAAACTTGCCAGCCTGTTCACAGTCCTTTTATAGACTGTACACTGAGCGGCACACACACACATCTGCAGCTCAGTTTTCATTTCTAGCCTGTGTGCCGTAGAGTTTCCAGTCCAAATGGCTGAAGACTGGCACCCAGGAGGAGCCAGGGAGAAGATGCTGATGCAGGCTGGGGACCTTGCAGGTCTTGTGTCCGTACTGCTTAGCCAGTATGGATTACAGGGATTCTGATTGGTCAGCACTGTCACATGGATGGCACTGACTAATTAGAATCCGCCTAGCCCTTACTGTCAGCACTGCTAGAAGAGGAGAGAAAGCCACCGGGATTTCGGTGAAGCGTCTTTTTGGTCTCCGAGGATCGAGTCAATCTGATACAGCGGGGGGAAGGGGGTCTGGTGTAAGGTCACCTTACAGATTTTCACTTTAACCACTTAATGACTGGAAGATTTTCCCCCTTAATGACCTTCCCATTTTTTGCGATTTTGCCACTGCGTCGCTTTAACTGACAATTTTTTTGATATTTTTTGCGCTATAAACAAAGAGCGACAATTTTGAAAATAAATATATTTTTAACTTTTTGCTATAATAAATATAAAAAAAAAAATGTAAAACAAAAAAAAAAAATGTAAAACAAACGAATTTCTTCATCAGTTTAGGCCAATATGTATTTTTTTACATATTTTTGGTAAAAAAAATGGCAATAAGCGTATATTGATTTGCACAAATGTTTATAGCGTCTACAAAATAGGGGATAGATTTATGGCATTTTTATTTTTTTTACTAGTAATGACGGTGATCAGCGATTTTTAGCAGGACTGCGACATTGCGGCGGACAGATCGGACACTTTTTACACTTTTTTTTGGCACCAGTGACATTTATACAGCGATCAGAGCTAAAAATAGCCACTGATTACTGTGTAAATGTCACTGTCAGGAACGGGGTTACCACTAGGGGGCGATCAAGGGGTTAAGTGTTCCCTGGGAGGTGTTTCTAACTTTTTTGGGGAACCAGTGACATTATATGCACTGTTATTGTACTAATGACACTGGCAGGGAAGGGGATAACACTAGGGGCGATCAAGGGGTTAAATGTGCCCTCAAATCACCGTGTATGAGCCGACGTACAATGTCGGCGGTTCGCAGGATCGAGCAACATTGCCGCAGTACAACTGCGGCGGCTGGTTCTTAAAGCGGTGTTCCGCCCCAATTTTTTTTTTTTTTTTTAAACCAGCAACTACACATTCTGCAGCTGCTGGCTTTTAATAAATTGACACTTACCTGTCCTGGAGTCCAGCGATGTCGGCACCCGCAGCTGATGAGAATGAGACCTCTGATTAACCCTGAGTCCTGTTCCCACACTGCAAGGAAAATTTAATTTGAAACATTTTCTGATGGTTTTAGAAAACCCTCGCTGGCACCAAGGTGACCGTAAATAGAATTTTGTAGAAATTATTATTATTATTATTATTATTATTATTATTATACAGGATTAGCGCTTTACAATATAAAGTGGGGAACAGTACAATTACAATACAGTTCACTACAGAAGGAATAGGGGGGCCTTGCTCATGAAGCTTACAATCTAAAGGAAAGGGGAGTTGCAGTCGATCTGATGGAGGTGACTCAAGTACAGTTCCTAGGTGAGATAGGCTTCCCTGAATAAGTGAGTTTTCAAGGATGGCCTAAAGGTAGACAAGGTAGGAGCTGACCGGACATACTGGGGCAGGGAGTTCCAGAGGCTGGGAGAGGTTCTGGAAATGTCCTGGAGGCGAGCATGGGAGGAGGTAACAAAGGAGCTAGAGAGCAGGATGTCTTGGGAGGAGCGGAGGGGACGATTTGGGCGATATCTGCAGATGAGGTTGGTGATGTAGATGGGGGCGATGTTGTGGATGGCCTTGTATGTTGTGGTTAGTATTTTTGGATTTTGGACGCTGGGGTGGTGGAAGCCAGTGAAGATATTGGCAGAGAGGGGTGGAAGGGACGGATCGGTTAGTTGGGTGTATTAGTCTAGCAGCAGCATTTAAAGTAGACTGAAGGGAGGATAGCCTGTGTAACGGTAGGCCAGTGAGGAGGGAGTTGCCGTGTCAAGGCAGGAAATAATCAAGGAGTGAATAAGTTGTTTTGTGATGTCGTTAGTCAGGAAGGGGCGATTTCTGGAAATGTTGCGGAGGTTAAGGTAGCAAAATTTAGCCAGTGATTGGATGTGGGGGCAGAAAGGAGAGGGCAGAGTCTAGGATTACACCCAGCACCTTGGCATGAGTGGAGAGACCAATGGTTGTGCCTTTTTGATTTCAATGGTAAAGTCATGAGGAGGGGATAAGCTCAGTTTTTGAAAGATGGAGTTTGAGAAAGTGATGTGACATCCATACTGATATGGCGCTCAGTAAATTAGTGATACGTGAGGAGATCGAGGGGGTGGTATTGGAAACCATGGGAGGTTTATCCGCTGACCAGGGAAGCGATATAAAGAGAGAATAGGAGGGGCCCAAGGACCGATCCTTGAGGTACCCCAACAGAAAGAAGAGGAGCGGAGGAGATGGTGTTGTATGTGACGCTGAGATAGTTAGGAGGAGAACCAGGAAAGAGCAGAGTCACGGAGGCCAAGGGAGTGGAGTTTACTGAGGAGGAGCGAGTGGCAAGCTGTGTCCAAAGGCAGCACAAAGGTCTAATGCCGCGTACACACGACCGTTTTTCATGACGAGAAAAATGGCATTTTTTAATTTGGTCATTAAAAACTATCATGTGTAGGCTCCAGGGCATTTTTCGCGACGTGAAAAATGGCCATTAAAAACTTGGAACATGCTCTATTTTTTTCTCGTCGTTTTTCACGTCGTCATTATTCTCGTCGTGAAAAACGGCCGTGTGTAGGCTTTAACGATGTGAAAAAAACGCATGCTCAGAAGCAAGTGATGAGACGGGAGCGCTCGTTCTGGTAAAACTAGCGTTCATAATGGAGATGGCCCATTCGTCACGCTGTAACGGACTGAAGAGCACGAGGCTGAAAAGCGCGAATCGTCTCTCACCAAACTTTACTAACACGAGGATCAGCAAAAGCGGTCCAAAGGGTGGGGCCATCCGAATGGAACTTCCCCTTTATAGTGCCGTCGTACGTTTCGTACGTCACCGCGCTTTGTTCGAGCATTTTTTCCACGATAGTGTAGGCAAGGCAGGCTTGAGAAGAATCACATCGAGAAAAACATTGTTTTTTCAATGACATTAAAAACGGTCGTGTGTACGCGGCATAAGAGTATGGAGTATTGGCTGTCGGTTTTTAGCAGTAAGTAGGTCATTAGTGGGTTTTAGAAGGGCTACTACATAGTTACATAGATACATAGTAGGTGAGGTTGAAAAAAGACACAAGTCCATCAAGTCCAACCTACGTGTGTGATTATATGTCAGTATAATGCCGCGTACACACGATCGATTTTTTTCGACGGTGAAAACACCGTCGAGAAAATCGATGCGAAAACCGAGGAACAGCTTGTTCCCCCCACACACGGCCGTTTTTAAATGACATTTTTTTTTTTTTTGGTCGAAAAAAAACGACCGCGTGTTTCCCTATGGGAAAACTGTCGCGGAAAAAAAACGACGGGAATCACGACGAGAAAAATTAGAGCATGTTCTAATTTTTCTCGCCGTGATTAATGCCGTTTTTCCCGTCGGGGGAAAAATGACAAAAAGCCCACAGACAATCGTTTTTGTCGTCCAAAGGAAAAAATTTAATTTTTCCCGACGGGAAAAATGATCGTGTGTACGCGGCATTACATTGTACATCCCTGTATGTTGTGGTCGTTCAGGTGCTTATCTAATAGTTTTTTTGAACTTATCGATGCTCCCTGCTAAGACCACCGCCTGTGGAAGGGAATTCCACATCCTTTCCGCTCTTACAGTAAAGAACCCTCTACGTCAGGGATATGCAATTAGCGGACCTCCAGCTGTTGCCAAACTACAACTCCCATGAGGCATAGCGAGACTCTGACAGCAGCAAGCATGACACCCAGAGGCAGAGGCATGATGGGACTTGTAGTTTTGCAACAGCTGGAGGTCCGCTAATTGCATATCCCTGCTCTACGTAGTTTAAGGTTAAACCTCTTTTCTTCTAATTTTAATGAGTGGCCACATGTCAGTGCTGGGACAAGGCCATTTGTTGCCCAGGGCAAAGATGGCAAACTGGGCCCCCCCCCCCCCCCCCCCCCCCGTTTTTAAGAAAGAATCAATGTTGTTTCAAAACAAGAATATACTTAAAACAATACAAATTCAATTTGGTTTAATGCGATCGAAACAGAGTTCACTCACACAGTTTAATTATATGTATTTTTATTGGAGGCACTTTGAAATAATAATGCAAAAATTGTCGCTCTTTTTTTTGTTTATAGCATAAAAAATAAAAACCGCAGAGGTGATCAAATACCACCAAAAGAAAGCTCTATTTGTGGGGGGAAAAAGGACATAAATTGTATTTGGGTACAGCGTCAGTTAGAGCAGCGCGGCGCGGTATCGCAAAAAATGGCCTGATCATTAAAGGGGTAAAACCTTCTGGAGATGAAGTGGTTAACACATACAAAGAAAATCCCTCTCTTACTATTCTGGGGTGGGTGGCCGTGAGTTGACCCAAAAGTTATTTTGAAAGACTGACTGGAGATCAGCTTGAAAACTTATGGCTGGGAAGGTCTCCACTATTTTAATAATTCATTTAATTAGTTAGACATAATAGCAGAATTACAACAAAGTATTACATAAATGCAGCAATGTATTCTGAATGTGAACGAAGACGGTAGCTGAAATACTTTCAGAGGTAATATTATCTATTAGGTAGAGTCAGAAAACTAAATGTTCTATGTTCTTATTATAGAATCCTCCTCCTCTCAGCCAGCCAGACACCCCACCAGCACCACCAAACCCCCCACTCCCCCTCAACCCCGAAACTAAGTAGTTGATTTACTAATATGTATTAATACCAGTATGGGCTTACTTGAGATCTTGCACGTTGCAGAGCTTAGTCCCTCCTCCTCGGCTCCTCTAGGTTGCGGCTCAAGCTGCGCTCTCTACTCCTCCCATCATGGTGGGAGGTCTGATCTCCTCCCTCCCATGACGGTGGGAGGAGACCTGCTCCTCCCAGCTGGTGACGTTGCACTGGGCCGGGACTACAGTACAGAGCGCCTGTCAGGGTCGAGAATCTCTGCTGACAGGGCACAAGACAAATGAATAGTTTGTCTGTGTAGGCTTGTGTCGGGTGTGCAGGACTCGGCGCACTCTGCACATCGTTAAAGTGCAGGCTATAGCGGCTGGAGCCTCCAAGCAATCACTCCAGTCCAGCCACCTTTTAGAAGGAAACTTCACTGCGCCCCCCATCCCCAATAAATTGTACCGCCCAGGGCATCCACCCCTTCCGCCTCCCCCCCCCCCCCCCTTGTACCAGCTCTGCCACGTGTCTTGTTAAACTCCCTTCTGCAAAAAAGTGTTCTCCCTGTTGGGGGGTCACCAGTACGGTATTTGTAAATTTAAATCATATCCCCTCTCAAGCGTCTCTTCTCCAGAGAGAATAATTTTCAGCGTTGCAACCTTTCCTCATAACTAATATCCTCCAGACCCTTTATTAGCTTTGTTGCCCTTCTTTGTACTCGCTCCATTTCCAGTACATCCTTCCTGAGGACTGGTGCCCAGAACTGGACGGCATACTCCAGGTGCGGCTGGACCAGAGTCTTGTAGAGCGGGAGAATTATAATTTTATCTCTGGAGTTAATCCCCTTTTTTAAAGCATGCCAAGATTATGTTTGCTTTGTTAGCAGCAGCTTGGCATTGCATGCCATGGCTGAGTCTATTACCTACTAGGACCCCCAGGTCCTTTTCCATCCTAGATTCCCCCAGAGGTTCTCCCCCCAGTGTATTGATTGCATTCATATCTTTGCCACCCAAATGCATTATTTCTTTATCTTACACCACGGGACACAGAGCCAGTCATTACATAATGGGTTAAGGGTCACCAGCGGTGATTGGACACTGGCACAACCAATAGAAGACAGTTCCCCTCCATATAACCTCTCCCATCAGGGGCGTACCTCAGTTTTTTCGCCAGTGTCTAAAGGTGTTGGACGCGATAGGATGCTAAAAGGAAAGCTCTGCCAAAGAGACCCTCTGGGGGTAAAATGAGCTATGCTTCCGGATCCATCCAAGACGCCTAAAGTAAGCCAAAACTGGATGGGATCCGGGCCTCACCCATGAGGCGTCGCCTGTAATGTCTCTCTTCGGAGGACTGGGCTCTAAGATCCAGCACTTTCGCTACTTTGCTAAAAGTCCTGGTAAGAGTCTTTTACAACGCTCAGGGGAGAGGTATCCTTTAAATAGGAACCCATATCCCTGAAGGTTGGCACACATATCCCGCCGTGAGGGGTGAAGTTTGGTATCTGTCTGAAAATTTCAGCAGAAAAAACCTGCAGCGAGGATAAAGGTAAGAGGTTAGGGTCCTAAACTAGGTTTAAGGACCTTTCCAAGAAAATATACAGTGGATGTCTTCTCTTGTGCCGCCACTGGGGGGAGTAAAGAGCTGAGTGTTAACTCACCTCGCTCTGTTCAGTGTCTGTTTCCTGACAAGTACACTGTCTGTCCCTCTGCTGCTGAGTCTTGCTTGGACACCTCCCTCCTCCTCTCGGATGGCCGACCAGACACCTGCAGAGGCAGGTAAAGTTGGATGTAAGGGCTGGTGAGAGGGAGCTTCCCTTTCACCGTTACCACTGCCATTTAGCGCTAGAGCCGCGCGTGCTCGCGGTGAGCGCGCTTTATCGGAGGGGGGGGGCGGCGGCGGGAGGTCGCAAATTGACGCGGGCACGTGAAAACGGCGTGAAATTTGTTAAACAAAAACGTCTGCAGTCTCTCTCTCTCTCTCTCTCTCTCTCTCTCTCTCTCTCTCTCTCTCTCTCTCTCTCTCTCTCTCTCTCTCTCTCTCTCTCTCTCTCTCTCTCTCTCAATACAGCAGCATTACAGGGACATAAGACACCATGTGGTTGGGCTGGGTACTTCCTAGACAGACATCCACTTTGTGCATGGAACTGTGTGTTTTTAAAGTTGCATACTTTGTGTAAATTGCTAAACTTTGCACAGTAATATATGCATTTTTGGTACCTTGTTTTTTCTTAGCAGTATGCCTTCCAGGGGAAGAAATTCTGACAAAAAAGATAAGAAAGCACCGCTGCCTGAGACAGGAGGCCCTAGCCGTGCTAACTCGGTACCTTCCTCTCCTGTATTACCTGACGCAGCGTTACAGGATGAGCCATTACCTCTGTCAGGTATGACGGCTTCCCCAGTAAAGCCTGGGCCTGCGTATGTCACTGAAGACACTTTGTCAGCAGCCCTAAATAACCTAGAAGAGAGAATTGCTACTTTGATCGCTAAGTCTTCTAAAAAGGACAATAAGCGAAGCAGATCTCCTCCAGTTGTTGACCTCCCTGCAGAAGGATCTGAGGATGAGGATGATGCTACACCAGAAGAGGATGAGGACTCAGACGGATCAGGGATATCAGATGAGCCTTTCTCTGCATCCCAGATTTTGAAGTCACAGGTGCAATGTTATGCAGGAGCAGTGCGATCTGCATTTAAGTTGCCCTCTTCGGAGGTAACTGAATCACCTGTCTCCTCCCTAGGTTCATTAAGATCCCTGCAAGGTGCATGCTCTTTCCCGGTTCATCCATTACTAGAGGATCTAATGTACGCAGACTGGCAACACCCAGATAAGCGTTTCTCACCTTCAAAGAAGTTTGACATTCTTTATCCTATGGAGGTTTTTTTTTTAAAGAAATGGAGCCTGCCTTCTGTAGATGCAGCTATTTCTTGTGTAAATAAGAACCTGACGTGTCCGGTGAACAATGTGCAAGTGTTTAAAGATCCTTCTGAAAAGAAGTTGGAATCTTTACTTAAATCTTCTTTTCTTTTGGCCGGCTCAGTTACCCAACCTGCTGTAGCAGCAGTCGGTATGTGTCAGGTCATCAAACAACAGGTAAAGCAGGGGCTGAAGAGGCTGCCTCCGGAGCAAGCCAAAAATTGAGAGAATTTGCCTAAAGCCTTATGCTTTACAGTGGATGCCATGAGAGATTCTATTATACAAGCATCACGCCTTACACTCCAGCTGGTACATATGCGCAGAGTTCTTTGGTTAAAGCATTGGTCAGCAGAAGCCCCATGCAAAAAACTTTTGCCCAGTTTCCCCTTCCATGGCGAACGCCTATTCGGGGAGGATTTAGAAAAATATATACAAAAGATATCAAGCGGTAAAACCACTCTTTTACCTGAGAGAAAGAAGAACAAGAGGCCTTGTTTTAAACTCTCTCTTTCCCCAGCTCCAGGGAAACCTGCCTCCAGCCAGTGGCGACGGCATTTTCAGCCACCCACAAAAGCCAGAGGAAATCACGCTCAGAGGAACAAGAAGCCGTGGGGTGCAAGAGCTAATAAGCAAGACCCCAAAGCCTCTCAGTGAAGGGGCGCCCCCGCTCGGCCAAGTGGGGGGAAGGCTTCGTCAGTTTTCAGCGACTTGGCAGACAGAAACCCAGGACAAGTGGGTTGTATCCACAATATCCTCAGGGTACAGACTGGAATTTCGAGAGATCCCATCTTCTCAGTTCCGAGGTTCAAGACTCTCCAGGGATCCACAAAAAACAGGATCCTTCTTCAAAGGTTTGGATCACTTACTGTCTCAAGGGGTGGTTACAGAGGTACCCCTAGAAGAGCAAGGTTCAGGTTTCTACTCAAACCTTTTTGTGATTCCAAAGCCAAATGGAGACGTCAGACCCATCCTGGATCTAAGATCTCTAAATCGGTTTCTAAACATTCGCCATTTTCGAATGGAAACGATCCGATCCGTGGTCGCCACCTTACAAGACGGAGAATTCATGGCGTCCATAGATATCAAGGACGCATATTTACATATACCCATCCACCCCGCTCACCAAAGATTCCTAAGGTTTGCGGTAGAAGATCGCCACTTTCAATTTGTGGCCCTGCCCTTTGGTGTGGCTACCGCGCCCAGAGTATTCACAAAGGTGCTAGCTCCCCTGTTGGCAAATCTGAGGACACAGGGCATAGCGGTAACAGCCTATCTAGACGATCTACTTGTGATGGATCAGTCAAGGGAGGGATTAGATCACGCTGTGCTCACTACAGTAAGGTTCCTGGAGCATTTAGAATGGATTGTAAACCTACAAAAATCCTCTCTTCAGGCCCAAAGAAGATTAGTGTATTTGGGCATGATCATAGACACAGCCCAAAACAGGGTACTCCTGCCAGAGCCAAAGATACAGTCTCTGAAAGACCTGATCCACAAGGTCAAAGCAAACAAGAGGCCGTCTATTCGCCTTTGCATGAGGCTATTGGGGAAGATGGTAGCCTCCTTCGAGGCTGTCCCTTACGCCCAGTTTCATTCGAGACTGCTTCAAGGCAATATTTTAGCCGCCTGGAACAGGAAGAGCCAAGCTCTGGCTATACCCATGCGCCTGTCTTCACAAGTGCGCCAAAGCTTCAATTGGTGGTTAAAAACCAAGAGCTTATGGAAAGGAAGGTCCTTTCTCCCGGTCTCCTGGAAGGTGGTGTCTACGGATGCCAGCCTATTGGGCTGGGGTGCAGTATTCGAAGAGGCTTCTGCCCAGGGAACCTGGACCAAGACCCAAGAGATCCTGCCCATCAACGTACTAGAGATCCGGGCAATATATCTAGCCCTCAAGACCTGGACATACAGGTTACAGGGCCACCCGGTTCGGATTCAATCCGACAATGCTACTGCAGTAGCTTACATCAATCACCAAGGAGGCACCCGCAGTCGGGGTGCTCAAAAGGAGGTGAATCGGATTTTGGCATGGGCAGAGGATCATGTACCTTGCCTTTCTGCAATCTTCATCCCAGGGATAGAAAACTGGCAAGCGGACTATCTAAGTCGTCAGCAGCTATCACCAGGAGAGTGGTCTCTCCACCCCGAGGTCTTTCAGGCCATATGTCTGAGATGGGGAAACCCAGATGTAGACCTGCTAGCTTCCAGGTTCAACAAGAAGTTGGACAACTTTGTGTCCAGGACGAGAGATCCTCTAGCCTACGGAACAGATGCTCTAATAACTCCCTGGAATCAGTTCTCACTAATCTATGCATTCCCCCCGATCCCTCTTTTGCAAAGACTACTTCGCAGGATCAAAGAGGAGGGAATACCAGTAATCCTAGTGGCCCCAAATTGGCCCAGGAGGCCTTGGTACGCCGAGATCGTAAAAATGGCGATAGGAAGGCCCTGGAAGCTTCCACTTCGACACAACCTGCTGTCACAGGGTCCAGTATTCCACCCTTCCTTACAAAGGCTAAATTTGACGGTCTGGCTGCTGAGACCCACATTTTGAAAAGCGAGGGGTCTCTGGTCCAGCTCTTTCTACGCTCATTAATGCTAGAAAGCCAGCCTCCAGACTCATCTATCATAGAGTCTGGAAAGCATACGTTTCTTGGTGTGAATCCAGAAGTTGGAACCCTCAGAAATATGAAATAAGCAGGATTCTTGCCTTTTGCCAGTTAGGAGTGGATATGAAATTGGCCCTTTAGTACTATCAAGGGTCAAATATTGGCTCTATCAGTATTTTTTCAGAGACCATTGGCATCTCATTCCCTAGTTCGGGCATTCATTCAGGGGGTACTGAGGATAAATCTGCCAGTCAGGTCTCCCTTGTGCCCATAGGATTTGAATTTGGTATTGTCAGTGTTGCAAAAGCAACCTTTTGAACCTGTTCGCCATATTCCTTTAATTATATTAAGTAGGAAATTGGCCTTTCTGATTGCTATAGCTTCTGCTAGAAGGGTATCAGAACTAGCAGCTCCTTCTTGTAAAGAGCCTTATCTAAATTGTCACAAGGACAAGATTGTACTACAACCCCATCCTGCCTTTTTACCTAAGGTGGTGTCGGCTTTTCACTTGAATCAAGACATTGTTCTGCCTTCTTTTTTTCTAAACCCGCGGACGGCGGGGGAAAAGTTATTGCACTCTCTAGATCTAGTGAGAGCGGTAAAGGTGTATCTGCAGGCAACCGCTCAGATACGTAAAACAGATGTTTTGTTTATTTTGCCAGATGGTCCCAAGAAGGGCCAAGCGGCATCAAAATCCACCATTTCCAGGTGGATTAGACAGGTAATTGTTCAAGCTTATGGTTTAAAGAACAGGACTCCTCCTTTCTTGTTCATACATCACGGGACACAGAGCAGCATAGTCATTACTATGTGGGTTATATAGAATTACCTTCAGGTGCTGGCACTGGCAACTTCCAAAACAGGAAGTACCCTCCCCTATATAAGCCCCTCCCATCCGGGAGTACCTCAGTTTTTTGCCAGTGTCTAAGGTGTTGGCCAAGGTTAACATGTATTCATCTGGGCTTGTGTACAGGTTCTCTGGGCCTTAGCAAGCTATTCCGGATCCGACCAAAAAAGCTTCATAGCTAAACGGTCGGTACCCGGGCCTTGCAGAGAAGAGCAAGGTTTTGCCTGTAATGCCTCTCTTAGGAGGGCTGGACCCTGGGATCCAGAGCTCTGGTCATACCCAAAACCAAGAGGCTATCTGTGCAGGGTGCTATACAGGTCCAGGGGAGTGGAATCCTTGGGAACCCGGTCCCTGAAGGTTTAACTACAATGCCTGCCGTGAAAGGTGAAGTTTGGGCTTCTGTGGACCAAACAAAGTCCTGCGGCGGGGAAAAGGTAAGTGGGGGCCCCTCAGTAACTTGGTTCTATTGAGGGGACCCCCAAGCCTAATATGTCTTTCTGCCTGTTACCCAAAAAGGTATTCCCGCTAATAGCTGTATATGCCTAAGAAATCCTAGAAATGTTTTTTCATAAAGGAAGTTTTAAAAACTGTAAACCTGGAAATGTTTTTTCATAAAGGAGGTTTTAAAAAAAAAAAAAAAAAAAAAAGACAAAAGTGCGGTACCTGTGTTTGTCCACTAGAGGCCGCTGTGGAACGTTTTTTTTTCTTGGGACTATTCCTTCCATGGTGAAAGTCCAGGCAGATGAGTGAGCTCTCTATCAGGGAAGCTGCATTCCGCTGTCATGCTGCCAAGTAGTTTCCTTCCATCCCCGAGTCCTGGTGAAACAGGGACCCTGGCTCCTCTCCCTACATGGCGCCAAGAGCGCACACGTGCGCGCGCGCACACACGCTTTCTTTTATAAAATGTAGCTTCAAAAAAGGGGGCGGAGCCTGGCGGATGACGCGCTCTGTGCGCCCATCGCTTCTGCGCATGTGCGGGCGTCCCAGCAAGATAAAAGGACTCAGTTCCACGCTGCTTGCTATGGACACAGAGCATGAAAAGGAGCTGGTAGCATGGTATAGGGGCTTACAGCGGGCGGTTGATACAGGCATCCCCAGAAAGACGCATTAGTAGACACCCACTGATGTACATAGCAGCAAAATTGCATTAGACTATTTCAGTAAGGGGTGTATTGCGGCTGGAATACCTCAGCTTTGAACTAAGGAATATGCCGCCTAAAAAACTCCGAGATATACCTCTCAGGAAGTGTAGGGGGTCTCCATCGGGCTCTGAGGATCTGGAGCAGTCATCTGCACCCTCCTCCCCTGAGAAATCAGAGGTTAATACCCATAAGGAACCCCCGGGAGTGCCAGGTACTGCGGCTGTCCTCAGTCCACCTGCTCCTGCATATATAACAGAGGAGGTTTTTTCCTCAACTCTGGAGGGATTGGAGCAGAGATTGGCAGCATTGATCGCTTCTTCTCTACAGGAAAGAAAGCGCGCCAGATCTCCATCACCTCCATTAGAGTGCCTGTTGGCAGAGCAACAGTCCCAGGAAGGGACCGACCTACCTGAAGGGGATCAGGAGGAGGTTAACTCTGTTTTTGAGGAATCGACAGTAGATGAACCATTTTCAGCATCACAGACTGAAAGATTGTGGGTCCAGACCCTAACTGACATGGTTCGATCTGCATTTAAAATGCCTCTTGTTGAACCATCAACTACTGCTGTCTCCTCATTGGGGTCGCTAAATGCTCCCCAGGTTAATTGCTCCTTTCCAATACATCCATTATTGGAAGGACTTATATACCAGGACTGGGAACATCCTGATGAACTATTTGTTCCGCCTAAAAAATTTCCGGTGATCTATCCCATGGAGGAAAAGTTCACCCAGAGATGGAATGTTCCTACGGTGGATGCAGCCATCTCTTCTGTGAACAAATCACTGACATGTCCAGTAGATAATGTTCAAATGTTCAAAGATCCAGTGGATAAAAAATTGGAATCTTTATTAAAATCTGCTTTTTCCACAGCAGGGGCTGTTACACAGCCAGCAGTGGCAGCTATTGGGGTCTGCCAAGCTTTAAAGGATCAAATGAAAATGGTCCTGAGGGATTTGCCAGACCAGCAGGCCCAGGCTCTGGCTGATCTGCCTAAAGCATTATGCTTTGCGGTTGACGCCATCAAGGATTCTATCCATCAGGCCTCCCGCCTCACGCTGTCTTTGGTACATATGCGTAGGCTTCTGTGGCTCAAAAACTGGTCTGCTGAAGCTCCCTGTAAGAAGCTCTTAGTTAGCTTCCCATTTCATGGGGAACGCCTTTTTGGCGAGGACCTGGATAAGTATATCCAGAAGATTTCCAGTGGTAAAAGTACTCTCTTACCGAGTAAGAAGAGGTCTAGGGGTCCATCTTTTAAGAGGACTACCTCTCCTATCCCTGCGACGTCTGCTACTAAGCAGTTCCGACGGCCTCCTCGGTCAAACTCGGGGGGTAAAAATCAGGGACAGTCACAGGGTAATAAGAAACCCTGGATCCGAAGGGGTACTAAACCAGCCTCCAAGTCAAGCCTATGAAGGGCTGCCCCCACTCAAACGGGTGGGGGGAAGACTTCAGTTGTTCGCAGAGACCTGGCGGGAGACGATCAAAGACAGATGGATGCTCTCCGCAGTAACTCTGGGATACAAGTTGGAGTTAAAAGAGTCTCCTCCTTCCCATTTTATGTGGTCAGGCATGCCAAGAGACCCTCGGAAAAGAGGGTCTCTCCTATTGGCGTTAGAACAACTATTGCTCCAAGGAGTAATTATGGAGGTTCCTATGGAAGAGTGGGGGTTGGGTGTCTACTCAAACCTTTTCACAGTCCCGAAGCCAAACGGGGACATAAGACCCATATTGGACCTAAAGAGTCTAAACAAATTTCTAAACGTCCGGTCTTTCCGGATGGAGTCGATCCGATCGGTCACCGCTGCCCTACAAGGGGAGGAATGGTTAGCCTCGATCGACATCAAAGATGCTTACTTGCATGTTCCCATCTTTCCAGGTCATCAAAAATTTCTACGCTTTGCAGTAGAAGGGCGCCATTTTCAGTTCAGAGCCTTACCATTCGGTCTGGCCACAGCACCACGAGTGTTCACAAAAATTCTGGCCCCACTGTTGGCCGATCTAAGAACACGAGGTGTAACGATAATGGCATACCTAGACGACCTGTTGTTGATGAACCACTCAGTTGCCAAGCTAGAAGTGGTAATTGTCGATACAATCAAGTATCTAGAATCTCACGGTTGGGTCATCAACCTGGACAAGTCAGCCCTACAGCCAGTGAAAAACCTGGTATATCTAGGGCTACGGCTGGATTCAGACCAGAGGAAGATTTTCTTACCTCTAGACAAGGTATCCTCTTTGAGGGGCTTGGTCCGTCTGCTTTGTGCAAAAAGACAGCCGTCCATACGCCTGTGCATGAGGCTGCTAGGAAAGATGGTAGCATCATTCGAAGCTGTGCCATACGCCCAATTCCACTCAAGGAATTTACAGAGGGCCATATTGTCAGCCTGGAACGGAAAAGTTCAGGCTCTAGACTTCCCGATGGCTTTGTCCCCTTCCGTTCGGAAGATTCTCTGCTGGTGGTTGATCCCCCAGAATCTCCAGAAGGGAAAACCCTTCAGTCCGATATCTTGGAAGGTGGTCACTACAGATGCCAGCCTTATAGGCTGGGGGGCAGTACTGGAGCAATGGTCTCTCCAGGGCAGATGGTCAAATGTAGTAAAAACCCTGCCCATCAATCTCTTAGAGATACGAGCAGCCCGGTATGCCCTAGTAGCCTGGACATCCAGACTCCAAGGGTCCCCTGTCAGAATTCAATCAGACAATGCCACAGCAGTGGCATATATCAATCATCAGGGAGGCACCAGGAGTCGTGCAGCCCAGAGGGAAGTAAGTCACATCCTGGAATGGGCAGAAAAGCATGTCCCATGTATATCAGCTGTCTTCATTCCAGGGGTGGAGAATTGGAAGGCGGACTTTCTGAGTCGCCAACAGTTATGCCCAGGGGAATTGTCCCTTCATCCCGAGGTCTTCCGAGCAATATGTCAGCGGTGGGGAACACCGGATGTAGATCTGCTAGCATCCAGATTCAACGCAAAGGTGGACAGGTTTGTCTCCCGGACAAGGGATCCCCTCGCTTGCGGCTCGGATGCTCTGGTGTTCCCTTGGGATCAGTTCAGACTGATATATGCATTCCCTCCGCTACAATTGTTGCCTCGACTCCTTCGCAGAGTCAGGTTGGAGAAGAAGCCGGTGATCCTGGTGGCTCCAGCGTGGCCCCGAAGGGCCTGGTACGCGGAGATCATCAAAATGTCTGTGGGGAGTCCTTGGACCCTTCCACGTCGTCCGGACCTGCTTTCGCAAGGACCGATATACCACCCTTCCTTACTAACTCTAAGTTTAACGGCCTGGCTATTGAATCCCACATCCTAAAGAAGAGAGGTCTCTCTAACTCTGTGGTATCAACTATAATCAATGCCAGGAAGCCTGTATCCAGGCAGATCTACTATAGAGTTTGGAAGGCGTACATCACTTGGTGCGAGGCCAGAAAATGGCATCCACGTAAGTACGTTTATAGGCAGAATTCTGGACTTCCTGCAGTGGGCTGTAGACAGGAAGTTTGCCTTAAGTACTATCAAGGGCCAGGTTTCGGCCTTATCAATACTATTTCAAAGGCCCCTGGCTATGCATTCACTTGTCAAATCCTTTATGCAAGGTGTGACTCGTATTATTCCACCGATTAAAGCTCCCATATGCCCATGGGATCTAAATTTTGGTTCTGTCGGTTCTGCAGAAGCAGCCGTTTGAACCTTTGCGGCACATTTCCTTGGTTCTACTCACCAGAAAATTGATTTTTTTAGTAGCCATATGCTCGGCTAGAAGAGTGTCGGAATTAGCCGCCATGTCCTGTAAAGAGCCATATCTGGTTATCCATAAGGACAGAGTAGTATTACGCCCTCACCCAGCCTTTCTTCCTAAGGTGGTATCGAGGTTTCACTTGAACCAGGATGTGGTTCTTCCTTCTTTTTTCCCCAAACCAAGCTCGGTAGAGGAAAAGTTATTGCATTCTTTGGATGTAGTAAGAGCAGTTAAAGCTTATCTAAAAGCCACTGCTCAGATTCGTAGAACGGATTCTTTGTTTGTTCTGCCGGAAGGCCCCAGAAAGGGTCAGGCAGCATCAAAATCTACTTTAGCCAAGTGGATTCGACAGGTCATAATACAAGCCTATGGCTTGAGAAGTAGACCGCCTCCGTTCAAAGTTAGGTCGCACTCCACGAGAGCAGTTGGAACTTCATGGGCAGTGCATCACCAGGCCTCCCTGGCTCAAATTTGTAAGGCCGCAACATGGTCTTCAGTACACACGTTTACTAGGTTCTACCAGGTGGACGTTAGAAGTCAGGAGGATGTCGCCTTTGGGCGCAGTGTGTTGCAGGCCGCAAAAGATCCTCATGCCTGATGGCGCCCAGCTTAAGTATGGTGTATCCCCCCCCCTCATTTGGCATTGCTTTGGGACGTCCCACATAGTAATGACTATGCTGCTCTGTGTCCCGTGATGTATGAACAAGAAAGTAGGATTTTTAAAACAGCTTACCTGTAAAATCCTTTTCTTGGAGTACATCACGGGACACAGAGCTCCCACCCCTCTTTTGGGGACACGTATTGCTTTGCTACAAAACTGAGGTACTCCCGGATGGGAGGGGCTTATATAGGGGAGGGTACTTCCTGTTTTGGAAGTTGCCAGTGCCAGCACCTGAAGGTAATTCTATATAACCCACATAGTAATGACTATGCTGCTCTGTGTCCCGTGATGTACTCCAAGAAAAGGATTTTACAGGTAAGCTGTTTTAAAAATCCTACTTTTTTCTGTTAAGGCGCACTCTACCAGGGCGATAAGTGCTTCATGGGCAGTGCACCACCAGGTTCGATGGCTCAGATCTGTAAAGCTGCAACTTGGTCTTCAGTCCACACATTTTCCAAATTCTATCAAATAGATGTGAAGGACATGAGGATTCCACCTACAGGCGAAGTGTGCTGCAGGCAGCAGTATAGGGCTTCTTGTCCGCAAGCGGCCTGCTGGATCTGGGTCTCCCACCCTTGATATTGAGCATTGCTCTGAGACGTCCCATTATGTAATGACTGGCTCTGTGTCCCGTGATGTACGATAAAGAAAACAGGATTTTTATAACAGCTTACCTGTAAAATCCGTTTCTTGGAGTACACCACGGGACACAGAGGTCCCCCCGTTCTTATGGGAACCTTGCTGCTTTGCTACAAACACTGAGGTACTCCCCTGATGGGAGGGGTTATATGGAGGGGAACTGTCTTCTATTGGTTGTGCCAATGTCCAATCACCGCTGGTGACCCTTAACCCATTATGTAATGACTGGCTCTGTGTCCCGTGGTGTACTCCAAGAAACTGATTTTACAGGTAAGCTGTTATAAAAATCCTGTTTTTACATTTTTCTACATTGAACCTCATTTGCCATGTAGTTGCCCACCCCATTAATTTTTTCAGATCTTCTTGCGAGGTTTCCACATCTTGCGGAGTAGTTATTGCCCTGCTTAACGCCGTCTGCAAATACAGAGATTGAACTGTTTATTTACCCCATCTTCCAGATCATTTATGAATAAATTAAACAGGATTGGTCCCAGCACAGAACCCTGAGGTACTAGATTACAAAATTGTTCCTACAGCAACAGTGTATATACTTTTTAGGAATCAAATCATCAATTTACCCCTTTTTCAGTTACTCTTTAGTTTCAGATGTAGATCAGCAGAGAATTGCACAGTTTAGGGATCCCGGTAATCGTCGATTTCTGGAATTGTACACTTCCCAGTAAATTGGCAGACTCGGATACAACGGGTATATCAGTTCAGGTAAAACTGTTGTATTGGCTGGCCAGTGACAGAGCAATGCAATAGGAATGGATGGGCCTTGTAGTGTTTCTCTCCATGGGACCACCCTCACTAACTGATTTTAGTTTTAGTATCCCAAGAGACGTGTAGATTCCGGGGAAGTGTTTTTTGATTTCTTTATTTTTCTGTCTGCAGGATATGACACACAAGTCGGGGAACGGGGTCTGAAGTTAAGCGGTGGAGAGAAGCAACGAGTCGCCATTGCACGAACCATTCTAAAGTCACCACAGATTGTCCTTCTAGATGAGGTGATTCTGAGCTAATGTCACATACCGTCCTCCTCCGTGGGTGGTTGGGCATTCTTTGAGCACCTGAAGTGTGAAGCCTCGTACACACGACCGGTTTTCTCAGCAAGAAACGACAAGAAAACTGTTGGGAGAGCTTTCTTGCCGAGAAAACCGGTCGTGTGTATGGTTTCTCATCGAGAAAACTGCCGGGAATCTCAACGAGAAAAATAGAGAACCTGCTCTCTATTTTCTCGTCAGGATTCTCGTTTTTCTCGTCGGCCTGTTTCCTGACGAGAAAACCGCTCGTGTGTGTGTGTGTATGCTTTTCCGAGTCTTAAAAAAATCGCGCATGCTCAGAATCAAGTATAAGACGGGAGCGCTCCTTCTGGTAAAACTAGCGTTCGTAATGGAGATGGCACATTCGTCACGCTGTAACGAACCGAAAGCGCGAAGACTGAAAAGCGCGAATCGTCTCTTCCAAAACTTTTACTAACACGCGGTAACACGAGATCAGCAAAAGCAGCCCAAGGGGTGGCACCATTGGAATAGAACTTCCCCTTTATACTGCCGTCGTACGTGTTGTACGTGACCGCGCTTTACAACGACGAGATTTGGAATTGACAGTGTGTATGCAAGGAAAGCTTGACAAGAATCTCGTCGAGAAAAACTTTTTTTTACGACGAGATTCTCGGTCGTGTGTACGAGGCTTGAGACTTCAGCCAGAGCCTGTATACTCACTTTTGTTGCCAGCGATTTAGACATTAAAGCGGAGGTCCACATAAAAAGTGAACCTCCGCTTTTCGGAACCCTCCCCCCCTCCGGTGTCACATTTGGCACCTTTTCAGGGGGAAGGGGGGTGCAGATACTTGTATAATACAGGTATTTGCACCCACTTCCGGGAATAAACTCCCACAGGAGTGACTCCACTTCCCCCCCCTCGGGCATGTGCAGTAGTAAACCGGGCAGTGAAGCTGCAACGCTTCACTTCCTGATTCCCTCACCAAGGATGGCGGCGGGCGCAGCCGAGAGACGAGCGATTGCTTACCCTCGGCTGCCGACATCGCGGGCACCTTAGACAGGTAAGTGTCCATTTATTAAAAGTCAGCAGCTGCAGTATTTGTAGCTGCTGGCTTTTAATCTTTTTTTTGGGGTGGACCTCCGCTTTAATGGCTGTGTGTTGAGTTATTTTGAGGGAACAGCAAATTTACACTGTTATACAAGCTGTACACTCACTACTTTACATTGTAGCAAAGTGTCATTTCTTCAGTGTTGTCACATGAAAAAGTGATAAAAAGAAATAAATGCGCTACCCAAAAAACACATAAATAATAACAACTCCATAGAGCAGTGGTTCTCAACTCCTGTCCTCAGGACCCACTAACAGGCCAGATTTTAAGTATTACCTTGGTGAGATGCAGACTAGAATACTGCAATCCCTGAGCAGCAAATTATATCACCTGTGATGCATTTCAGTTATCTTGCAAACTTGGCCTGTTGGTGGGTCCTGAGGACTGGAGTTGAGAACCACTGCTATAGAGGGAGGTGAAGCAGCTGTGCTGGAATGTGACAAATTCAAACAGAATGGAAGGTAATAGTACAGCGCTACATATAGGCCAGTAAAAACTGGACTGTAACTCAAATGTGACCATAAATGGAAACACACAAAAAAGTGAGAAGGGGCAGACTGAACGCCCTACCCAATATATATAAAATGTCCACAATAATAAACAAAAACAAAAAAATTAAGAGTGTCCAAAACAGTGGGTAAATAACAAGGAATGGATGTAAAACTTCTGGCACGATTCTTCACGTGGATGGTGACATTCATGTGTGCTTACCAGAAACGTTGGACCCGAATGTCATACGACAGCAAGTCAATCGAGCTTGAGAGTATCTCCAACGGCTGCTCCACAGGAACGTCCCCGGATCTCTGATGGATGTAGAGGTATACCGGCTAGACGATCGGATGTCTTCAATCCTGGGTGGAACTGATGGATGCAGTACTTCTCGGGTCTCCAATACCCCCAAGGCTGGAGATCCCACCAGAAGACTGGCACTCTGGATCCCGGTATTCAACCGGACGAT
This sequence comes from Rana muscosa, assembly GCA_029206835.1. Lineage (NCBI taxonomy): Eukaryota > Metazoa > Chordata > Amphibia > Anura > Ranidae > Rana > Rana muscosa. Next base: position 457,726,620 of record CM055127.1, on the reverse strand, counting down.
GGAATACGATCAAACTTAAATGGAAAATGAATGGCTCCTTGTCTCCTCCGTTCTCCCTGCAGAGGGGCACCAGACAGGGATGCCCTCTCTCCCCGGCTCTGTTCGCCCTGGCCGTGGAGCCTATTGCTGAGGCCCTTAGGACCTCGGCCGAGGTCCGTGGTCTTCGGGTGGGCTGGCTGGAGGAGAGAGTGGCTTTATACGCGGACGATATGCTCCTGTTCCTGAATGACGCTGGTGACTCTCTGCGGGGCGCACTTGGTATCATGGATACCTTCGCCGCCTTCACGGGGCTGAGGGTGAACTGGCAGAAGTCGCAATTGTTCCCAGTGGATGCGGGGGCCCGGTCCTCCTCGCCCTCCTCTCTCCCGCTTCAGTGGGTTGAGCAGTTCACCTACTTAGGAATTGTTATCTCAAAGGAGACTGGGGATTTTGTGCGGCTAAATCTCGACCCTGTCCTGGTGACCATTAAAGCCAAATTTAAGGCGTGGAGTAATCTCCCCCTTTCTCTCATTGGGCGTATTAACCTGATTAAAATGAAAGTCCTTCCTAAACTCACGTATATTTTTCGGAATTCCCCTCACTGGCTGACTAAAGTCTTCTTTAATTCCCTCAGGCAACTCTTCCTCTCCTTTATTTGGGGGGGCAGGCCACCTAGATTCAAATATTCCACCTTGACCAGGCCTGTGGACAGTGGCGGCTTGGCTCTCCCTGATTGTTACAAGTACTATTTGGCCACTCAGCTTGTGACCGCCCACTGGTGGCTGAGACCGGACCTGACCAATTCCGTGACGGTACTGGAGGCAGCCATAGTGGGGGCACTGGAGGGACTGCTATTCAGGGGGCAAAAAACGCCCCACAATCTCACCCCTTCCATGCGTACCACTATGCGGGCATGGAGGGCGGGTGAGGCACTAAGGGCACCCCAGCCGAACTCTTGGTCTCCTCACACCCCCCTGTGGCTGAATCCCAACCTGTCACAATTCCACACTATCCCCGATCCGCAGGCCTGGGCCAAGTATAAAATACTGACCCTCAAACATATCATCACCAACGGAGATCTCACTCCCTTTCACACTTTATGTGCTAAATTCAACGTACCTGATCGAGCCCGCTTTAGATATCTCCAAATTGCACATGCCTTCAGGTGCCAATTTTTGGGCAGGCCAGTCGAACTGGCATACTCAGAGTTGGAATCTACTATCCGGGTGAAAGACCTGGAAAAACCCGCGTCTCAGATTTATGGATCCCTGCTGGTTGCTGCTATCCCCGAGCTGTCTTCTCTCCGCAGGAAATGGGTGGAGGACATACCGGGGCTGGACGCGGACGACTGGAGGGAGGTTTGGGATTATCCCTTCTCCCCTCTGATCTCAGCAAGGGACAAATTAGTCCAATATAAAATTGTCCACAGGGCTCACTACACACCTCACAGGCTGCACCAGATGTCACCGGAGCATTCTCCGGAGTGCTGGCGCTGCTCCTACCGGCCAGGGGGTTTCTTCCATATTTTCTGGGCTTGCCCAGCAATTGTTACAGTATTGGAGTGAAGTGATACGGGTGATCAATAAGGCCACCGGGACTTGCGTCCCATGCGAGCCCATACACTGTTTGCTAGGACTGGTTGAACAACTGCCAATACTCAGAGCCAGAAAAACACTCATATCCCTGTTGTTGTATTATGCACGTAAAGCCATTACAATGAATTGGAAAAAATCGTCTCCCCCCTCTGTTAAATTTTGGAAAAACTTAATTAATGCCAGTTTGCCCCTATATAGAGCCACGTACTTGTCTAGAGGTTGTCCGCACAAATTTGAAAAGGTATGGAACTGTTGGTTAGATGACAGAAGCACGGCAAGTGATACAGTGACCACGGTCTAGACTTATATTGTATCTTCGAAATATCGATTTATTAACCCAAAAAATGTCTTCAGGCTACCTTCCTCTAATAATAACACTTTGAAGCATGATGTATATTGAATGAACCCTCTCCCCAAGTTTGGGGTTGTAGTATAGACTAAGTTAAGTTTTTTGTTATTTGTCGCCCTGTGACGGTCTGATGCCGACACAGGGTAATGGCCCATGCGTGGGCAGCTGTTGTGCCTAGATGTGGGCAAATTGTGTGTATGTTTTATAAAAATTCAATAAAAAAGATTTATTAAAAAAAAAAAAAAAAAACTTAAATGGAAAATACCCCGACAAGGGTATTGTAGAAGGACCAACTGGAGAAAACTGAAAACTTTTCCTCACCGATTTCATGCAAAGAGAAGAAAAAAATAGGGGGCTCCAATGGTGTAGGTCAAAAAAAATTGTGTTTTTAATCAGAAAAACACCAACATACAAAGATAAAAAGTGATCACAGTTCATATATTAAAAGACAACATGGGAAGCAAAATGCATAGCCCGACGCGTTTCGTTCCTAACAGGACGTCTACAGGGGCAACCCAGTTTTTTTTTACCTACACCATTGGAGCCCCCTATTTTTTTTTTTCTTCTCTTTGCATGAAATCGGTGAGGAAAAGTTGTTTTCAGTTTTCTCCAGTTGGTCCTTCTACAATACCCTTGTCGGGTTATTTTCCATTTAAGTTTGATCGTATTCCATCGTCCGGTTGAATACCGGGATCCAGAGTGCCAGTCTTCTGGTGGGATCTCCAGCCTTGGGGGTATTGGAGACCCGAGAAGTACTGCATCCATCAGTTCCACCCAGGATTGAAGACATCCGATCGTCTAGCCAGTATACCTCTACATCCATCAGAGATCCGGGGACGTTCCTGTGGAGCAGCCGTTGGAGATACTCTCAAGCTCGATTGATCCGCTGTCGTATGACATTCGGGTCCAACGTTTCTGGTAGGCACACATGAATGTCACCATCCACGTGGAGAATTGTGCCAGAAGTTTTACATCCATTCCTTGTTATTTACCCACTGTTTTGGACACTCTTAATTGTTTTGTTTTTGTTTATTATTGTGGACATTTTATATATATTGTCACATGAAAAGATAGAATAAAATATTTACAAAAATGTGAGGGGTGTACTTACTTTTGTGAGCTACTGTGCATGACTTGGGGGTTGATTTACTAAAACTGGAGAGTGCTTACAGCTGGTTTCTGCAAGGGACAGGTTGATTCAGTACAAACTCCTACATAGGATCTACCTCACACCTGTGCATTTACACAGAATATATCCTCCGTTCCTGTCGAGTGTTGGCGGTGTGCGACGGACCCAGCAGACTTTATCCACGTATTCTGGCAATGCCCTAATATTCAAATTTTCTGGGAAGCGGTGACCACTATTCATGTGCCCCGGACAGTGGAGGTTTGTTTGGTGGACACCCTGGCTCATCTGCGGGCTTCTAGGGCACTGATGGGATGACTATTGTTCTATGCAAGAAAAGTTATTCTTCTCCAATGGAAATCCAGCTGACCTTGTGGAAAAAATTATTTCATCTCAACTTACCACTGTACAAAGCCACCAATTTAGTGAGAGGATGACCTAAAAAATTCCACAAGGTCTGGGACATTTGGGTTGAGGACCTGTCTACCAACACTGACCCTGTCTCTCCTAATTAGTGGCTTACATTATAAAGGATCAGGTGGGCATGTATACTGTATGTAATTGAACCCAACATCTAATAATTGTGACTTCCATCCTATTACATGTGGCTTTAAACTACCCCTGAACAGCTGATACCTACAATATTCTAACAATCTCAGTTACTGGAGCATATATTTTTTATTTATTTTTTCTCTAGTTTTTTTTCTCCAATAACTGTGTCTTGTCACATTCGGCTCCCCATCACAGATTGCTCCACCGCCATCTTGCTACACCCCACACTCCTACACAGTAATGATAGAGTTAGAGTGAGAAGGGGGCAAGCGGACATCTTGTTACACCCACCGGAGTTTTAGATTTCACTGTTATTTTCAACATAAAACTGAGCTTATATGCCTAAATACAGTATTTGTAAATTCAAAGGACTGTTTAAATGTTACATGTGAAAATCAGAGGTGTTCTGTCACATTAGCAACCATGTAAGGTCAGAAGTTTTGCTGCTGATTTAAAATTTTTACATCTAAACAGTCCATCGGATTTCCAAATACTGTATTTAAGCATGTAAGCTCAGTTTTGTGTTGAAAATAACTCTGAAATCTAAAACTCCGGTGGGTGTAACAAGATGTCCGCTATCCCCCTTCTCACTCTATCATTACTGTGCAGAAGTGTGGGGTGTAGCAAGATGACGGCGACGGAACGTCACTTCCGGAGCAATCTGTGATGGGGAGCCGAATGTGACGAGACACCGGCACTACTGTTAGGAAGGTTCCCCCCCCCCCCTTTTTTTTTTTTTTTTATTTGGTTGGTTTTGTTCCTTGTTTTATAATAAAAAAAAAAATATATATATATATATATATATATATATATATATATATATATATATATATATATATATATATATATCCCGGACTTTGGGGACCCGGTACTGGCCGGCCGTAGGTCTCCTGGACCCCAAACTTGGCGCACATGTAGCCTCACTCTTCCTTTACAAGTGTGCAGTTTGTTGTCCGGGGAGCACCGATTTTTCAAAGCCGGGCACCCCTTCCATAGAATCCCATGTTAAACGTCAGTCATGGACACAGTGAGCCATGGGCAAAGTGAGGCATGCAGATGGACACCCTAGGCTTATACTCAATTCAATAAGTTTTCCCTTTTTTTTTTTTTTTTGTGGTAAAATTAGGTGCCTCGGCTTATATTCGGGTCGGCTTATACTCGAGTATATACGGTGTATACGTATGTATATGTGTGTGTGTGTGTGTATATATATATATATATATATATATAATTTTAGTTTTTTTTGTTTTGTTTTGTTTTTTTCTATTGTGATGTATGTGGATTGAGCCTGAGTATGCCCAATGGGCTCTGTTTTGTATTTTAACTTGAAACCCAATAAAAATTATTTTCGGGGGAAAAAAAACAAAAAACTGGAGAGTGCAAAATCTGGTGCATGGTAGCCAATTGGCTTCTAACTTCAGGTTCTTCAATTTAAGCTTTTGGCAATAAATCCTCGAAGCTGGAAAGAGGGTTATCGAGGCAATACCCCTTCCTGAAAGCTCATTGGTTTCTATGCAGAGCTGCACCAGATTTTGCACTCTCCTAATTTAAGTAAATCAACCCTTTTAGAGTTTAAAAACTAATTTCTGAAAAGAACACCCCTTTGGAACTTGTCCAGTCAGCAGTCATGTTCTATGTTGTTACAGCAGCTGCATCCCAGACGTCCATATTGGCAGTAAGACCCGGTGCCCTCTGTACTGTGCTCCTTCTCGATTTACTGATGCTTATTCTCACCTGTCTGTTTTTTAGGCCACGTCAGCACTGGATACTGAAACGGAACGCAACATCCAAGCTTCTTTGGCCAAAGTTTGTGCCAATCGCACTACAGTTGTTGTTGCTCATCGGTGAGAATTGATCTGTTCCTCTTTCTGTGGCTTTTTTAGATGGGAGTTTATAAAAACAGCTTTGCAGTCTGCTGTTTGTGGTTGGACTGGTTTTAATACCTAAATATTTTTACTCCTTTGTTTCCAGACTCTCCACCGTGATCAGTGCGGATCAGATCCTGGTTCTGAAAGAAGGACAAATTCTAGAGAGAGGAAGGTAAGGGCAGCACTCTGGGTAACCTCACTAATAAAAATAGAACCGTTATTAAAGATAATTTGCCACATACTGCAAAACATTATATTTGGGGTGGAGCGTGTTCTTAACTCCATCCGGTCAGCCCTTAAATCTTAACGCCAAAAGTGTGGTTTTCCGATCTGTGCTTGATTAGTTGCATTGGTGAACATGGGGAGACATTGGGTGTCTAGTAGACCCAGACGTCTCTAAATGCGAACCTGTTACCTGCCGTTTACTACGCGCACACGCACACACACACACACACACACACATAATTTAATACCCAATTGTTTGGTAAAATAAAAAAGATGAGGTTGCGTCAAGTAACTAGTTTAACAAGCCCCCTATGTGGTACTAATAAAGTAAAAAACAAAACGAAATAGTGTAAAAAATAAAAAAAAATTAATAAAATTCAAAGCCCCACCCCTTCAGTTATGAAAACGTTTAGGTACCATAGTTTGCTATTTGACGAGCACGTGCAATTTTGAATCTTGACCTGTTTTGGTATCTATTCACTCTACGCAACCTCCATCTTTTTTTATATTTTGCCAAAAGTATAGGTATTCTATTGTGTTTGTGTGGACTAAAATAAATTTTAGTTTCTCAGGACATTTTGCGGATTTGCAGGCGGAGTTTGGCCTGCCGTCCTCAATGCTCTTCCGGTATCTGCAGCTTCAGCATGCGGTTAGGGCGCAGAGTAGGTCTTCTGGGTGGCGCTTGTCACCGACCCCGGTGTTTGGCCTCATTAGGGATGCTGTGACCTCGAAGGGATTTATTTCTCAAAGCTACAATATCCTTTTACAATACTTCCTGGGGCAGCATCCCCTGAGGGTGAGGGAGAGATGGGAGAAGGACGTGGGCCAAATGGATGGGGAGGAATGGGAGGAGATATTTCAGGGGGTAAGTGTATGCTTTCTGAATGTGGCCCAACGGCTCACTCAATTGTATAATATCCTGAGGGTGTACTACACGCCGCATAGACTGCAGTTGATGGGGTTGCAGACTGAGGATACATGTACCAGATGTAGGCGTGACCATGGGGACCTTATTCACCTCCTGTGGCGTTGCCCCAAACTACATTTGTATTGGAACGAGGTGGTGAGTGTGGTCAACTAGGTGTTCAGGATATCTCTACCGGTAGATCCCAGGGTATGCCTCTTAGGGTTGGTGGAGGAGTATGTGCTAGAAGTACACACCAGGGAGGCAGTTGGGAGGGTGATGTTCCAAGCCAGAAGGTTGATTATGCTATATTGGAAATCCGAAACGCCCCCGACTTTGAGGGAATGGATATGCAAGATGGGGGATATGCTACGTATGGAAAGACTAATTTACCAGCACAGGGGGAGTATGCGGAAATATAAAAATCTCTGGGCGCCGTGGCTGGATACTGGTTGCGGACAGGTTGTTTGGCTAGATGTGGGGTTGAAAATCTGCTTATAGCTGAATTGTTGTTGGATAAGAAGTATTGTGATGCTGTTAATTTACCCTTGCCCTGTGTCAGTTAGTCATGTACCTGAACGTGCTGATTATTGTTTTGGTGTATATGGCTGTGTACCACCTTTGAATCAATAAAATCATTTTTGTTGGTAAAAAAAAAAAATTTAGTGTATTTTTTTCCTGAAAATATGCGTTGGCTAAACCTAAAATATTGCAATAACCACCATTTTATTCTCAAAGGTCTCTTCTTTTAGAAAATATACTGTGTGTTTTTGTTTTTTAGTTTTTTTTTACATATGTGTGAAAAAAAATGTAAGAATTGCCCTAGACAGTAAGTGGTTAAAGCGGAGGTCCACCCGGATAAAAATTTTTTTAAAAGCCAGCAGCTACAAATACTGTAGCTGCTGACTTTTAAAAAATGGACACTTACCTGTCCAGCGCGCCCGCGATGTCGGCAACCAATCGCTCGTCTCTCGGCTGCCCCCCGCCATCCTCGGTGAGGGAAATCAGGAAGTGAAGCGTTGCAGCTTCACTGCCCGGTTCCCTACTGCTGGACCAGTGAGTTTCCCAGGAGACAGCGGGGGGTGACGGGAAGTGGTGGGACCCCCCTACCCCCTGAAAGGTGCCAAATGTGACACCGGAGAGGGGGAGGGTTCCGAAAAGCGGAACTTCCATTTTTGGGTGGAACTCCGCTAAAATGATTATTTGTGTCCATGTATTGAGGCGTTAAGATGTGGTTGGCTGAAAAGGGTAAATGGTCATCTTTGCTTTCCTTTGATCAATAAATCTATTCATCTCTGTTCTCTTTTGCTTTTAGACACGAGGAGCTTCTCTCTAAAGGAGGCATCTACGCAGGAATGTGGCAGAAGCAGCAGAGCAACAATGAGTGCTCCTCTGACTCCGATTCCGAGAGGAAAGACAAAATCTCAGAGAAGCTACAACAGCCCAAGCCAGCCCTAAGGAAACCTCACTAGACAGCAGCGTAATGCCGCTTTGTGCTGCACGGCAAGCTGTGGACAATGTTGGGTAGAGAAAAGATTGTCCTCCTCAGCATTCTGTAGGAAGTGAGAGGATTAATGGCAGTGATCACATCTCCTCCTATTACTAGCAGAGGCAGGAAAGGGCCGTGCTGGAACAAAGCTTCTTTCAAATAACCCATGTTGGGAAAACGCTGCAGGAACCATTATTTTACATTTTAGGATCTTGCAGGTTTGCCAAACGTGAACTTGGTGTAGCTCTTACAACCATACCTTCAAGAACCTGCAAATCAGCCCAAACACTGGCACCCTTGTGCTCATTGTGGTAAATGCGGCTGCACAGGGTACTGATATTTCAGTTTTTGGTGGGCGTTGGCACTAAAACTGGTATGCGGCATCTCCAGTCTGTCAGAGATTCCAGTAGTGCTATTTCCATGCAGTAAAATATATGCATCTTCAAGTACATCCTGCAAAGAACTTGACCATCAGCTGTCTTAGAATGAACATGTGCTGCAGGGCAAAGCAATAGGTTCACTTAAATTGCCAACCAATCCCCATCCCTTGCCCAGTTGCTTATACCCATTTTTCCTTCACTGTCTCATTTGTTATATTTGCACAGTGGAGAAAAGAGAAGAGACCCTTTGTAATCTAAGTATGGGTTTACGGTGAAAAATAAACATCCATACTCATCTCTATGCTGCGGCTGTCCCACATCCACTCTGTGACCGAGAACTGAGCAATTACATGGCCGCTGATTGCTCAGCTCTTAGTCTGATTGAGCAGAGAGCAGTTAGTGTTGGTCACCGCTCTCCTCCAGCGCTCACTGGAGTACTGGGCTACGGAAGTGGTGGGAGCAGCTGACTTTGGCTCTCAGCCGCGTGTCAGTAAGGCAGGATCCTTCCAGAGCCTGAAGCGACTCTGCTCTCTGTCAGCTCATAGCAGGCGATAGCTTTGGCCATACTTCTCTTTTAAGTCAATCTAGTTGTAGCTGACACAGGGCTCAAGACTCTCTCCACACCCCTGAGGACTCTGTACCCACCCCAAACAGCCAACACTATATCAGGGAGAAACGGGCGAGCCGCATGCTCTCCGATGTTCAGCAGTACTAAAATGTCTTTTTGCTCCAGGTAACTTCACAAAGTTGCAGGATAGCGAAGAGAAGGCAAATATTTATGTGGAGAAACTGAGAGTGGGCATTTTGGTAGACCTGTTACTTTATATCTCTAAAGCACTTGTTCCTTTTTCCATATTGTTCACTAAATGACCAACGTTTGTGGATACCTGAGCATCACTACTGCTATATGGCCAAATGTATGTAGATATCCCTCAAAACTATCGCTTGCAGGTATTTCTGTTGAAGGGTATTGTTAATGCTACAGACATTTTAGATTAAACTTTCTTAACCAGGGCTCCCTGGAACACTAGGGTTCCTCCAGAGGTTGCTAGGGGTTCCCAAAACAATGAGCAATGGTTCTTTCAGATATCTGTAAGAGGCATTTTCTTTTCCACTGACCCACAGTGTATACAGACTACCAATCTATGGGGACCCCTCCTCACTCACCATCAATGTAATGGAATACTTTAGAGACCATCAACGTAATGAAGTACTACAATTTTCACAGTGTGTGTTTAATTTCTGGCCATTACTATTATTTGTTTATTTCATTATTATTACCAAAAATAACTTTGATTTTAAGAGCAGCCCTGAGTTTCAAATATGCGTAACATATCCTCAATGTACTTTTCACGTTAATGTCCAGTGAATGGAAGATATTATAATTATTGACATGGCTTCCCTGAGACCTGAATGTTACTTCAAGGGTTCCTCCATGTTATAAAGGTTGAGAAAGGCTGTTTTAGACAATTGTGGGCTTTCAACTTTGTGGGAAAAGTTTGAGGAAGTTTTCCTGTTCCAGCAAGACATTGCTTCTGTGTACAAAGTTGGCTCCATTAAGACATGGTGTTATGAGTTTGGTGTGGAGGAACTCAAGTGGCCTTCGCAGAGCCTTGACCTCAACCCTACTGAATACCTTTGGGATGTATTGGACTAAACAAGGTCTTCTCAACCAACATCTCCATAAAGACATGGTTTGCTGTGGAGGACTCAACCCTACTTAACACCTTTTGGAAGAAATTGGAATGAGCAAGGTATTCTCAACCAACATCTGCATAGAGATATTTTTTAATGTGGAGGCACTCAAATGGCCTGCACAGAGCCATGACCTCAACCTTACTGAACACCTTTGGGATGAATTAGACTGAGCACTGTCTTCTCAACCAGCATCTGCATAAAGACAGGGTTTGATGAGTTGCGCCCATCTGGCTGAATGGGCGCAATTTCCTCCGTTGAAAGCTTTCCCAGAAGACCTGGGGGAGGTAAACTCCATATTGTAGCCCATGGGTTTGGAATGGGATGTCCAAAACGTTCATATAGGTGTCTACAAACGTTGCGTAATATAGTGTCTATGGCTGTTGTACAGGACCGGAAATCATGGCGGCGAAGCCATACCACTGGAATCTCTAAAGTGTGTATAAAAATATGATTCAGCCAGGAACCACACAACTGAAAAATCAGTTTTAGACGTCCTTTCATTTTAAGATGATGAAAGGCTGCTATAAGGTGCAGGTCCTTGCACTACAATTTTTCTGCAGTCTACACGCATTTAGATTTTGCTTGGATCTGTCAGATTAGCAAAATTTAAAAACAGTTGTGTATTGTGAGAGCACGCCTGATTATATTTAAATGGATTGTGTTGGCAGGCCTCCACACTACATATCTGATACAGAATCTGCCTGTGAGCTGCTAGTTTTGGGGCTCATGTAGGTGGGTGTTATTCCCGATTGCTGTTGCAATAGAGTGTGACATTTGCTCAAATGCGAGAGTTTGAGTGCAAAACTCAGCAAAGGTTGCGCTCAACCTGCTTTGCATTTGACATGCATTTCAAACCCAAGAAGCAAACTCGCATGGGTGTCCATGTGCAAAAACCTCTGTGACCTCAGGGTGGAAGATTTTAGCTTGCTCTTTTTTTAATTCAAGATTTGTATAATGATACGGGTGCTTTGAATAGGGACATAATTATATTTTATTGAACAGTGGGCCTCATGGAAAACAAAGAATTGAGTGCAGGGGTCTGTGTTGTCCTTAGTGAAGGATTTGTTGCTTTGATCTGGTTTTTATGCACTCCATGCATTTTTAAAATCATCCAAATTTTGAGATCATCCAAAATTCTTTTGATGTTTTATCTGAGGCCCTGCATCCTCTATTTGTGGACAAGAACACTGACAATATAATATTTAAAATGCACTGACACTAATGAATAAAAATATTTAATAAGCGTCAAATATTTGTGTGTATTTTTTAGTTTACTTTTTTTAGACCTTTGGTCAAGATCCCTGGGCAGATGGGAGGAGGAGGTGACACATACAGAGGGTATGGGGGGGGGGGGGGGAATCACAGGGAGAGGATGGGGCCCAGTGATAACAATGTGTCCAGCTCTCCCACTGGCTCACATTCCGAAAGTCCGGACAGCTAGAGGAGGACAACAGTGCGCAGCACTGCCTGAGTACCAGACATGGAGCTGTATATGGTATCCAGTGGGAGGGGAGTGCCGTCCCCTGCTCAGCCACTCCCTTCATGAGCTTCCAGATGAGTCCTCTTCACACCACCTGTCTATATACAGTTCGGTCCATATATGTATTTTGGCACAGGCACAATTTTCATACTTTTGGCTCTGTATGCCACCAGAATAAAAGTAAAACAAAACAATCCAAATGAATTTGAAGTGCAGACTTTCAGATTTAATTCAAGGGGTTGAACATAAATATCAAGTACAAATTTTAGGAACTTCAACCACAGTTCCCCCATTTTCAGGAGCTCAAATGTAATTGGACAAATGAGAATAATCATAAATAAAATGTTCACTTTTTTTATTTTATTCAGAATCCTTTACTGGCAATGACTGCCTTTAAGTCTGGAACCCATGGACATTACCAAAGACTGTCTTTTTCCTCCTTTCTGATGCTTTCCCATGCTCTAAGTGCAGCTGTCATCAGTTCTTTGTTTGTGGGTCTTTCTGCTTTTTTTAGTTTTGCCTTCAGCAAGTGAAATGCATGCTCAATTGGGTTGAGATTGGGTGAGTGACTCTGCCATTGCAGAATATTTCACTTATTTTCCTTCAAGAGCGCCTGGGTTGCTTTTGCAGTGTGTTTGCGATCATTATCCATTTGTACTGTGAAGCGCCGTCCAATCAACCATGCTGCATTTGGCTGATTCTGGGCAGACAGTATATCTCTAAACACTGCAGAATTCATCCGGCTGCTTCTGTCACATCATCAATAAACACCAATGACCCAGTGCCACTGGAAGGCATGTATGCCCATGCCATCACACTGACTCCACCATGTTTTACAAATGACATTGTGTGCTTTTGGATCATGAAGCTGTTCCAACCCTTCTCCACACTTTTTTCTTCCCGTTATTCGTTTTTTTTTTAATGTGAACAGAATGTTCTTTTATTAAAGAAAATATAGGCAAGTTACATTTTATGAAGTACAACATGAAAATAATTAAAGGTACATGTAGGTCATCTTGCAACAATTGAGAGTCATAGTCACAATGCAATGGAGTGCTAACATAACACACAGAGCCAAGAGCCCCTTGGAAGGGGGATATTAGGATTGACTCGAGAGGGCCCTGCGCAACCCGGTCTAAGGACATGTGAAGAGAGGAACTTGTCACTATTATGCTGTCCAGGGTTGCCAGACTCTCGTACTTTTCAGGGCAATTCCTATTCATGTAAGTCTCCTGTGCCCAAGTTTGCTGTTCTGGCAATGAGGCGCTTTGGGTCTTTGACAACTTGAAACTCAAAGACTTTGCAGCCCCCTGAAGACTGGGGTAGCCTAAAAAAAAAAAAAAAAAAAAAACACTGGAAAAACAAGAATAAAGGCGCACCAACCGATCTCAACGTACGAAAGACACTTCAAATGGCTGATGCATTTCAAGAGTGGGTGCCCTCTTCTTCAGAGCCAGAGTTTTGGCTCTGAGGAAAAGGGCACCTACCCTCGAAACAGGTCAGCCATGTAAAGTATTTTCCCTACATTAGGATTGGCGCAGTGGACCAGAATGTGCGGGGTCACTGGATATTGATGAGGTTGATACCATGTGCTGTTTGTGAGTAGACATCTGTTTTATTTCTTCAATAAAAGAGTTTTTAAGTTAATTTGCAAGGCTGGTGCGCCCTTTTGTTCTTGTGCACTGGGTCTAACTTTGGTGCATATTAGATTGCACAGCTAAATGTAGACAACCTGCACAGCTTGCTGCAACAGAAAAGAGGTAAGAACATCAATTTGGAGGTTGTTAGTCATATGGTTTGATAGACATTGTACTACTGTATACACTTTCCAGATTTTCTTGGGTCAGAAATATTTCTTTGGAATTTTCATCCATTGACTCCACAGACCAGTTTAATATCGGTACCATTTCCAATTACACAATATATAAATAAAGTCCATTTATACAGGTCCTCCAGTTCCAGAACCACAGTTTTCTGTGCTTGGTTGCAATCCCTGCTCACTATCAGTCACTGGTGATCTTACTGGTAACAGTTCGTGATCCTCCCCCTCTGTTATTACCACCGTCTCTGGTGGAGGGGGGCACAGTTGGGTAAAAGGGTACACGGTGGGAAAGAAGCGAGCCACAACTGGAGGAAGGCCGTAAGTGTGTGCCAGCTGCTCTTCCTGACCCCTGCGTGTATTGTCACCAGAGGTAGATGGCCAGAGTGAAATGCTTTTATGTAGACCCCGTTCCTCCAAAGTTCCTGTATGCAGAAAAGGTAAAAAAAAAAAAGTATTGGAATAGAAAACACCCAACAAAAGCACTTGGTATTGGTAAAACCAGTGGAAGAAAGGTGAGACTGATGTCTGTGGAATGGGGAAAAAAAAATTTGGGGCTATATAAACACTGGGGAACCGGTTAATTTACACCAGTTTGAAAGTTTTTCCTGTACTTATATGGGTTTTCTCCAGTTTTCCTAGTTCATTTCTGCATACTGATAGGTCCATTTGCTCCCATTTGCAAACTATGCAAAGAAATGTAGGTTTTTAAAATCGTGACTTCTTGGCATCCATGCAATGCATACTGTATGTGCCACAGCAAAGAGGATGGGCTTTAACCACTTTCTGATCGCGCTATAGCCAAAAGACATCTACAATGCGGTCAGAGAGTTCTGGGAGGGCGACGTATGACGTCCTCCCGTGATTGGCAGAGCGCAGGCGGCAGGCTCTGTGATTGCGGTGTCCTTGCGACACAGCTGATAACAGAGCAGGGTAAGGGGCCAATCAAAGCTTATCATGATGTAAACAAGCTAGTTATGGGCATTCCTTTTCTCACGCTTACAGCATGAGGGGAACTGGTAACCAGCTTGTGTGAAGGGGACATCTACACTGATTATAAGTTTCTTGATTATAAGTGCAGCCCCAACAGTGCTCACCAGTGCTGCCCATCAGTGCCACCTATCGGTGCCCATCACTGCCACTTATTAGTGCAGCGTATCAGTGCACATCAGTGCAGCCTCATCAATGCCCTCCAGTGCAGCCCTTCAGTGCCACCTATCAGTGCCTCCTCATCAATGTCCATCAGTTCTGCGTCATCAGTGCAGCCTATCAATGAAAGAGAAAAGATACCCGTTTGCAAAATTTTATAACAAACTAAGAAAAACATTTGTTTTCCTTCAAAATTTTCGGTCTTCTCCTTTTATTTAGCAAAAAATAAAAAAAACCCAGTGGTGATTAAATAAAGCCAAAAGAAAGCTCTTTTTGTGTGAAAAAATGATAAAAAAAAATCATATGGGTACAGTGTTGAATAACCGTGCAATTGTCATTCAAAGTGTGACAGCGCTAAAAGCTAAAAATTGGCCTGGGCAGAAAGGGGGTAAAAGTGCCCAGTAGGCAAGTGGTTATCACGCCCCACACATAGCACTTATGCGGGAATGGGCGACCCAGGATTCTGTGCTGAAAGCATGCTCCCAGCACAGCAACTAGGCTGTCAAGTAATGATCAAAACCTGTGGGACTGGCTCCCGATCATGTAACCACTGTGACAGCCAACCACAGTAGTCGCCTTATTGGCCAGACCTTCCAACCCTCCCAGGTGTAATAGCCCAGTTAAAGGGATGCAGAGACTGGTTGGAAAGGGGTCAACTTTGATTACATTCAAATGTAAGTGTGGCATCATGCCTCATTGTATACAGTTTACTTACACACAAAATTTTCGGGAACCTGCTGTAAAGTTTTATACCTGGAGATCCTATCAGTAACAGCACTTCTTGTTATAGGTTATAGAAAAAACACTAACCCAATGCCTTGCAATTAGCAGCAGCGTTCTCAGCTTACTATATACTCCTTTAAATATATCAGATAGGCAGCCCAATGGCCAGCTGAACAACTTATTGCAAGGCAGTGACTTCACCTCTTAATCAGTAGGTGCTACTAAGGCCGGGTTCACACTTGTGCGACACGACAGCCGTCCTTCTTTGGATCCGACTTTGCCCTGCGACATGAAGCCAACATATGTCCGACTTTCAATGAACGGGGATCCAAATTGGATCCCCGCCAATAGCAGACACTGTGTTTTGTGTGAATCTTGAGGGGGAACTCCACACCAAATTTTTAATAAAAAACCGGCATGGGTTCCCCCTCCGAGAGCACACCAGGCCCTTGGGTCTGGTATGGATTTTAAGGGGAACCCCTACGCCGAAAAGACGACATGGGGGTCCCCCCAAAATCCAAACCAGACCCTTATCCGAGCACGCAACCTGGCAGGCCACAGGGGAAGAGGGGGGGGGACGAGAGAGCGGCCCCCCCTCCCTCCTGAACCGTACCAGGCCGCATGCCCTCAACATGGGGGGTTTGGTGCTTTGGGGCAGGGGGCGACCTGCGGGCCCCCCCCCCACCCCAAAGCACCCTGCCCCCATGTTGATGAGGACAGGGCCTCTTCCCAACAACCCTGGCCGTTGGTTGTCTGGGTCTGCGGGCGGGGGGCTTATCGTAATCTGGGAGCCCCCCTTTAAATAAGGGGGCCCCAGATCCTGGCCCCCCCACCCTATGTAAATGAGTATGGGGTACATCGTACCCCTACCCATTCACCTGGTGGAAAAAATGGCAATAAAAAAACACACCGCTTTTTAAAGCAATTTATTGCACAGCTCCGGGGGTCTCTTCCGTCTTCGGGGGTCTCCGGTGTCGTCTCCGCGCTCTCCGGTTCTTCCTTCCTTCTGCCGGGCCTCCGCTATCTTCTTCCAGCTCTTTTGCTAGCGGGGCCCGGTCTTCTCCGTCGCCTTCTTCCCTCGCTCTCCGGTTCTTTCTTTCTTCCTTCCGCCGGCCCCTCCACTATCTTCTTCCAGCTCTTTTGCTAGTGGAGGGGCCGGTCTTCTCCGTCGCCGTCTTCTTCCCTCTTCTCCTTCTCGATGTTGACACGTCGCTTCCTCCTGCTGTAATGTTTTGCTGTTCGCTCTGCAGCGATTTATTATAGGCTTCTCATGACGTCACAGTCACGTGCTCTGGGTGGCCCCAGGGCATGTGACTGTGACGTCAGCTGTGCAATAAATTGCTTTAAAAAGCTGTGTGTTTGTTTTTTTTTTATTGCCATTTGCTTCCACCAGGTGAATGGGTAGGGGTACGATGTACCCCATACTCATTCACATAGGGTGGGGGGGCCGGGATCTGGGGGCCCCATTTAATAAAGGGGGGCTCCCGGATTCCGATAAGCCCCCCGCCCGCAGACCCCGACAACCAACGGCCAGGGTTGTCGGGAAGAGGCCCTGTCCTCATCAACATGGGGGCAGGGTGCTTTGGGGTGGGGGGGCCCGCAGGTCGCCCCCCCCTGTCCCAAAGCACCAAACCCCCCCATGTTGAGGGCATGCGGCCTGGTACGGTTCAGGAGGGAGGGGGGGGACGCTCTCTTGTTCCCGCCCACCTCTTCCCCTGCGGCCTGCCAGGTTGCGTGCTCGGATAAGGGTCTGGTGTGGATTTTGGGGGAACCCCCATGCCGTTTTTTCGGCATAGGGGTTCCCCTTAAAATACATACCAGACCCAAGGGCCTGGTATGCTCTTGGAGGGGAACCCATGCCGGTTTTTTATTAAAAATTTGGCCTGGAGTTCCCCCTCAAGAGCAGCAGAGCACAAGTCGCATGCCAAAGTCGGATCATGCAAGACTGCGGGTCCGACTTTGATCCGACTTTAATGATAGTCAATGGGCTGAAGTCGGATCAAAGTTGGACCAAAGTAGTACAGGGAGCATTTTCAAAGTCAGACCGACATGTGTCGGACCAGTTAAGACGGCTCTCATAGGGAAACATTGATTTTCACAAGTCATGCGACATGAGCTCCCAATGTCGGAGCGTTTGTCGCCCCAGTGTGAACCCGGCCTTAGGAGTCCTATTAGTCTCTCTTGGCAGGTGCAGCAGAGACTGCCGTTAGTTCAGTATAGTGCCCTGAGGTTCAGTAGAGTCATAGGCTACTTTCACACTGAGGCGCTATAGAGCTAAAAATAGCACCTGCAAAGCGTCCTGAAAGAGCGGCTCCTTTCACTCCAATGTGAAAGCCAGAGAGCTTTCACACTGGAGCGGTGCGCTGGCAGGACGCTCAAAAAAGTCCTGCCAGCCGCATCTTTGAGGCACTGTAGGAGCAGTGTATACACTGCTCCTACAGCGCCCCTGCCCATTGAAATCAATGGGCAGTGCCGCCTTACCACGGCAAAGCGCCGCTGCAATGTTGCTTTGCGGGCGGTTTTAACCCTTTTTCGGCCGCTAGCGGGGGTTAAAAGCGCCCCGCTAGCGGCCGAATCGTGCCGTAAAAACGATGGTAAAGCGCAGCTAAAAATAGCAGTGTTTTACTGCCGGCGGCGCAATGCCCCAGTGTGAAAGTAGCCATAGGAAGGGGTTATTCGAATACTAAGGAAGTGATGTCTCTGCCCCCTCTAGCAGATTTCCATTAGGGTGGGTGGAACTTAGAAGGAGGTTGGTGGTGGGAAAACGAAACAAGCAGCATTATGCCGAGGTAGTGGAACAATATCCTCAGTTCCCCCATGTGGGCCTCCCTTATAATGGGCTTTGCTGCACCTGATCTAATGGGAGTAGTTACCCATTGGTATGCCACCAAATATGGGTTTCTTGGCTGTTAAGTACCTCGATTATTGTAACGTGCCTTACTTTACTGCCATGATTTTTGTACTGCCATGGTGTACTGTTTTAATGTAAAATTAAGAAGAATTTGGCTTTTGGCTGGATGTATCATTACCCAAGAAGGATGCCTGTGGACCTGGATGACAGCATATGAAGTGGTGCTGTAAATGGATAGGCCACAGGCAGCTGAAAAAGGCAGTAACTGGTGTAGTGTAATTTGGGATCCTGAATAACAAGTTATAAGGGTAAACCTGGACAGGTTGGGGGCTGCTGGTTAGAGGGAAGAGATCTACTCTCCTGGTGGTGAGAAGAGGACCCCTCAATTGAACACACGTCAAGTGACCTGAGCCTCCGTTTTACACTGGCTCTAGATGCAGGGAGATGAGGTAGTGGAGTTTCGAACCTGCCATCCATGTACACAGGAGTGTACATGTGACGTATGAGGCCCGTGAGTCCCCAAAAATATCCAGAAAGGTGTGGCTTGTGGATTGGGTCTTACGGAAACCCAGGAGGATGAATCTGAGGTTTGAGTGAATAAGGGGAGAAGGTGCGAATGGACTATGGAGATATAGCTGGGTAGCAACAATGGGTAGTGATGTAAGTAACTGAGTTAGAATAAACAGAGTTACGTAACGCAGTTACTTTAGAGCAGTGGTTCTCAACTCCTGTCCTCAGGACCCACTAACAGGCCAGATTTTAAGTATTACCTTTGTGAGATGCAGACTAGAATACTGCAATCCCTGAGCAGCAAATTATATCACCTGTGATGCATTTCAATTATCTTGCAAACCTGGCCTGTTGGTGGGCCCTGAGGACTGGAGTTGAGAACCACTGCTTTAGAGGGTAACGAGTAATCTAACTGATTACTCTTCCCCTCATGGTAACGCAGTTACCATTACTTGGGCGGCGTTACCCCAATTACATCTACCGCCACTAGATGGCAGTAGTGTAATTCCTCCTCTCCTCTATGACCAGGTCTCTTTCATGTCACGGCACTGACAGCAGTCACGCTGCTCCCCGCGGCCCCTCCTCTCTTCTCGTCCATCCCCATTTGCTTGTGACATCATCTGGGATGGACAAGAAGAGAGGAGGGGCCACCGGGGAGTAGCGTGACTGCCGTCAGTGCCATGATATGAGAAAGAACTTATTTCACACGCTTCCTGCGCTACTCTGCATGGCTGGTAAACAATGTGCTATGTGCCTTGCCCTGATGTGCTATGTGCCCCGCCCTGATGTGCTATGTGCCCTGTGCCCCATGCCCCGATGTGCTATGTGCCCCATGCCCTGATGTGCTATGTGCCCTCAAAAAAAAAAGTCAGTTACTGTGCTGAGTAACTAATTACTTTTTCAATTTAGTAACTGAGTTACTAACGCAATTACTTTTTGGGAGAAGTAATTTGTAACTGTAACTAATTACTTTTTTAAAGTAAGATGACCAACACTGCCAATGGGGGTCTTGCACACTCTAAAGCAGTGGTCATCAACCCTGTCCTCAGGGCCCACTAACAGGCCAGGTTTTATGTATTACCTTGGAGAGATGCAGACTAGAATACTGCAATCACTGAGCAGCAAATGATATCACCTGTGATGTATTTCAGTTATCTTGCAAACCTGGCCTGTTAGTGGGCCCTGCAGAAAGGGTTGACGACCACTGCTCTAAAGGACCCATGTAAGATGTAAGTATTATTTTTTGTGAATGCTTTTTGTTTTTTCTGTTTTTTATTGGTTCTACTATGTTTTTAAATTGAGGTGAATCTTAAACCTTAAAAAAATAGTTTAGTGGACTAGGGGGGATACAGCTGGTCCACGCCTTCCATTTTTGGTCTTGATGCTGTTTATGTTCTGCATATTGTGTACCCATTTTTGGATGTACTACTGTTCTTTTGTATTCTTTTTTCCTTGGACCAAATCTGTTATGGTTTTGTTACGGTTTGTGCCTTCCGATGTCTAGTAACAATAAAAAAAAAAAATGAAAAAAAGAAGAAAAAGTGTACCCCCAGAGTTTCTTTTGCCTAAAAAATAGCAAACCAAGGGGGGCAAAAGGTGCAACACTACAAGCCATACGATGTGAAGCAACATGGCGTATGGTTTGTAGTATTGCACCTTGATTGACCACCTCCACTTTTGGCCATCCCCAGTGTTCGGGATGTGGGGGTGCAGCCATTCTCTCACAACCAAAAGCCTGTGTGTAGGTAAAAATATCTGACTTTACATTTTCACTAAGGTAGAAACACAAGGTGTATAGCACATACTCTATATAATGTGGTGGGTTTATCTCTCACCTTCCACTGTATTATCCAGAATAAATGAGAATAATCCTCCTAGAAAAATGGGGGTGGTGAGAAGAGAGAGCAGGAGCATATCCCCTGCAGGCCAGCCTGGATGGAGACACAGTGACAGATGAACAGAATACACACAATTCCTGATTATAAGTGGAAGAATAGTAATTCACAATATGTTTAGAACACCTATATAATACAGAGCGCAGGGAACCCTTCCGATCAGTCTCTGGCAAGGATGAGCTCCGGCGTGTTCGCACACTCCATGTGCAGAGCCCGCCAGGAAGTTGGCACGGCACGGCGCTGCGCTGCGCTAATCAAAGGCAGGGAGACATGTCCCGATCTCTGCAGTCGCGCATCAGGACATGTCTCCCTGCCTGCGATTAGCGCAGCACCGTGCCGACTTCCTGGCGGGCTCTGCACATGGAGTGTGCGAACACGCCGGAGCTCATCCCTAGTCTCTGGCTTTGGCCAGGCTCATGTTCCTGCTACAGTAATTCAAACCATGGAGCCCATTCTGTTTAACTTAAAGCCCAAATAAACTTCCAAGTTTCATTCAGCCAAATACATTCCAGATGCATAAAAACAAAGTGGGGTTGATTAAATTAAAGGCAAATAGACTGGGCACTTTGCAAAGTGTATTGCACTCTGCAAGTGCAGTTGTTCCAGAGCTTAGTAAATGAACAGATGCCGACTTCCATCATCCAATCATGTGCAAGCAAAAATGCGTTTTTTTTCCCTTGCATGTGATTGGATATTCTTTGCAAAGTGAAGCGTTACCTCATTTAGTAAGCTCTGGAGCAACTGCACTTGCAAAGTGCAACAGCATTTTGCAAAGTGTGCAGTCTATTATAATGGACGTTTTCCCCAATGGGGCTTTGGACAGCAATATAGTATGTCGAATTGACAGTACAAGTATTACGCGACTACATGACCCTCCGGATTGCTCCACGGTTTTCTGACATTTCTGGCCATGCAACTGTCTACTCCATTTTTAAGTGGTAACTATATCGCCATACCATACTTGTACTGTGATGTATGATTATATATTTTTCCAATATTTGAAGTTATTTTATATGTCTCTTAGAGTCAACGATCCCCCTGAAGATGACCAGCGAATGGTCGAAACGCGTTGGGGATTTACACCCACATACATTTGTTATGCAATCTTGTTTCAAATTTTGCATGTATGGTAATATTGGATTATGCAGGAATTTATCTGGCCAGACCGTTTTACATGTTTTATTTATTGTAACCCAATTGTGTCTTTTGACAACTTTCAAATAAATATGTTTTATACTTTCAATTCAACGTACTATATTGCTGTCCAAAGCCCCATTGGGGAAAACGTTCATTATCATATATACCGGGGTTTTCAGCGCTCACATCTCTCTCATGTGTGTTTCCATTTTCCTAGTGTACAGTCTATTTGCCTTTAGTAAATCAACCCCAATGTGTCTAAAGTCACACATCTTGTTTTCTTTTATAAAACACCCACACATAAGCAGCAAACACTGTGCAGAAATTGACTCTTGCTCTCTGTGAGGAAGCAGCGGCCTCTCTTAAGAGGTCTGAAACACCCCCTGATGAGTCAGTACTATAACTTTGCATTGAGCAAAACTCATACTCCCTGCTGATTGGAAAGCCCTTGCTCCGAATCACAGGGGGGGGGGGGGGGTGCTGGACCTCTGCAGCACAGCAGGGCTGCTGTTAGAAATCATGGGGCCCCCGTACAGCCTTTATGACGGGGGCCCCCCCCCACAACCCTGCCTTCACCTAGCCCCCTGAGGTGCAGCGTAACAGCGGCACTGACTTTATCCACCTATGCCCCAAAAATTAAAAAAAAGCCCCTCCTCTGCTCCCACCTCCAGGGCCCATCTGTTGATGTGATGGGCCCAGGGAAATTTAATTTAAGTCCTGGTAAGCAAGCAGGAGTTGGGGTGTGTTCTTATAAAATCAATTTATTCATTCATTTAGGTAGAAATTAATAATAAAGCTACCCTGGGCCTCCCCTTTTTAGCTGATGAGGCCTGGGCCCAGTACAACAGGACCAGTTGTACTGCCTTATCAGCAAGTAAAAAAGGTTTAATCTCAGCATGCGGAAATGGTCCTTTGACATCTAGGGTCTGTGGTGCAGTGCCATTCAGTTTGAATGCCACCCAAAAGCACTAATACATTGCACCCATGTGTCAGCACAATACTGTGTGTTGCGGTGCACTGCATCTGAAAAATTGTTGTAGATCTGATTTGTGGTTGTGGTACACTGGAAGCCCATTCAAATGAATAAGCTGCCTTAATGCAACACACCATAGGCGTGCGCACAGGGTGTGCCAGGTGTGCCTGGGCACACCCTAATCACCCTGTGCTGGGCAGATTCCCCCTGCTTGGATGCAGAGAAAGGGATCGGGGAATCTCTGTCCTCAGTCCCTTTATCTGTCTCAAAGACAGACATCAAGGGCCTCTTTAGACCCCTGATATTTCACCAAAGCCCCCCCAGTGGGGCTCCCAAATTTTTTTTTGTAAAAAACAATAATAAAAAATTTGAGTAAAAAAAAATATTGTAAAATATACTAAATTTGTGAGGAGCTCCCTGACTAAACTCCAGCATGCTACATCAATGAGCAGCAGACATGTGACAGGCCTGCCCAGAAGGGCAGCAGCCCTCTAAACTGGGATTTCGTCCTCAAGGACAAGAACCTTTTTGTTCCAAGCCCCAGGCTCTTTATGCTCCCTCCCAGCCACCATCTGGGCACCACTCCCCAGGGACTGGTTAGAGCTGCATAAATATTCAGCTGTTGATTTGACTTTCCCAGCCCACTATCTTCAGAACCCTTAAAGAAAACAGGGGGAAGCAGTCAAATCTGCAGCCAGTGAGACACATAACAGACCAAAATAATCACTAACTAAATTTACCTAACCTAGCACCCATCTAGGCGGGTGCTACACAAGACTTACAAAGCAACAATCTACTGCATGCTCTGGTTGCAGGTTCCAAACTTGTATAACAATAGGTGAGGATGAATACAAAATATGAACAATATCCAGCTGTGATTTGTGCTTGGAAATGCATACCGTCCAACTTTTTGAGATGGGAATGAGGGACACCTATCAGCAAAAGTATGCAGGCATAGGACACACCCCTTGCCACGCCCCCTTAAAGGAGAATTGTACAAAAAAAAAAAACAAGATTGGTTAAACCCACAAGTGCCTTTTATTAACACTACTATTCCTTTATACAGTGGAACCTCGGATTGCGAGGAACGCGGTTAACGAGCGTTTCGCAATACGAGCACTGTATTTTAAAAAAACCTGACTCGGTTTGCGAGTGCTGTCTCGCAAAACGAGCAGGATTCAAGCCAAAGCGGTGTGCAATACCGCGTTCGGCCTGAGGTGGGAGGGGGCGCCAGAGCAAAGAAGAGCCGAACGGCGCCGATCAGCTCCGGAAATGCTTGGAAAATCTCGGAAATACTCCGTTTCCGAGTTCAGCCGAGGTGTCCTCGGCCCTTTCCGAGTGTTTACGAGGCTCTCCGGCACCTCCCCGCCTCTGGCCGCATGCGGTATTGCATGCCATTGAAGTCAATGTGGAACTAATTATTTTCGTTTCCATTGACTTCAATGGGGAAACTCGCTTTGAAATGCGAGTACTTGGATTACGAGCATTCCCCTGGAACAGATTATGCTCGTAATCCAAGGCTCCATGGTATTGGCCTTTGGAATTTACAAATGCAGCAATTTAGAATTTGGATGAAAGGTTTAGCACTGGAAACACTTTTTGATAGATAAAAAATGAGGGACAAATGAAGAGGAATGAGGGACATTGCTCCAAATCAGGGACAGTCCCTCGAAATCAGGGACAGTTGGGAGCTATGGGAATGCAATCTCAAAGTAGGTGGATTATGTAGTTCTACAGTAGCCATGCCTTGTGTATAGGTATGGTAATTGGGATTAGACATGCTGCTACTGCAGATTTTTTTCTCACCTGTGTCCAGTTTGGTTGGCATTGCTTCCAGCCAGCGAGGCACCAGCAGAGCCATGAACATTGTAAAGCCAACAATGAAGATGTTTCTTCCAGAGTCAATATCTGCATACTGAAAGAAGGAGACTCCTCCGCCTACTCCCATGGAGAATGTCAGACACAACGTGCCACCTAAATGACGAAGGAAGATAAGGCATTTCAGCAGGAGGATTGGTTGCCATAGTCAAAAAGTCTACAAAAGCTGCAATTATCTGGACATCACAATAAGGACCCTAAACAAGCTAATTGAGTGTGAGTTTGGGGGCTCATTCAGATGAGCGGCTGGACCGCAGCATTCAGATGCAGTTAAACTTCACATCTGGATGCAGCAGAACTCTGTGCTATGGTAGGCTGACCAGATGTTCCCAATTTCCAGGGACAGTCCGTGATTTTAAGAGGTTGACCCCAATAAAAAGTCTCTCTGGATGTGTCTCCTTTTTAAGAATGCAGTCCCTGGCTTGGCACCAACAGTTGAATCTTCTAAGCTGGTGATCCAGCATCATTGGTTAGTAGGATGCAGTCAGCCATCCGCACAACGTCATGATGCTGTTGGGTGCTATGGCGCTGGCGACCAGGCTGTGCATGCAGGCTCCATTTCTTTTTCCTCCCTCTGCAAAGTAGATCTCACTAAATTACTTTCACCTTATGGAAATGCTTATAAACTGTCCAGAGTAGCTTCATAAACCTTCCTTACAAAAAGCAGTTGACTTGATCATGAAAAATGCTAAATTATCCATTCAAACTTGCACCATAACTTATATCTAGCAGGTTATCAGATCGTAAATATCTACACAAAATGCACATGAAAGAAGAAACCTACCATGGACAGCAAAAGGGATTGTCATCAGCACCTGGGACAGCCGGGGAGAGCAGCCCAAGAGAAGGAAGAGTATTGCACTCAACTGGCTGGAGTGACGGGAACCCACCTGAAATAAAAGAACATCTATTAGCGTAACTTTCCTGTCATGTGTCGTGCAATCCTGACCAGGATTACAGAAGTTGAAAAGGGAAAGCTTAGCCTACATATTGTATTATACTGTATTCCAGGAACAATATGAATGGACTAAAGAATGGACTTTAGGCAGCACATGGATAAATATTGTAAAAAGCTAAGGGTATTTATTTTAGAAAAAGTCATAAGAAAATACATATAAACATTCAAAAAATGACAGTCTATTCGTATTTGGATACAAGGCTCAGGCTAATGTTCTAAAGTGCTTCAGAATTATATTTGTACAACATATATGCACTCCATCCTTAATGAAAATACATAACCAGCAACCACAGGCTAGTGAGACAGTAAACGTGTGAAGCAGGTGGTATTAGCCATGGGTCCAATGTATCGGGTGTAATCTTGGATTGCTCTACCAGTTTCGCGAATTAACGCTTCTTCAGGAGCATAATAGTCTGTTGAGCATATATATAAACAACAAAAAATATATTTAACATCTTTTTAATACATAAAGCATAAAACAGCACAAAAGACAAGAAACGTATTTGAAAATAATTTTTTATTTTTTTGTATTCCAGGAACACCGGTAACATTATTACACTTGAGCTGAGGACATTCAGTCTGCCCCCACTATCCTCGCCCCCTCCTTACCCATCAGGCAGCATTGTGCTCCATTTACATACTCACCTGCCAAGCCCTGCTCACCTCCTGAACCATACCAGGCCACATGCCTCCCCCACCCCAAAAGCACCTTGTCCCGATGTTGATGGGGACAAGGGCCTCTTTCTAAGAACCCTGGGTTGTGCTTGTGGGGGTCTGCGGGTGGGGGGGGGCTTATCAAAATCTGGAAGCCCCCTTTAACAAGAGGTCCCCCAGATCCCAGCCCCCCCCCATGTGAATGAGTATGGGGTACATAGTACCCCTACCCGTTCACCAAAAAAGTGAATAAAGACAGTACACAAGTTTTTGACAACTCCTTTATTAAAAAATAAAAAACAATGTCCCCTGATGTAGACTCATCCTCAATCACACCACCCGCTGCACCTCAGGACCCGAAAAAACAAACAAACAAAAACTCTGGCCTCGTCTAAGGCTCCACACCGACTGCCTGCTCCTCCGTGTGACATCTCCTAAAAAGGTAAGGGGCGGAGTCACCCAATGACTTCAGCCAGAAGATGCCCCGCCCTCTTGTGATGTCATCAACCCAGCATGCCCCGGTCAGCGACGTTCCAAAGGGGCGGGTCACTAGCTGCCCAAATCACGCCACCATGTTGAGGGTGTGTGGCCTGGTACGGTTCAGGAGGGTGGGGGGTTCGCTTATTTGCCCCACCTCTTTCCTGACCTACCAGGCTGCATGCTCGGATAAGGGTCTGGTATGGATTTTGGGGGAAACCCCAGGCTTTTTTTATTTTTTATTTAGGCGTAGGGTTCCCCTTAAAATCCATACCATGCAATGTTTTGACAGCTGATGAGTCATCGGTTGTTAAGGATGTGGGCGGCCGGCTTCCTGGCCCACTGCTTAACAGCCAGTTATTCTTCACACAGAATTCAAATCGGTCGATAATTTTTCGACCGACCTGAATTCGAACCGTTCCAAAAATTTGGAGTTGGAGTTAGAAAACGAATAAATAAAAAGAATTTCAACGAATTTCAACAAAATTTGTTACTATTTCATTCGGAGTTTTGGATACATCCGAATCTCCGAATAACCAAAAATTAGTCCGAATTTACATTCGGACCAAAATAAATTGCACATGTCTAGGATTGGGGCTGCTCTGTACAAAACCATTGTATACCATGTTTGCTATTTTTAAGAAAAACAAATTAACCTTTACAATCCCTTTAAGCCTCATAAATGGAGCCTGAAGCATCCTAGAAAATGTGATGTGCATATCCCAAGAGGCATCAGAGAGCAGAAGACATCAGTCTTGCCTAGGTAAGAATGGTGGCCGTGGGGTAGTACTAATTTAAAAAAAAAAAAATTGAAAAAGGTAAACAAGCAAAAAAAAAATTTTTGACAT
Source organism: Rana muscosa (assembly GCA_029206835.1). Lineage (NCBI taxonomy): Eukaryota > Metazoa > Chordata > Amphibia > Anura > Ranidae > Rana > Rana muscosa. The sequence goes on along the minus strand of CM055127.1, from coordinate 457,699,103 downwards.
TGTGGAGAGGGGAGGTGTGATATGATGCCTAGTGCATTGGATGCGTGAAGGTCCTCTTTAGGTTTTGCTCACACTTTTAGATTTCCATACAAGGCAGTCCACAGTTACAGATAGTGATAGAATTCATTCGTAACTTACTATTTCCATGGGCTTGATGAATATTTCACAAGGATGGCAAGAAGTCAAAAGCCTCGTACACATGGCCAAGAATCTTGTCAGGAAAAAACACGTTGTTTTTCCTGACGGTATTCTTGACAAGAATCTTGTCCCGGCCGAGTGTACACACGCTCCTTTCAAAGAACCTGCGGTTCTTTGAATGGAGCGAACGCGGTCACGTCATCGACTACGACGAGTGTGCGATTGAGAAAATAATGATGATCTGGACAGCTGCACTCCAATCCAACGTGGCTTTATTCACAAAGTAAAGTGAAAACAGGCACTACATGTCACAGCAACAGAAAAATGGGGACAGCTAACGCGTTTCACACTTAGAAGTGCTTACTCATAGCTAGTGTTCATAAAAATACAATCCATTATATATAATATACTGGTTCACACATGTGATCAGGAGACAATTAAGGTGTGATTAAGAGCTGGAGAAGCATCTCAATCAAAGCCAATTGTGTCCTGCTGTGATCAAAATTAGGAAACAACCTTTGTATAAAAAAATTAAATACAAATACGTTATATATGTGTTGAAAAAAAGGGGAATTATATAAATGAATCACATAAATCATATAAACAGACAATCCATAAAAATAATAATAATTGAAATAATAAAACAGTGAAGAATACAATAGGGGGAGCACTATCCAACGTAGAATGTAGTAAAAAAACTGTGTATATACTATGTATATATATAAGTGTAAAGAAAACATCTTGGAAAAGTGAAGGTATGTGTACTTAAATAAGAGGTACAGCCAATCCCTCCTCTTTTGTATGGTATAAAGAGTGCATAAAGTGAAAGTAAAATAAGAATAAAAATATGAATATGAGTGCAGACAAATGGTGACATTATAAATGACCGGCATCTCTATGTCTATATTTGGGTATATATATATATTTATATGCATCTATAGTCTTACGTGAAAACGTGTAGCAAAAGCCATAGACATATAATAAGATGTTTATACCAGTGTATAACATATAAAATATAAAAAATTTACAAATTGTACAAAGTATGTGTGTCTGTGTATAAAGTATAAATATAAAGAAATATGTATAAAAAATAGCAAAAAATACACAATAATTGCAAAAAGTTGCAAAAAATTGCAAAAAATGTAGTTAAATGTGAATATAGAAGTGAACATCATAATATAGATAAGTGAAGCAAATGTATCCATATGTGTGAATATATGTTGATACCATTACTTAATATAATATAATATAGTATAGTATGATTGATGTCAATTACTATTATTAATGTAATTAGTGTTGCTGTAATTTTTATTATTATTTCTCTTTTTCGTTTTTACATTATGTATTTCATTTTTCATTAATTATTGATCAGCTTTAAGAACCACGGATAAAAATTAAAATCTAAACATAAATATAAATATAAATGTAAATTCTGTGGAAAAACAGTATAGTGGCCCATATGGGATATATACATACACACATATATATGTGTGGCTTAACTGTGCACAGAGGAATTGCAAATCAAAGTTTTTTGCCTGTATATGTTTATAAATGTAAGTATCCCGATATGCATGTGATTCTATGTTAGCAGAACAGGTCATGAAGACGTTCAAATTAAAGATGGTGTGTATATTGGTTAAATGATGTATATAATGTGTATCAAGATTATATGCAAAGTTCAATTACATAATGTAAATAAATGTACACATACAAAAGGTTTTGAAGCCCTCAAGCTGGTGAGCTGCCTGAGCGTAGCAGGGAGCCCAGCCTGAAAAGAAATGTAGATGGTTGTAACATAATGCTATACCCCAATGCATGTGCATGCTATGTACTAAGGCTAATATCCAAATAAACAAATCCCTAGATGTGTTTGATCAAAGATGTGCTACAACATAAACAGAAATAGTAGCCACACAGGGAAAGAAAAATAAAGATAGAAGTAGGGATGAATATAACACCATTGGCACAAAAAAGTCACATTCAATGCCGCCGCCGCCATCTTGCTACACCCTACCTATGCCTAGGAAGCTACCGCGCATGCGTCAAAGTCATTTCGAGCATTTGCGCGTTTCCACAGCGACAGGTAAGTGTACACACTCTCGGGTTTCTCGTCGGGAAACAGGCCGACGAGAATCTCGACAAGAAAATAGAGAGCAGGTTCTCTATTTTTCTCGTCGAGATTCTGGGCAGTTTTCTTGACGAGAAACCTGAAAGCCTTGTACACACGGCCGGTTTTCTCGGCAAGAAAGCTCTCCCGGCAGTTTTCTTGTCGTTTCTTGACGAGAAAACCGGCCGTGTGTAGGAGGCTAAAGACAAGCAACAAATAATGAGTTTACTATTTGTCTACTTTATGTGTGAGTAATCTGGTTAAACGATTTCAAAATATGTTGATTCATTTACTGTCCTTCCTTGCTAAACCAAAAAGTTGGGATTTTAGGTTGCAGCTGTCACTGGGAGCTTTGAGTACCTGGGTGATTCCGGTAACGCCAGCACTGGGGATGTTGGATCCAACACCGCATACTCCACCCAACATTCCAGAGAGGATATTTCCAACCCCCTCCATGCATATGCCACGGTTACAGGAGTGTAACGGTAGAGGGGGGCAGCACAGCATCCGGGCACATAAGATATAACACCCAAGGGAAGACAGGCAGGAGGTCAGAGTCATGGCAATGCCCATACAGAGAGTCTTCAGACTGAGCCGTGGCCATCCCCAGGCCCCTGTGTGAACAGAAGATAAGAAAGGTGAATCCAAAAATAATAGTAAATATTGGGTAAAAGTCACACAGACCTGGGAAGAAATCATTTTTTAATTTTAAAGTCTATAAAACTTTATTTAACTCATGTTTTATATAAATAATTTAATATATACATATATATATATATAAGTTCAAAAAAGAAACCCCTCTTCTCTGGTGATCTAGCCTTTTTTTCAGGTTTCCACCGACAGTATAGGGATGTGGAAAAAACCTTTAAAAAGTTTTGGCCCATTCTCCTCAAAGATGGAGATTTGGCAAAAATGTTACCTCCAAAACCAAAATTCATATATAGGAGAGCTCCAATAATACGCAACATCATTGCACCTAATATACCTGATCCCCCTAAAAAATCCTCTACCTTTTTAGACAGTTCAGGTTTTTATTATTGCACCCGGTGCAAATCCTGCCGGAAAACCAGGAGAAATACAAGGAAAATCAGTAAATTCCGATCGAATGTTACGCGTCAAGAATTTGAGATTAAACCACTTATTACTTGTAACTCTAAGTATGTCACATATGTTTTAGAATGTCCATGTTCCCTTCAATATGTGGGTAGGACCACTAGAGAACTAAAGGTCAGGATTAATGAACATGTGAGTAACATTTTAAAGGGCTTTCCTAATCACAGTGTCTCTCGACATTTTGCCCAATTCCACGACCAGGATCCTGGGCAAATGACATTCTATGGGATTGATAAGATGGCAGGGCACTGGAGAGGAACAGACCTCAAGAAGGCAATATCACAGAATGAGACTCAATGGCTGTACCGTCTTCGATCGATGCAGCCGTTGGGTTTAAACATTGAGCTGGATTTAAATTGCTTTCTAGTGATGAGCCGAACACCCCCGGGTTCGGTTCGCACCAGAACCCGCGAACGGACCGAAAGTTCGAACGAACATTAGAACCCTATTAAATACAATGGATGCGAACGTTCGAATTCTAAAGTGCTAATTATAACAACTATTATGCATGTTATTGTCCTAAAAAGGGTTTGGGAACCCGGGTTCTGCACCAGGGGACATGTATCAATGCAAAAATAAGTTTTAAAAACGGTCGTTTTCCGGGAGCAGTCATTTTAATGATGCATAAAGTGAAAAAAAAAAAGTCAAATATTCCTTTAAATATCGTACCTGGGGGGTGTCTAAAGTATGCCTGTGAAGTGCCACGTGTTTCCCGTGTTTAGAACTGTCCCTGCACAAAATGACACTTCTAAAGGAAAAAAAAGCCATTTAAAACTGCTTGCGGCTTTAATGTAATGTCTGGTCCCGGTAATATGGATGAAAATCTTTAAGAAAAATGGCATAGCTACCCCATGACCCCCCCCTACCCCAGCCCATTACCAGCCCCTTTGGGTCTTGTATGGATATTAAGGGGAACCCCGCACATAAAATAAAAAAGGCCCTATATACTCTGAACAGCCGTATACAGGCGGTGCATACAAGACAGGGACTGTAGGTTTGTTCTTATGTAGAATCTGTTTGTAATTTTGAACAGGTACATTGTTGAAGTGTAGCTCCAGACCAAAAATCTATTTTTAAACTTTTTGGAAAACATAGGTAAGGGTTATCACCCCTGTAACATTTGTTTTGCTGTCTGTGCCCCTGTTCAGAACATTTCACCTCACTTTCCGTCCTAATGACAACTGTTTTTGAAATGTGGTGTTTTTCTTGAAACAAGGATTGCTGATAAAGCATCAGTACAGAGGAGACACCTTTCTCCCATATTTATTCTTACAGGAGAGAATTTTCCTTCCTAGTGGTAGATTTCCTCTCACTTCCTGTTGTCTTCTTGCGTTTGCAAGTAGGAGTCGTTTGTAAGTTGGATGTTTGAAAGTAGGGACCTGCCGTATATACTCTGCAGAAATAGGCCCCTTAGTTGTTGGTGTTGGCACAACACTGTAAGCACTCACAGTTACTCTTGGTTGGTGCTGGAACGCCCTGCTGTCAACTATTATATCAGGAATTTTAATTACATATAATTGTTGAACAGTGGTAGTAAAAATTGGGCCTTTGATGGTGGTGCTGGTGCCACAACACTGTAAGCCCTGACAGTTACTCTTGGTGGGTGCAGCAATGGGCCCTGCTGTGAATTATTAGATCAAGAATTGTAATTACATGCCCCTGTTGAACAGGGGCTGAAAAATTGGGCCTTAGGCACTGGTGGCACAACACTGCAACCCTTCACAGATACTGTACTTGGAGCACAGCAATGAGCCCTGTTGCAAAGTATTGCTTCAAAAATTGTAATGACACGCCCCTGTTAAACAGGGGCTGAAAAATTGGGCCTTAGGCACTGGTGGCACAACACTGCAACTCCTCACAGATACTGTACTTGGAGCACAGCAATGAGCCCTGTTGCAAAGTATTGCTTCAAAAATTGTAATTACACGCCACTGTTAAACAGGGGCTGAAAAATTGGGCGTTAGGCACTGGTGGCGGCACCCATAAACAAAAATGATCTTCCAAGCTATCATCATCAATCGTATCATTGAGGACTCGGAGGAGGAGGATAGCCAGTCAACATAACAGCACAGGCACTCAGCATCAGCATCAGTCTTGAAGGGATGTGACATTTTAAAATCAATTAGTCTGTTATATCAGCATCAGGTGTGTGGTAGCTGGTGGTGATCCAAGACTGGTTCATCTTGATGAAAGTCAGTCGATCAACCGAGTCGGTGGACAGGCGCACCCTGTGATCCGTGACAAATCCTCCAGCAGCACTGAATGTGCGTTCCGAAAGAACGCTGGATGCAGGACAGGCCAGTAGCTCAATTGCATACTGTGCAAGCTCTGGCCAGTGATCCATCCTCAAGACCCAGTAAGCCAGAGGATTTTCGGTGGGGAAGGTGTCCAAGTCTGACCTTGCCCCTAGATATTCCTGCACCATGTTTATCAGACGCTGGCGATGGTTGCTGGAACCGATCATACTTTGGGGCTGCGGACTAAAGAATTGTCTGAACGCATCGGTCAGACGGCCACCTTCCCCACCGCTCCTTCTTTGACTGGCCGAAGCCTCAGCAACTCGTTGTCCAGGACCAGGAGTTTGCAACCTCCCAGTCTCTGGGAACGCGTTGCACAGACCTTTCTGCAAGGCCTCCCGGAGTTGTCTCATCCTCTGCTCCCTCTGCGACGGTAACATAAGGTCCGCAACCTTACCCTTGTACCGTGGATCAAGGAGAGTGGCCAGCCAGTAATGGTCCCTCTCCTTGATCCGAAGAATACGAGGATCCTTCCGCAGACTTTGCAGGATCAGGGAGGCCATGCAGCGTAGGTTTGCTGAGGCATTCGCTCCGGAGTCCTCTGGGTCACTAAGGACGACATGATCCGCAGCCACCTCCTCCCAGCCACGTACAAGTCCACTGGTTTCTTGGGACTGTAAATCATCCCTAAAAGACTGCTGCTGATGATGCTGAGTGCCAGCCTCCACCTCCATGCTGACACAATCCTCCTCCTCCTCCTCCTCCTCCTCCTCCTCCTCCTCTTCCTGTGCGATGGGTGGGACAGAAGGAACACTGTCTGGGTAAAGGGGGCCTTGAGAGGCAAGGAAGTCCTCCTCTTCCTGCCTCTGTTCTGCCTCAAGTGCCCTGTCCATTATTCCACGCAGCGTGTGCTCCAACAGGTGGACAAGAGGTACAGTGTCACTGATGCATGCACTGTCACTGCTCACCATCCTCGTGGCCTCCTCAAATGGTGCCAGGACAGTGCATGCATCCCTGATCATGCCCCACTGGCGTGGAGAAAAAAAACCAAGCTCCCCTGACCCTGTCCTGGTGCCGTAGTCGCACAGGTACTCATTGATGGCCCTCTGCTGCGTGTGCAGCCGCTGCAGCATGGCCAACGTTGAGTTCCACCTGGTGGGCATGTCACATATAAGGCGGTTCTTGGGCAGGTTCAACTCCTTTTGCAGCTCAGCCAGGCGAGCACTGGCATTATAAGATCTGCGGAAATGCACACAGACTTTCCTGGCCTGCCTCAGGACATCCTGTAAGCCCGGGTACCTGCCCAAGAAGCGCTGCACCACCAGGTTAAGGACGTGAGCCACACAGGGCACATGGGTCAGTTGTCCCTGTCGGAGGGCGGAGAGGAGGTTGGTGCCATTGTCGCAAACCACCATTCCTGGCTTAAGCTGGCGTGGCGTCAACCACCTCTCGGCCTGGCCCTGCAGAGCAGACAGGACCTCTGCCCCAGTGTGGCTTCTGTCCCCCAAACACACCAGCGCAAGCACGGCATGGCATCTTTTTGCCTGCGTACTTGCGTAGCCCCGTGAACGGCTACGGAGCACCGCTGGTTCATAGGACAAACCACAGGAAGAGGCCATGGAGGAAGAAGAAGAGGAGGGGGTGGAGGAGAGAGGTGTGTCACAACCAGTAGTAGCATTTTGGAGGCGTGGCGGTGGGACAACCTCCAACACTACTGCACCTTGTCCTGAATCCTTCCCAGCTGCCAAAAGAGTGACCCAATGGGCCGTGAAAGAAAGGTAACGTCCCTGTCCATGCCTGCTGGACCATGAGTCAGCGGTAATATGCACCTTACCGCTGACCGCCCTGTCCAGCGAGGCCAAGACATTGCCTTCCACATGCCGGTAGAGAGCCGGAATAGCCTTCCGTGAGAAAAAGTGGCGTTTGGGAACCTGCCACTGAGGAACCGCACATTGCACAAACTCACGGAAGGGGGCCGAGTCTACCAACTGAAAAGGCAGCAGTTGAAGCGCTAGCAATTTAGCCAAGCTAGCATTCAACCGCTGGGCATGTGGATGGCTGGGAGTGAACTTCTTTCGACGGTCCAGCAGCTGGGGCAGGGAAATTTGCCTGCTAGAATCGGACGTCGGTGTACTGCTAGCAGAGTGGGCGCAAGTACTTGGCTGTGACACACCTAATTCTACACCTTCATTCCTCTCAGTGCATGTTTCAGAGAGGACTGAAGTTATAGTGGGGTTGGAGATCCCAGCTGATGCGGTGCAAGGAGAGGTCCGCTTTGTTCTTTGGTGTGGGTCTTTGAGGTAGGCTTGCCAACGAGCTGCATGGCAGGTCAACATATGTCTGGTCAGGCATGTGGTACCCAAGCGGCTGATGTTTTGGCCACGCGATATACGCTTGAGACATATGTTGCAAACAGCAGCTGTGCGATCTGATGCACTAGCCTCAAAAAAGGCCCACACCAAAGAACTTTTTGAATGACGGGCAGAGGCAGCGCCCTGCACAGGCGGAGCTCTGCGGTGTGATTCCGTCGGTGTACTGCCCTTACGCTGGCCACCAAAGGGCATCCTGCCTCGTTGGAGATGTGCCTCCTCCTCATCCTCCTCCTCCTCCTCTCTCCTATTAGGCACCCACGTGGAGTCATTGACCTCATCATCCCCTCCCTCCTCATCACTGGAGCCAATCTGGCAGTATGCTGCAGCTGCTGGAACATGACTGCCAGATTGGTGTCCTTCTTGAGCATCCCCTCTGTCTGCTCTCACGCTACTGCCTTCCTCTAGCTGGGTTTCATCATCAGACCCTTCGAAACGCTGGGCATCCTCCTGGAGCATGTACCCAACACTGTGCTGAAACAGTTCGGGGGACTCCTCAGGAGGAGGACATGGTGGGTCTAGGGAAGGAGTGACTGATGATTTGTCTGACATTGATACCAGGGAAGACGACGCTTTGGCAGCTGCTTTTCCAGTACCCTGAGCCTGGGTGAGAGAGGATGAGGAGGAGGAGGAGGGCTTGGTCATCCACTCTACCAAGTCTTCGGCATGATGTGGCTCAACATGTCCAGCTGCCGAAAAGAAGGACAAGCGTGTCCCATGGCCATGTGCTGATGACAATGCACCGCGTCCACGACCAGCACTGTTGCCCCCAGACACAGAGCCTGCTTGCCCTCTTTTATTGCCTCCTGACTGTCTGCCTCTCCTTGTTTGCCTTCCAGACATTCTAATAGATGGCCTGCAGGGAGATGGGAAAAAAGCAATAAGGGCTACCTTCAGGTGTCCTTCTCTGTCCCTTGAAACAAGGACTTTCACAGTGAAAGAAACTGACACTGTCCCTACCTAGAGTTTTCTGTCCCTAGAATAAATGTTTTTTTTAATCACAATATAGCACAAGGACAATTCACTCAATGTCTCTCCAGGTCCCTGGAAACAAGGACTTGCAGAGTGAAAGAAACTGACACTGTCCCTACCTAGAGTTTTCTGTCCCTAGAATAAATGTTTTTTTTAAGCACAATATAGCACAAGGACAATTAACTCACTGTCCTTACAGGTCCCTGGAAACAAGGACTTGCAGAGTGAAAGAAAAAAAACACTCTCCCTACCTACAGTTTTCTGTCCCTAGAAAAAATGTTTTTTTTAATCACAATATAGCACAAGGAAAATTAACTCACTGTCCTTACAGGTCCCTGGAAACAAGGACTTGCAGAGTGAAAGAAAAAAAACACTCTCCCTACCTACAGTTTTCTGTCCCTAGAAAAAATGTTTTTTTTAATCACAATATAGCACAAGGAAAATTAACTCACTGTCCTTACAGGTCCCTGGAAACAAGGACTTGCAGAGTGAAAGAAACTGACACTGTCCCTACCTAGAGTTTTCTGTCCCTAGAATAAATGTTTTTTTTAATCACAATATAGCACAAGGAAAATTAACTCACTGTCCTTACAGGTCCCTGGAAACAAGGACTTGCAGAGTGAAAGAAACTGACACTGTCCCTACCTAGAGTTTTCTGTCCCTAGAATAAATGTTTTTTTTAATCACAATATAGCACAAGGAAAATTAACTCACTGTCCTTACAGGTCCCTGGAAACAAGGACTTGCAGAGTGAAAGAAACTGACACTGTCCCTACCTAGAGTTTTCTGTCCCTAGAATAAATGTTTTTTTTAATCACAATATAGCACAAGGAAAATTAACTCACTGTCCTTACAGGTCCCTGGAAACAAGGACTTGCAGAGTGAAAGAAACTGACACTGTCCCTACCTAGAGTTTTCTGTCCCTAGAATAAATGTTTTTTTTAATCACAATATAGCACAAGGAAAATTAACTCACTGTCCTTACAGGTCCCTGGAAACAAGGACTTGCAGAGTGAAAGAAACTGACACTGTCCCTACCTAGAGTTTTCTGTCCCTAGAATAAATGTTTTTTTTAATCACAATATAGCACAAGGAAAATTAACTCACTGTCCTTACAGGTCCCTGGAAACAAGGACTTGCAGAGTGAAAGAAACTGACACTGTCCCTACCTAGAGTTTTCTGTCCCTAGAATAAATGTTTTTTTTAAGCACAATATAGCACAAGGACAATTAACTCACTGTCCTTACAGGTCCCTGGAAACAAGGACTTGCAGAGTGAAAGAAAAAAAACACTCTCCCTACCTACAGTTTTCTGTCCCTAGAAAAAATGTTTTTTTTAATCACAATATAGCACAAGGAAAATTAACTCACTGTCCTTACAGGTCCCTGGAAACAAGGACTTGCAGAGTGAAAGAAACTGACACTGTCCCTACCTAGAGTTTTCTGTCCCTAGAATAAATGTTTTTTTTAATCACAATATAGCACAAGGAAAATTAACTCACTGTCCTTACAGGTCCCTGGAAACAAGGACTTGCAGAGTGAAAGAAACTGACACTGTCCCTACCTAGAGTTTTCTGTCCCTAGAATAAATGTTTTTTTTAAGCACAATATAGCACAAGGACAATTAACTCACTGTCCTTACAGGTCCCTGGAAACAAGGACTTGCAGAGTGAAAGAAAAAAAACACTCTCCCTACCTACAGTTTTCTGTCCCTAGAAAAAATGTTTTTTTTAATCACAATATAGCACAAGGAAAATTAACTCACTGTCCTTACAGGTCCCTGGAAACAAGGACTTGCAGAGTGAAAGAAACTGACACTGTCCCTACCTAGAGTTTTCTGTCCCTAGAATAAATGTTTTTTTTAATCACAATATAGCACAAGGACAATTAACTCACTGTCCTTACAGGTCCCTGGAAACAAGGACTTGCAGAGTGAAAGAAACTGACACTGTCCCTACCTAGAGTTTTCTGTCCCTAGAATAAATGTTTTTTTTAAGCACAATATAGCACAAGGACAATTAACTCACTGTCCTTACAGGTCCCTGGAAACAAGGACTTGCAGAGTGAAAGAAACTGACACTGTCCCTACCTAGAGTTTTCTGTCCCTAGAATAAATGTTTTTTTTAAGCACACTATAGCAGAAGCACAAAACACACTGACACTCTCCCTACCTATCCTTCTCTTTCCCTAAACTAAAGGAATCCAGGTTAAGCAAGAAAGAAATAACAGTCACTGTCCCTGCCTATGCTGCTCTATCCCTGCTCCGGAACACACTACACTAGGCCGCCGTGCTGGCGGCCTTTTATAGTGTGGGGCGTGTACTAAACACCCTCAGCAATAATTGGCCACAGGCATCCTGCCTGTGGCCAATCATTGCTCTCCTCGCTGCCGGCGCTGTGATTGGCCAAGCATGCGGGGTCACAGTGCATGCTTGGCCAATCACAGCGCCTGGATGACACTGCGATGGCGTAGTGCATTGTGGGCCGTTCGCGTCACTCGAATTTGGCGCGAACGGCCCAAATCGTTCGATCTTCGTCGAACGATCGAACAGCCAATGTTCGAGTCGAACGTATGTTCGACTCGAACACGAAGCTCATCCCTATTGCTTTCTTACTAATGAATAAGGTCTTCATGCCAGCAGGGTCCTTTTGTAACTTTTAAAGTATTTTAGCATGAATCCCTTATTGGGGGATTTTTTATAACAAATTCTTTTATTAATTTTATTTTTAATTTTATTTTTATTATTATATCACAGTTTTATTTATGTATTTTATAAATAATCATTATATATAATTTCTTGCATATTAAAGTTCATTTAATTGTGTAAAGTAATACAAACGCCATTAGTATGTTCCATGTAACCATTGCCGGGTCGGGACAGAGGCTGTTTGTATATCCCCTCCCATATTCTAATTATGAGTGACATAAATATGGCATTCACAGCGTGACCTGTAGCGCTTCCTGATGACGGAACCCGAAACGTACGTCGAAGCGCAATACAGGTCACGCATTTGACGTCACTTCCGGTCCAGCTGGTTGTCTGCTCCATAGTGGTGGAGCGCACGCCAGTATCCACAGGACTCTCATTTGGTATCCCTACGCCTTTACAGCCTCAGTGCCGGGTCGGGGCACACAACCATGTAAGCATGATTTTGGTTTTTTAGAAATTTTATACGCAATAAAAAACGGTATCACGCTATTGCTCGCTTCTCCTTTTTCTGATTATATACCACTGAATCCAAGTGTTATCGTTACCTGCATGGTGGACAACATTTCGCTGATCCTTAGCAATTGGAACTTGCTGAAAGCCTGTTTGACTTCTTTTTTAATTAAAAGGGTCAATTTGCTGCGGTAAGCTGCCATCCTTACTTAATGTGCACTATCGGGTGTCAATATTATTATTGGTGAAGGTGGACCTTCATTTTTTTCAAGAGTCACATTGGATTTTTCACAATACGTTGTTTGAAGTGGATTTATTTGGTGTTTATGCAACACTTTTTTTGTGGGACATTTATTTGCATTTATTAACCCTTGTTTGGGGGTTCATTGGTTTGGACTTTATTTGCAATAAGTTTCAATTGAATTTTTACATTGTTTGTATTGAATTATATGATAGTCAATTTTTGTTGTTCACAAATTAATTTGAATATTTTTTTGTACACATTGATTTTTATACACAGCACTAATTAATTTAAGTGGGGAGATTATATTGTTTTTGATTCTATATATGTCTACCGTTTTATAATGAATTTAGATTTATTCCTACATATTAGCGCCCTCCTCTCTCACTATTTTTATTATTGATCTCAGTATTTCACTGTAATTTGAGGTGCAGCTTATATATAGCAAATATTTAGTATATTAATTGGCGCAGGCTCCATTTAAATCATTCTTTAAGAGTTTACTGAACTTTTCACACCTTGCAGCCATGGATGTCTTTAATTTTATGCAGGGTCGACAGACTAATATTGAAGAGATCTTTCTACAAACATCTAGTCCCAACCTGGATTTAGAAAGGGGATTTAAACAGCTCCAGTATGACATGGAGAAACAAATCCGCCTTTGATGGGACATAGCATCATTCGAGATGTACATCGGGAGGAACCTCACTCCTAGGAGATTGAGGTGGGATGTACACCCGAATGATGGCGTGGAGGATTTAACCCTTGTTGATGAGTGGTATCAATTCTTTAACGCATGTGAACAAAAACTTATGCAACTAATGATACGGAGACGAAGAGCCAAAAATGTCTTAGTGGAAGCTAATATAGCCGACCTGAAGGAAAGGATGGGGCCGTTTATGGGCACCAAAGAATACTTGGACAAAGCTCAAGGGTTACAAACCCATTTGTCTAAGTATGATGGTGACATTAACCACTTGTCCCCCGCCCACTGTCAATTGACGGCGGGCGGAGGATACTCTCGTTCTGGGAGGACGTCATATGACGTCCTCCCTTTAAAATGAGCTAGGAGGCGCGCGCTTGCCGCCAGCGGCGCGCGCGCGCCCGCCGCGTTCACAAGGCCCCGGTGCGCGTGCCCGGCGGCCGCGATTGCCGCCGGGCACCCGCGATTGCCCGGGAAACGAGCAGGAAAGTGGGTCTCTGTGTGTAAACACAGAGATCCACGTCCTGTGAGGGAGAGGGGACCGATGGTGTGTCCCTTGTACATAGGGACAACCATCGGTCACCTCCCCCAGTCAGTCCCCTCCCCCCACAGTTAGAACACATTGAGGGAACATATTTAACCCCTTCCCGCCCCCTAGTGGTAAACCCCTTCCCTGCCAATCACATTTATACAGTAATCAATGCATTTTTATAGCAGGGATCGCTGTATAAATGTGAATGGTCCCAAAAATGTGTCAAAAGTGTCCGATGTGTCCGCCGCAATATCGCAGTCACAATAAAAAATCGCAGATCGCCGCCATTACTAATAAAAAAATAAAAATGCTATAAATCTATCCCCTATTTTGTAGACGCTATAACTTTTGCGCAAACCAATCAATACGCACTTATTGCGATTTTTTTTTTTTTACCAAAACTATGTAGAAGAACACGGATCGGCCTAAACTGAGGAAAATTTTATTTAAAAAAAAAAAATGGGTATTTATTATAGCAAAAAGTAAAAAATTGTGTTTTTTTTCCAAACTGGACGCTCTTCTTTTGTTTATAGCGCAAAAAATAAAAAACGCAGAGGTGATCAAATACCACCAAAAGAAAGCTCTATTTGTGGGAAAAAAAGGACGCAAATTTCGTTTGGGAGCCACGTCGCACGACCGCGCAATTGTCATTCAAAGTGTGACAGCGCTGAAAGCTGAAAAATGGCTTGGGCAGGAAGGGGGTTTTCGTGCACAGTAGAGAAGTGGTTAAACAGAAAAAGCTAAAGAAATATCAGAGAGATGTGAAAGATTATGAGGATAATAAAGTTTACAAGTGGCAGGTGGATTTTGATCCTGCCAGTACTAATGAATCACCTGTGGCAAGGGACCTGGAAGTTCATACCGTCGTCACTCAACTAGCTAATAAATTCAAAAATAAAACACGTACTCCCACTAAAGCTAAAACTCCTTCTAAGAGTAAGGGACAAGCTAGTTCAAATGGGAGGGGATCTTCTATACCCCCCCCTACTTCTCAAAGTGGGGGAGGATATTCACAGTCTAATGATTACTATCCAGCTCCCTATATAGCGCCAACATATAATAGGTATGGCCCTATAGATACGAGACCTGTTGATTATAATTATCAGTATTACAATCAAGGACCCAATCATTATGCTCCTAGACCACCTAGGGGCCATTTTAGAGGCAACTATAGAGGAAGACCGTTTCAACACCAAAACAATTATTCACAGGGGGGGGAATGGAGGGGATGGAAGGAGCCATACAAAATTCCATCCAATACCCCGTACCACCCCAGAGAGCAGTTAGAAAGAGAGGTAAGAGAGGGGGAACCAGAAAGAAAAAGGCCACGAGACAGTTAGACGGTGGGATTTTCAATCTTGCGGGAATTGAGTTTTCAGAGGCAGAGCTCAAGGTTCTATCGCAGGGTTTGAAGTTCGCACCGGATAGGAAGATTAATAAATTTGATCTATTTATTGACATTGAAAAATATGTCAGGAAGTTAAACATTAAAAAACATTTTGGGTCTCAAACATCTGTTGTTCCCTCTGGGGGAGGAGATGATATATATTCACATAGTGGATTAAGGAATAATTCCATATTTAATGCCAAAAAAGGTACACATCACCATGTGGAGGTTTTTAAAAATATGGTGCAAGATGATATTAGGAATTTAGAAATACCAAATGTTAGGCATAATAAAATATTGATGGAGGGAATTAGATCACTAGAGAAAAATAAAAATATTGTTATTCGTCCAGCGGATAAAGGGGGGGGGGGGTAGTGGTATTGCCATTACAAAAATATCATGATGAAATTGATCGTCTTTTAGAAGATGGCAATACATATAAGCCTCTTCCGGGGGATCCCATGAGAAGGCTAAAGGATGATCTGCTAAGCTGGGTAACAGAAGGTGCTGATAGAAATATATTAAATAACAAAGAAGCTCAATATCTCATTCCCCGGGTGCCCTGTACACCGGTATTGTATATCCTACCAAAAATTCATAAGAACAGAGAGAATCCCCCAGGACGACCCATTATAAGTGGGATTGGTTCCCTCTACTCTCGAGTGGGGGAATACTTAGACATCTATCTGCAACCCCTGGTCACACAGGGAAGATCGTATCTCAAAGATAGCAGAGAGTTGATTAAATCTATATCTTCTTTAGAGATCACGCAGGAAACCCTGATGGTTACTATAGATATAGAATACCTCTATACTAATATTAAACAGTCAGATGCATCTGTGGCGGTCGAATTGGCCCTCACAGAACAATCTAATTTACCCATGGCCCAAATCCAATTTTTAGGGTTGGGACTTAAGCAAGTAATGGGGAATAATTATTTTTGGGCACGGGGGAAGTTCTTTAATCAGATTAAAGGCGTGGCAATGGGGGCTCGTTATGCGCCCAGTGTTGCCAACCTTGTTCTTAATAAATGGGAAAATGAGTCTATCTATTCAAATATGAGCGAGTGTCTGATATATTACAGAAGATATATAGACGATATTATCCTGTTATGGGAGGGGCCAGTACCCCTGTTCGAGGATTTCCTCAGGGCCATGAATGTTAACCATTATGGCCTTAAATTCACAGCGGAAAGCAGCTTCAACTCCATCAACTATTTGGACCTAACATTAGTTAAAAAAGAGGGAAGGGTGGGCACGAAAACCTATTTTAAAATTACAGATAGAAATGGTTTTGTGCCCACATCCAGTTGCCATCACCCTCAGTGGTTGGGGGCGGTCCCTAAAGGGCAACTGATGCGCATTAGGCGAAATTGCGATCAAATATCAGACTTTGAATCTCAATCCACCACTCTTATTGAGAAATTTATAGAGAAGGGCTATCCCTTACACACACTTGAAAAAATAAAAAATGAAGTGTGTTTGATGGATAGGGAATCCTTACGAAGTTCAAAAAAGAAACCCCCCTTCTCTGGTGATCTAGCCTTTTTTTCAGGTTTCCACCGACAGTATAGGGATGTGGAAAAAACCTTTAAAAAGATTTGGCAAAAATTTTACCTCCAAAACCAAAATTCATATATAGGAGAGCTCCAATATTACGCAACATCATTGCACCTAATATACCTGATCCCCCTAAAAAATCCTCTACCTTTTTAGACAGTTCAGGTTTTTATTATTGCACCCGGTGCAAATCCTGCCGGAAAACCAGGAGAAATACAAGGAAAATCAGTAAATTCCGATCGAATGTTACGCGTCAAGAATTTGAGATTAAACCACTTATTACTTGTAACTCTAAGTATGTCACATATGTTTTAGAATGTCCATGTTCCCTTCAATATGTGGGGAGGACCACTAGAGAACTAAAGGTCAGGATTAATGAACATGTGAGTAACATTTTAAAGGGCTTTCCTAATCACAGTGTCTCTCGACATTTTGCCCAATTCCACGACCAGGATCCTGGGCAAATGACATTCTATGGGATTGATAAGATGACAGGGCACTGGAGAGGAACAGACCTCAAGAAGGCAATATCACAGAATGAGACTCAATGGCTGTACCGTCTTCGATCGATGCAGCCGTTGGGTTTAAACATTGAGCTGGATTTAAATTGCTTTCTTACTAATGAATAAGGTCTTCATGCCAGCAGGGTCCTTTTGTAACTTTTAAAGTATTTTAGTATGAATCCCTTATTGGGGGATTTTTTATAACAAATTATTTTATTTATTTTATTTTTAATTTTATTTTTATTATTATATAACAGTTTTATTTATGTATTTTATAAATAATCATTATATATAATTTCTTGCATATTAAAGTTCATTTAATTGTGTAAAGTAATACAAACGCCATTAGTATGTTCCATGTAACCATTGCCGGGTCGGGACAGAGGCTGTTTGTATATCCCCTCCCATATTTTAATTATGAGTGACATAAATATGACATTCACAGCGTGACCTGTAGCGCTTCCTGATGACGGAACCCGAAACGTACGTCGAAGCGCAATACAGGTCACACATTTGACGTCACTTCCGGTCCAGCTGGTTGTCTGCTCCATAGTGGTGGAGCGCACGCCAGTATCCACAGGACTCTCATTTGGTATCCCTACGCCTTTACAGCCTCAGTGCCGGGTCGGGGCACACAACCATGTAAGCATGATTTTGGCTTTTTAGAAATTTTATACGCAATAAAAAACGGTATCACGCTATTGCTCGCTTCTCCTTTTTCTGATTATATACCACTGAATCCAAGTGTTATCGTTACCTGCATGGTGGACAACATTTCGCTGATCCTTAGCAATTGGAACTTGCTGAAAGCCTGTTTGACTTCTTTTTTAATTAAAAGGGTCAATTTGCTGCGGTAAGCTGCCATCCTTACTTAATGTGCACTATCGGGTGTCAATATTATTATTGGTGAAGGTGGACCTTCATTTTTTTCAAGAGTCACATTGGATTTTTCACAATACGTTGTTTGAAGTGGATTTATTTGGTGTTTATACAACACTTTTTTTGTGGGACATTTATTTGCATTTATTAACCCTTGTTTGGGGGTTCATTGGTTTGGACTTTATTTGCAATAAGTTTCAATTGAATTTTTACATTGTTTGTATTAAATTATATGATAGTCAATTTTTGTTGTTCACAAATTAATTTGAATATTTTTTTGTACACATTGATTTTTATACACAGCACTAATTAATTTAAGTGGGGAGATTATATTGTTTTTGATTCTATATATGTCTACCGTTTTATAATGAATTTAGATTTATTCCTACATATTAGCGCCCTCCTCTCTCACTATTTTTATTTATTATCAATCAACTGTCTTTACTCCTTTTACGGTAAATCATAATCACAACAGAAACTACCCAAATTACCCTGATCAAAAGTTTACATACCCTGGTAATTTTGGCCTGATAACATCCACACAAGTTGACACAAAGGGGTTTGAAGGGCTATTAAAGGTAACCATCCTCAGCTGTGATCTGTTTGCTTGTAATTAGTGTGTGTGTATAAAAGGTCAATGAGTTTCTGGACTCCGGTAAACCCTTGCATATTTCATCCAGTGCTGCACTGACATTTCTGGATTCTGAGTCATGGGGAAAACAAAAGAATTGTCAAAGGATCTGCAAGAAAATGTAGTTGAACTGTATTAAACAGGAAAGTAATGGCCCGGAGCAGAAAGTGCCACTAGGAGGAGGGCCAGCATGACTGGGGGGGGGGGCAGTGAGGTGGAGGAAAAGCTGGGAGTAGGGGGAGTTAGTATGGCACTTACCAGGATTGGTGGGTCCCGAGTGAGGGGTGGTTCAGGGAGATAGAGGGGCGTTTCTGTCCACCAGTCCTCAGTTGGAGCTTTTTGCCACAAAGAAAGGAAGGAATTTCCTGGAATCTGCAAAGAAGAGAATAGGGACTTAGTTGTAATGGGGGATCTTGAGGCCATGCTGTCCCAGCTCCGAGCCGAGGGGGTGGCCAGAGGCACTGGCTGGCTACAGGCCACAGTTTCTGACTTGATCCAGGAGCCCAGCCAGGCCTTATCCAAGGCCTCTACGGGCCCCCCTCCGCATGGTCGCCCACGTGCTAGGAGGTCCAGGCCTCCTGAGCGTTTGAGCCCGGAGGTGACCCGTGGCGTCCGAGACCGTTTTGGGAGCCCTGCCCAGGACCCTTCGTCACCACCGGCCAAGCGTAAGCCTGCTTCGCCCAGCGTGGTGGTCGGGAGGAATCCTCGCCCACAGCGGACCCGGGGTGGGGGCGCTGTGTCTGAGGCCTGCTCTCACCGCCCCTCTACTCACTGTCCGGATGGCACGGCTGCCTCTACGGTCTCCACGCCCACTCGGAGGGCGGCTCGGCGGGGGTGAGACGAATCGGCGGGTGCTGGCCTGATGGCTGCGGCTGAGAGGATCGTCGCCAGCGGCCCGGCGGCTTAGTGGGGGCTTCGTGGATGAGAGGACCCGGTCGGCGGCTAGGCGGGCTTCCCCTGCCCAGCCCAGAGACCAGCTTGGAGGCTGTGTGGAGCAGGCCTTGAGTTCCGGTGTGGCACACAGCGATGATGTCACCAGAGGGCACCCGGCGAGGCCTAGAGGAGGAGACTTGCGGCCTGCTCGTTTGGAATGCGGGGAGGCTGAGGAGAGTTCGCAGGACGGCATGTCAGAAGGGGAGATAGCGGATTCGTAGGACGGGGAGATCCAGGAGGCTGCACGTGGAGCGGGATTTGCGGCTGTATGTCCTGATAGGCAGCGTCAGCCAGGTAAGACCCTTGCTTCTGTCCTTTCCTTGTCTTCTCCTGTTTCTCACTTGAGGGGTTCTGAGAGTGGTGTGGGGGGTGCTGGGGGGCTTGTTGTATAGGGGGGGTTGTCGGCTGGTTTTGGTGATGGTACAGGTTCCCCCTCCCTGGCTTTGGCAGCAGCGCAGGGAGATGGGGTAGCGCACACTCTGTTGGCTGGCCTGCGGGAGGTGCTGGCGCGCTGTGAGGCTGGTGCGCGGTCGGTCGGGTGCTCTTACCCGGCGGTGGCGTGTGCTGCAGCCCGCGCTTCCGACGCTCAGGGCGCTACTCAGGTGGTTCCTGTCCCGATCCTGCCTGCCGTGGTTTCTGAGGCGGTGGGGGGGCCCAAGGACTGCTGGGTCGGGGACGAGCGATTCCGTTGTTCCGCTTCCGGTGGCGGTGGCCAGCTCAGCGGCTGCGGTTTCTTTGTTGCCCTTGGAGAAGTTTAACTTGGACAAAGTTAAACCGAACGAGAGTAAGAAAGAGGAGGAGGAAAAGCGTTGGTACCGCCTGATTCCCCGCACGTTTGCTAATTGGTTGCAGGTGTTTGCGGACAATTTCTCCCCCCTTTTTTGTTATTTAGACTCCATTGGTGAGGCGCAGCGTGTGTACGGGGGAGTTGCTTGGCTGCGTTATGATGTGCAATTCCGCCAACGGAAGGCGGTCCGCCCTTCTCTGCGGTGGGACCATAAGGATATCAGTCTCTGGATGAAGCTGATGTCCTCTCCGAGAAGTGCGGTAGCTCCCTTTCAGGGTGGGGCTGGGGGGGGGGGGGGTGCAGCCTCCGCTGTGCAACCGGCCGGTAGTCGCATGGGTTTCTGCTGGCAATTCAATGCTGGTATTTGCAAATTTGGTGCTAAGTGCCGTTTCCGGCACGAATGTTCCGGCTGTGGGGGATCTCACCCACAGTCTCTGAAGCAAGCAATATCCACAGCTCCTGCTTTGGGCCTCCCAGATTATGGCATACCCTTTAAACGGTTTGTGTTGGAAAGAAATGGCCACGCCACAGGGGTCCTAGCTCAATCACATGGAGGCTGAACTAGACCAATTGGGTACTATTCATGCCGTTTAGACCCCGTGGCTAGGGGTGGCCCTTCCTGTTTAAGAGCTGTCTTTGCTACCCAAGCACTGCTGGACAAAACTTCTGATCTCGTTCTAGCACACCCCCTGCTTCTTCTGGCACCGCATGACATTGCTGCCATCCTGAATCAGGTGCAACCCCACCACCTGTCCACCGCCAGACATCTTCAGTTACATATTTCCCTCCTCCTTCCAGACAATGTGACCTTCCAAAGGTGTCTCACTCTCAACCCGGCCACACTTCTGCCGTTTTTCGAGGGGGGACAAGAAGGAGATGGTAAAGAAAAAGACCCCTGTACTGCTCCACATGACTGCCTTGAAATGATGCGCATGGAAACCACACACTTACCTACAGTGAGTGAAATTCCTCTGGAAAACCCTGACTACACACTTTTTGTGGATGGCTCCAGATATGCAGATGAAGGAGGCAAGTACCACACAGGTTATGCTGTGACCTCTGAATTTGAAATTCTTTAAGCAGGAGCATTACCACCAACTGTATCTGCTCAGGAAGCGGAGCTCCAGGCCCTCACTACACCGTGTAAGATAGCAGAAGGTAAAAGAGCCAACATTTACACAGACTCAAGGTACGCCCTGGGAGTGGCTCATAACTTTGGTGTCATCTGGAGGGCTAGAGGATTTCTGACAGCGGCCGGAACACCGCTGAAACACGGCCCAGCCATCAAGAAGTTAATGAATGCACTACTCCTGCCTGACAAAGTGGCTGTCTTGAAGGTTAAAGCACATGGCAAACTGAATTCTCAAGAAGCCAGAGGGAATCACCTGGCAGATATAGCTGCCAAACAAGCAGCAAAAGACCAACGGAAAATGGCTGAAGTGGCCGAAGAGGAGAGTGAATCTTCAGCGCAGGTGCCTTTGGCAGTCCATGTGCCATCTGACAGGCTATACCTAGCCTCTATGCAAAATGCAGCTCACACAGAAGAACATTTGGAATGGATCGATAAAGGAGCAGAATACAATGGAGATCTATATCTGATGAGAGGGAAAACCTGTTTACCAAAATATATGTATCCAGCAGTCGTCAAATGGGCACATGGACCTGCACATCTCTCTAAGAACTTAATGAATTCACTGATCAGCAAGTATTACTGGGCCCCAGGGATAACCACCCTAACCAGAAATTACTGCGCCTCATGTGCAGTATGTGCAAAATGCAACCCGGGGAGAACAGAGAAGACACCACAGAAGCATTTGGCGAAACCCCTCTATCCGTTCCAGAGGATACAGATTGAACATATACAGATGCCAAAAAGTGGCTGATATGAATATGCCCTAGTGATGGTGGACATGTTCTCCGGCTGGCCAGAAGCCTACGCTGTTACAAACATGACAGCCAAGACCATGGCTAAGAAACTACTGAGCGAGCTAGTATGTAGATATGTGGTTCCAGAGGTGATAGAGAGCAATCAGGGCCCAGCCTTCATAGCAACCCTTTCAAAAGAGATTTGGGCAGCACTGGGAGTTCAGTTAGCTCTACACACTCCATACCACCCTCAAAGCAGCGGGAAGGTAGAAAGGATGAATGGGACTCTAGGGAAACATGCTCTGTCCCCTTATGAAATTTTGTTTGGTTCAGCCCCCAGACCTGGCTGTTAGTTCCCACAGTAGTTGCAGTTACAATCTGATGTGTTAACTAGCTATGTCACACGTTTGTCTAGAGCAGCCATTAACTAATATCCGTTCTCGAGTGTTTTCTTCCATTCCAGATCCTAAAGTAGATACAGGAACACACCAACTACTGCCAGGAGATTGGGTGCTAGTAAAGAAGTTTGTGAGGAAGCACTCCCTTGAGCCAAGATATGATGGTCCATTTCAAGTTTTGCTGACCACAGCTCCATCAGTAAAGCTAGAAGGGAAAAGCACCTGGATACACGCCTCCCACTGCAAGAAAACTCCATCTCCTGAAGACAAGATCCTGACAACACCACAATGATGGTGTTGTATATCCTTTTCCTGTTGGGGTTAGTGGGGGCTCAGCAGGTAGCCATAACACAAAATGACAAGTTATTTACCACATTCTAGTATAACTCTTTAAACACACATGTGGCCACCTTTATCTTTGATTACTGTAACATAGTCTCCTGTCCTCAAGTTCCCTGGCAATGTAACTTATACCGTGACACACCCAGCCAGAGGAAAAAGCGAGCAGCTCCCTCCGGAAGCTTTGACCCTCATGTGTACATAGATGCCATAGGGGTCCCAAGGGGGGTCCCTGATCAATTCAAAGCCAGGGACCAGGTAAAAGCTGGTTTTGAGTCTTTGATCCCCATAATAACTGTCAACAAGAATGTAGATTGGATTAATTACATATACTACAACCAACAGAGATTTACACCAGAGATGCCCTCCAGGGAATTGCTGAACAGTTAGCCCCCACTTCCTATATGACATTTGAGAACCGGATGGCCTTAGACATGGTGTTAGCTGAGAAAGGAGGTGTCTGTAAGATGATAAAGAAAACGGGAACCTGTTGCACCTACATTCCTGACAATACTGGCCCAAATGGTAAGGTTACTCTAGCTGTAAAGAAATTAGAAGATCTGTCATTGGAGTTGAAGAAGAACTCAGGTATTACAGACCCGTGGGATCAATATTTCAGCTGAATGGGTGGGTGGCAAAAGATGCTCGCCCAGATAGGGGTTACAGTATTAATAATCCTAGTTCTTTTAGCCCTGGTTGTATGCTGTATTCTGCCCTTTGTAAAGAAGTTAATGAGCAAGGCTGTAGATAACAGTACACCTACATTTCTCCACCAAGAAGAAGAGGATCCACTTATGAAGGAAGAGGATAAACCCTGCACTCCTTTACAGTCACTCCCCGTCCATAATTTCACAGTCCTATAGGGATAGGATAGGGAACCGCCTGACTGTCCTTCCCGGCTTCGTCGAGGGGGGTAGTGAACTAGTTACTGCCCTTCTCTATACTTAGCCTGAAAAAAAGTCATGGGGAATGGTCCAGGTGGTCAGGTCCTTTAGTTTGAGGGACAGATAGAAAATAGTCATTTTAGGGGGGTCTGTGAAGGAATGTGATGAGCATAATGTTAAACTAGAAAATGTCTATTCTCTATGCATCTTTACTATACTATAAATTCTATATTGCTTTTTCATGTACACCACTGCTGTAATTCTTCCTTACGCAAATCAGTTTCTAATACACCCCCTCCCACCGAAAAGACTGGAGAAGACAGAAAATGGCGTATACCCCCTTCTCCCCACACATCTTTGGAATGCGGAAATGAAGATAGATCAGAGGGACAACCAAGGTTGATCATCACATTTTTGTACTCTTCTTGTATTTCAGCCAATCAGATGTGGTTTGCATGTTTACATTAACATAATAGTGACGTATCATGCTATGTGTAAAAAGTTTAGTACTGCGACTACAGTCTTTTTTCCCGGATACCATTTTCGTATGGTCTGATATCGTGGCCAGGCCTGCTTGGCGTTTGGCTTGCTCTGTTGCAGGTATTAACAGAGCCAGGGTCAAGGTCAACAAGGTGGTAGCCAAGTTTTTTGTACGTAATGGGGGCTTGGCTGTTCGTCATCTGGATTTGGAGGAGGAGACGTGGCGTTTTTTGCATCTGGATGGTATTCACTTAAATGGTAAGGTGTCACGTTCGTGTGCTGTGGTGGGAGGTCTATGGGGTCTTTGAAAGCGGTGCTGGAAAAAAAAATGGAGGTTTAGGGGGTTGGGCCCATCTGGAGGTATGGGTGTCCCTTCCCTTACTAACAAGACAATGGTAACAATGGTTTTGTAGTTGGTTGTATCTGGAAGGAGGTAACTGGTAATTCTCCCTGAGCTGGCGTAATATGCGGCGTGGGGCCTTTATGGGGTGTACAGATACAACTAGTTGGTCGGAAAAATTGCCCTTTAAAGATCCCTAGCAGGTTTATTTGGTTTAATTGGTTATGTAAAAATATATTATATGCATTACATTGTATGTTGAGAGATTTTTGAATTTCATTTTGTTGTAATAAAAAGGCTGTATGGCTATTCGACTCCAAAAAGAATGTGTCGTCTGGTCAATCATAGGGTTTAGGAATACGGGTGATTGTAGTCTTGTAGAAAAAACGAGAGCCTCAGTAATCTGCACATCCCTTAGTCAAGGGATATAAAAAAGATATCCAAGGAATTGTGAATTCCAATCAGCAGTGTTCTAACTCTAATCAAAAAGTGGAAAATGAGGGGTTCTGTTGAAGCCAAACCACGGTCAGGTAGACCAACTAAAATTTCAGCCACAACTGCCAGGAAAATTGTTTGGGATGCAAATAAAACCCCACAAATAACTTCAGGTGATATACAGGACTCTCTGAAAACATGTGGTATGGCTGTTTCAAGAGGTACAATAAGGAGGCACTAGAAGAAAGATGGGTTGCATGGTCGCGTCACCAGAAGAAAGACATTACTACGCAATTGCTACAAAGTATCCCGCTTACAATACGCAAAACAGCACAGAGACAAGCCTCAAACCTTCTGGCACAAAGTCATTTGGAGTGATGAGACCAAAATTAAGCTTTTTGGCCACAACCATAAACGCTGCATTTGGAGTCAACAAGGCCTATGATGAAGGTACACCATTCTTACTGTGAAACACGGAGGTGGATCGCTGATGTTCTGAGGATGTGTGAGCTACAAAGGCACAGGAAATTTTGGTCAAAATTGATAACAAGATGAATGCAGTATGTTATCAAAAAATACTGGAGGAACATTTGCATTCATCAGCCAGGAAGCTGTGCATGGGATGTACTTGGACATTCCAACATGACAATAAACCAAAACACAAGGCCAAGTTGACCTGTCATTGGCTACAGCAGAATAAAGTGAGTGGCCATCTCATTCTCCTGACCTCAATATCATTGAGCCCCTCTGGGGAGATCTCAAACGTGCCGTTCATGCAAGACAGCCCAAGAATTTACAGAAACTGGAGGCTTTTTGCCAAGAGGAATGGGCAGCTTTACCATCTGAGAAGATAAAGAGCCTCATCCACAAATACCACAAAAGACTTCATGCTGTCATTGATGTTAAAGGGGGCAATACACGGTATTAGGAACTGGGGTATGTAAACTTTTTATCAGGGTCAGATTCTATTGTCATTATGATTTAAAAAGAGTAAACCCATTTGATTGATAATAAATGGCTTCCGCCAAACACTAAAGCCCTGTACACACGATCAGATATCCTATGGATTCTAATCCGATGGTTTTGTCCATCGGAAATCCGATGAAGCTGACTTCCATCAGTCTTGCCTACACACCATCAGTCAAAAATCTGACCGTTCCAAACGCGGTGATGTAAAACACTCCGATGAGCCGAGAAAAATTAAGTTCAATACTTCTGAGCATGCGTCGACTTGATTCTGAGCATGCGTGGGTTTTTATCCGATGGACTTGCCCATAGACGATCGGAATTTGCTATCGGTTTTTTGATCCATCAGAAAAATTTAAAACATGTTCTATTTTTTAAAACCGATCGAAAAAAGACCGATGGGTCCCATACACGATCGGTTTGTCCGATGAAAAAAGTCCATCGGACTGTTTTCATCGGTAAAACCGATCGTCTGTATAGGGCTTAACCATGTGTGAAAAAAGTTTTTGTGTTATCACTCATATTCTCTGAAAAATGGCCAAGAAATTATAAATTCTGCCAGGGTATGTAAACTCATGAGCACAACTGTGTATATATATATATATATATATTTCACAAAATATAATTTATCTCATGATAATGGATTCCTAAAGCACTATGGCTTAGCTAAAGAGCAGCAGAAGTAGCTCTCTTTCAGGCACTGCTGTCTCATGCTGACTCACTTTATTGAGCTTTTTCCAAAGGGAGTCATTACTCTGACTCATTCAGTTTGATGTATATGCTTCACGTTGATCTATAGATGTCTGTAAGCGCCAGGCTTTTTTTTTTTTATATATGTAGCAATACCCCCGTAGGGGCCACTGGTTTAAGATTTGGGCCTGCCGTTACCTTACTGTTCACCACGTCCGCCCTAGGGGTCTTCCTTGAAGAGTTGTTAATAAATGTTTGCACCAAACACTAAAGCCCTGTACACACGATCGGATTTCCTATGGTTTTTAAACCGATGGATTTTTCCATAGGAAAACCGATGAAGCTGACTTCCATCAGTCTTGCCTACACACCATCAGTCAAAAAACTGACTGTTCCAAATGCTGTGACGTAAAACACTCCGATGAGCCGAGAAAAATGAAGTTCAATGCTTCTGAGCATGCGTCGACTTGATTCTGAGCATGGGTGGGTTTGTTAACCGATGGACTTGCCCATAGACGATCGGAATTTGCTATCGGTTTTTTATCCATCCGAAAAATTTAAAACATGTTCTGTTTTTTGACACCGATGGAAAAAAGACCGATGGGGCCCATACACCATTGGTTTGTCCGATAAAAAAAATCCATCGGACTGTTTTCATCGGCAAAACCGATCGTGTGTACACGGCTTTAGCCTCTTTTTCTCAAGGGTTTATTTCAAGAACTTCAGACAGAGGGATGGAGGGTTGGGGAGATTCAGGTACCTTAGGTTTTTGCGGATCTCGGGTACTTTCCTTTATCCAGAGGACCAATAACTTCCACACTAGATGTAGCATCCACCGGATAGGCCTCTCTCACTGACCTAGCAGCCGGTGCGAGCTCCATCAAAAAAAAAGTCTCTGCCACAGACTTGTGTAACCACACACTTGGTAAAGTTCCGAAACACAACACACAGCGCCAGGATCTTTCAGCCAGGCCGGCAGCACTGTGAGGTAGATTTTTGATCCGGATGCGTCCTCCAATTGAGTCCTCAATTGCTCAGTCCCTTCCCGCAGGCTAGGCGACACAGGACCATCTCTGGATCAGTAGGCCCCAGCAACTTCTGGGCCTACTCTCAGTAACGGAGCCTCGGGGGGTCCGCATGCCCAGAGGCATAAAAATGCTAACACATCCCTGAGGCCAGGAGGGCCGCCAGGTCAGGATCGGAAGACCCTGCCAAAACGGTGTCTGCCCCTTAAGTACCCTCTCCCAGAATGCACAGCGGGGTGACCAAACCCACTGAGCTGCTCCTGGGCAAGAGGTACCCAATACATCCAGCCAGCTGCATTTCCAACCTTGACCTGTGGTGACAACGACACCCAGAGGAAGGTGGAAAATGTGCAACTCAGCTGAACTGCAACAGAGACCCATTAATTTGGTACAATTATTCTGAGTTGAACTCAGACAACTAAATTTACACTAGCGCCTATCCAGTAGGGGCAGGGCGCTACATATAAATTTGGTAGGAGGAGAGAGAATTGAAATTAGCCAAGATCTCCGCTCCCTGGCTGAGTAGCAAACTACGCAAACTGCACATGCAATATTTCATATATACACAATGTTGTCAAAAGTATTGGGACACCTGCCTTTACACACACATGAACTTTGCTGGCATCCCAGTCTTAGTCTATAGGGTTCAGCTTCAACTCTTCTGGGAAGGCTGTCCACAAGGTTTAGGAGTGTCTATGGGAATGTTTGACCATTCTTCCAGAAGTGCATTTGTGAGGTCAGGCACTGATGTTGGATGAGAAGGCCTGGCTCGCAGTCTTTACTCTAATTCATCCCAAAGGTGTTCTATCAGGTTGAGGTCAGGACTCACTGGTGCAGGCCAGTCATGTTCCTCCACCTCGAACTTGCTTATCCATGTCCTTATGTACCTTGCTTTGTGCACTGGTCCCAATCATTTGGTGAAGGGGGGATTATGGTATGAGGTTGTTCTTCAGGGGTTGGGCTTGGCCCCGTAATTCCAGTGAAGAGAGCACTTAAGGCATCAGCATACCAAGACATTTTGAACAATTTCATGCTCCAAACTTTGTGGGAACAGTTTGGGGATGGCCCCTTCCTGTTCCAACATGACTGCTCACCAGTGCACAAAGCAAGGTCCATAAAGACATTGATGAGTGAGTTTGGGGTGGAGGAACTTGACTGGCTTGCAGAGTCCTGACCTCAACCCGATAGAACACCCTTGGGACGAATTAGATTCCTTCCCCTGATACCAATGATGGGGCACTATTACTCCCATTGACACCAAGGATGGGCCACTAATACCAATGATGGAGCACTATTCCTCCCAATAATACCAATACTGAGGCATTATTTCTTCTGTTACTGACCACAGGTGCTATGTAATCCTTTTTACTTCCACTGACCGCCAAGCCTGAGGCACTGTTTACTCCCACTGACCACAGTCTGGCTCCCAAAGTCTGAAGGACAGTAAACTGGCCCTTTGTTTAGAAAGTTTGGAGACCTCTGTTTTAGACCCTTTTCACACCGAGGAGTTTTTCAGGCGTTTTAGCACTAAAAATAGCGCCTAAATACCGCCTGAAAAACTCCTGCCCTGCAGCCTCGGGCTTTCACACTGAGGCGGTGCGCTAGCAGGACGGCTCCAAAAGTCCTGCTAGCCGCATCTTTTGAGCGGTGAAGGAGCGGTGTGTTTACCGCTCCTTTACCGCTGCTGCCCATTGAAATCAATGGGACAGCACGGCTATACCGCTGGCAATGTGTCTCTGCAGAGGCGCATTGCGGGCCATATTAACCCTTTTTCGGCCGATGGCGGGGGTTAAAACCGGACCACTAGCGGCCGAATACCGCCGCAATTCCGGCAGTATAGCGCCGCTAAAAATAGCAGAGCTATACCGCCAGCGCACCTCCCGCCCCAGTGTGAAAGGGGCCTTAAAGGATGTTCCCCCACATCCCGCTGAAACCAAATATCGCACTTCACACATGGGCGTTTACCGTACCATTGCTCTCTTTATAAATTCATACCTAGAGATGGAAACTGAAACCATGGGGCCGGTTCCGTAGTGTTTCCGCCACGATTTGCTGCAAACATACGCGTTCTGCTGGTGAAGGATCCAGATGTGTTCTGCGCCAGGCGGAATTCACTTGGAAACTCGATCTGTTCATGTGGAACCCAGAAGGTGCACACCATCCAGATACAAGAAATGCAGAGGAACATCTGTCATAATCACCATAAATAGAGAGAAATATAAATTTCTGCACTGCGCACCTCTGTGTATGAATAACTGTGACACAAGGATCCAGAACTTACAGACAACATGCGAAAGACCGGAGCAAACTTCTTCCCTTCTTCTCCTCCTTTCTTATTCCAGATGTACACGGGGAAGTGAAGAGACCGCAGGAATTGTGACAAAAATGTGATCGCTGCGATGAGGCTGTAAAGGACAAATTAGAGATATTTCATAGTCAGCCTCAAGAGCAATAAGACTACACAGAGGCTAAGATAAACAGCCAAGTCGCATCTGAGGAACTGGGGTATGCTGGGAATTTCAGTACATGCCGTATAAGACAAAACAAGCAAATTGTCT
This sequence comes from Rana muscosa, assembly GCA_029206835.1. Taxonomy (NCBI): domain Eukaryota; kingdom Metazoa; phylum Chordata; class Amphibia; order Anura; family Ranidae; genus Rana; species Rana muscosa. Next base: position 457,668,872 of record CM055127.1, on the reverse strand, counting down.
TCAAGTCTGAGGCCGCGTACACACGACACGGCTGTGTGTACGCGGGTTTCAGTTTTCTCATCAAGAAAACTGCCCAGATTCCCCGACGAGAAAAAAGACGAACTGCGGTCTAATTTTCTCGTCGAGAAACTCGTCGGCCTGTTTCTCGACGAGAAACCCGAGAGTGTGTACACTTACCTGTCGCCGTGGAAACCCACGCATGCTCGAAATGACTTTGACGCATGCGCGGTAGCTTCCTAGGCATAGGGTGTAGCAAGATAGCGGCGACGGCATCGAATGTGACGAGTGCACGCTCGTCGTAGTCGATGACGTCACCGCATGCGTGCCATTCAAAAGAACGTGCGGTTCTTTTGAATCGTACGTGTGTACACTCGGCCGGGACAAGTTTCTTGTCAAGATTCTCATCAGGAAAAACAACGTTTTTTTCCTGACGAGAATCTCGGGGCTTAAAGCCTCGTACACACGACTGAGAATATCGTTGTAAAAAAAACTTTGTTTTTCTCGACGAGATTCTTGTCAAGCTTTCCTTGCATACACACTGTCAATTCCAAATCTCGTTGTTGTAAAGCGCGGTCACGTACAACACGTACAACGGAAGTATAAAGGGGAAGTTCGATTTCAATGGCGCCACCCTTTGGGCTGCTTTTGCTGATTTCGTGTTACCGCGTGTTAGTAAAAGTTTGGGGAGAGACGATTTGCGCTTTTCAGTCTTCGTGCTTTTCAGTTCGTTTTAGCGTGACAAATGTGCTATCTCCATTACTAACACTAGTTTTACCAGAAGAAGCGCTTCCGTCTTATTCTTGATTCTGAGCATGCACGATTTTTTAAGACTCGGAAAAGCATACACACGACCGGTTTTCTCGTCGGGATTCTCGTCGGCCTGTTTCCCGACGAGAAAACCGGTCGTGTGTATGCTTTTCCGAGTCTTAAAAATTTTCCTGATGAGAAAATAGAGAGTAGGTTCGCTATTTTTCTCATCGAGATTCCCGGCAGTTTTCTTGACGAGAAACCATACACAGGACCGGTCGTGTGTACGAGGCTTAACTCAAGACATTTTTTTAAACTTTTGGACACAGTGGAGAACAGTTAGAATTCCTCAAGCCACTGTGTCCAAAAGTTAAAAAAAAATGTCTTGAATTAAGCACACACGGGCGGGAATCCCGTCAAAAAAAAAACGTCGTTTTTTTTGACGGGATTCCTGGCAAGCTTGCCTTGCCAAGCCCTGTGTACACACGCAACCATTCAAAAGAACCGCCGTTCTTTTGAATAGCAAGAACGCGGTGACGTCCTCGACTAAGACAAGCCGGCGCTCGTCACATTCGATGCCATCGCCGCCATCTTGCTACACCCTACACTACCCTTGTATGCTACCGCACATGCGTTGAAGTCTCATTGAGCATGCGTGGGTTTCCCTGGACAGGTAAGCATACAGACGACCGGGTTTCTCGGCAGGAAACACTCTGCCGAGAATCCCGACGAGAAAAATAGAGAGCAGGTTCTCTATTTTTCTTGTCGAGATTCCCGGCAGTTTTCCTGCCGAGAAACCATACACACGGTTTTCTCTGCAAAAAGCTCTCCCAGCAGTTTTCTTGCCGAGAAACCCGGCTTAACAGGTTTTTGTGTCTGTGACCCCTTTGGGGAGATTTTCACTTACTTTTAGACATCTGCGGTTTGTTTCGTTCCAAATTAATATCTGGTAAAAAGTTTTGTTATTTGGAGATTCGGATATATCCGAATACCCGAATTACAATATAAATTCGGACTGAAATTTATATCGAATTTTACATTGAACTCCAGTCAAATTCTAACTACACATATTGCTGAAATCAAAGACTGTGTTATTATGCCGCGTACACACGACCGTTTTTCATGACAAGAAAAATGCAATTTTTTAATTTGGTCATTAAAAACGGCCGTGTGTGGGCTCCAGAGCATTTTTTGCGACGTGAAAAATGAGCATTAAAAATTTGGAACATGCTCTATTTTTTCTCGTCGTTTTTCACTTCGTCGTTTTTCTCGTTGTGAAAAACGGCTGTGTGTAGGCTTTAATGACGTGAAAAAAACGCGCATGCTCAGAAGCAAGTTATGAGACGGGAGCGCTCGTTCTGGTAAAACTAGCGTTTAGAATGGAGATAGCACATTCGTCACGCTGTAATGGACTGAAGAGCACGGAGACTGAAAAGCGCGAATCGTCTCTCACCAAACTTTACTAACACGAGGGTGGCGCCATCCCAATGAAACTTTCCCTTTATAGTGCCGTTGTACGTTTTGTACGTCACCGCGCTTTGTTCGAGCATTTTTTTCCACAATCGTGTGTAGGCAAGGCAGGCTTGAGAAGAATCACGTCGAGAAAAACTTTGTTACTCTGTCGTCCATGGACCGACACAGCTTCTCTATTGACAAGGTGGGTTGTATCCGTTAATTAGGAGTGACTAGGCAGAAAACTTGTAAAAAGTGTTGCATCACACCTTCTACAGTACCGTCCAGGGGGCGGACCCTCTGGGTATATCCCCTCAGTCTGCATCTTGCAGATCAGTTTTTTTCTGTCTAGCAAGGAGTAGGACCTGGCTCCCTTCGGGCCCATTGGTCCGGGGGAAATTTTATTTTATTTGTTTGCAGTAATCCAGGCTTACGCCTTAAAGGGTCAAGCGCCCCCCTTCCTGGTCACGGCGCATTCGACCAGGGCAATAGGTGCCTCTTGGGCTTTCCAACATCAAGCGTCTGTTTACCAATTATGTAAAGCGGCGACTTGGTCATCCGCTCACACTTTCACAAAATTCTACAAAGTTGATGTAGGTGCATCTTCGGATGCCTCTTTCGGCCGCAAGGTTTTGCAGGCGGCTGTTTAGAGTTGCAACTCCTCCGTTGGAGGAGTGCTGTTTTGTGTTTGGGGTGAAGTTTATTTTTATGCTGTTACCACCCCTCGTTTTTTCTCTGACACTGCTTTGGGACGTCCCACTTTGTCAATAGAGAAGCTGTGTCGGTCCATGGACGAAAGAGTAAATAGGATTTTTTACTCACCGTAAAATCCTTTTCTCTGAGTCCATGGACCGACACAGCACCCACCCCTCCTTTTAAGTTTGTACTGCTTTTTGACGAACTGATCTGCGAGATGCAGACTGAGGGGATATACCCAGAGGGTCCGCCCCCTGGGCGGTGCTGTAGAAGGTGTGATGCAACACTTTTTACAAGTTTTCTGCCTAGTCACTCCTAGTTAACGGATAATACCCACTTTGTCAATAGAGAAGCTGTGTCGGTCCATGGACTCAGAGAAAAGGATTTTACGGTGAGTAAAAAATCCTATTTTTTTCAATGACATTAAAAACGGTCGTGTGTACGCGGCATGAGAGTAAAGTTTCGAAATAGTGTTGTTTTTGTTAAGCCAAAGGTGATTTAAAGAGTCATTGTAATCATTTGATGAAGCTTTTTCTTTTGTTTGTTCACTTTGCTGCATTCGAATCTAACACAATATAAAATTTTTGTTTCAACCTATTTGAAAATTTAGCGATTTGATTGTTTCGAAACGGGAAAAAAAAAAAAACGGTGAATTTAAAATTTTTGAATGCGAATTCCGAAAAAACAAAATAAACGAATCAACCAAATTTAACAAAAACTAAATAACTAAACTAACCACTTCAGCCCCGGAAGATTTGGCTGCCCAATGACCGGGCCATTTTATGCGATTCGGCACTGCGTCGCTTTAGCTGACAATTGCGCGGTCATGTGACGTTGTACCCAAACAAAATTGACGTCCTTTTTTTCCCCACAAATAGAGCTTTGCTTTTTTGCTGCGGTTTTTATTTTTTGCGCTATAAACAAAAAAGGAGCAACAGTTTTGAAAAAAGAGCAATGTTTTTTACTTTTTGTTATAATAAATATCCCCCAAAAATATATAAAAAAAATTTTTTTTTCCTCAGTTTAGGCCGATATGTATTCTTCTACATATTTTTGGTAAAAAAAATTGCAATAAGCATTTATTGATTGGTTTGCGCAAAAGTTATAGCGTCTACAAAATAGGGGATACTTTTATGGCATTTTTATTATTCTTTTTTTACTAGTAATGGCGGCGATCTGCGATTTTTATCTAAATTATGGCGGACACATCGGACACTTTTGACACTATTTTGGGACCATTGTCATTATTACAGCGATCAGTGCTATAAATAGCCACTGATTACTGTATAAATGACACTGGCAGGGAAGGGGTTAAACACTAGGGGGCGATCAAGGGGTTAAGTGTGTCCTAGGGAGTGATTCTAACTGTGGGGGGGGTGCAGTGGCGTAGCGTGGGTTGTCAGCGACCGGGGCAAGGCAAGAAATTTGCGCCCCCTAACCTGCGGACTTTTCGCACTCCCTGAGTCCCGTCCCTTCCTACAATAGTACTGACCAGCCTGATTCCTATACTGACCACTACACTAACCTACCTGTCCACTGCACTGACCTACCCGATTCTTACATTGGCCACTACACTGCACACTGACTGCTACACTGCACACCACACTGACCATTACACTACACACTGACCACTACACTGACCACTACACACCACACTGACCACTACACGGCTGGTGCAAGGATCTTTGATACCTTAGGCGATACCTAATTTTGCCACCCCCCCGGCTGCGCCGCTGACTCCACTTTACCCTGCCCCTGCAACACATGTGACCAATCTGACCCCTACACTGACCCCCTGACACACCTACCTGACACATGCACTGATCCACCTGACTCCTACTTCCTGCACTACTCACATTACCCTGACCCACATGAACCCTACACTGACCTACCTGACCATTACACTGACCTAACTGACACCTACACTGACTATTACACTGACACATTTACTGACCCCCCTTCCTGACACCTACCTGACACATACACTGACCCACCGACCTTACACCTACACTGACCTACCTAACCCACCTACCTGACACATACACAGACCCACCTGACTCCTACTTCCTGCAATACTCACACACACCACCCCCCCTCCACACAGCTTGGTGCAGATCCATCCTCCTCCTTACCTCTGCTCTTTGTGGCTTCACGCTGCACCTCCAATCTCCACCGAGCCCCACCCCTCTGCTCCGCTGCACACACAGCGCCGCTTCAGAGGGACAGGCGGAGGAGAAGACAGCGGCCCCGGCGGCTCACACAGTGCTTGTCTCCCTCGCGCTCCCGCCGCCATGTTGAGTGTTTCCCGGCGCACTGTGATTGGGCGTATGGGGGTCATGTGCGGAGGCGGGACTTCAAGAGCAACCGCGATCACGGACAGGCCAGCCCCACACCGCACGTGACCCCCATACGCCCAATCACAGGGCACAAAATTTCGCCCCCCTAAATTTTGCGCCCTGCACCCCCACGCTACGCCACTGGGGGGGTGGGCAACCACTGACATGACAGCGATCACTGTTCCCGATCACTGGGAGCAGTAGATCCCTGTCATGTCACTAGGCAGAACAGGGAAATGCCTTGTTTACATCTCCCCGTTCTGCCTCTCTTCACCACAATCATGGGCCGCCGTCGAACAACGAGTTCGCAGGACCCCCGAGCAAACTGCCGAGGCATGCAACGGGCGCGCGCATGCGGCGGGCGCACGCGTGCCCGCTAGGCGGCAAATTCAAAGGAACATACAGGTACGCCCATTTGCCTGCCCGTGCCATTCTGCCGACGTATAATGGCGTGCGGCGGTCGGGAAGCGGTTAAAGAGTCATTGTAATCATTTGATGAAGCTTTTTCTTTTGTTTGTTCACTTTGCTGCATTCGAATCTAACACAATATAACATTTTTGTTTCAACCGATTTAAAAATGTATCCGTTTGATTGTTTCGATTTAAAAAAAATCTGAAAATTAAAAAATTCCGAATACGAATTCTGAAAACGAATTGAACGAATCAACCGAATTTAACTAAACGAAATAACTAGATTAACGAATCAAAACGAAATGAAACTAATTTTTTTACCTACTATGTAACCATATGTCATGCACATGTTTACTTACTTTCCTGTCTGTGTGACACCTGTACAAGAAACGAGGGCTGTGGTTATCACTAGTACAAGAACAGACAGTAAGAAAAACATTGTACCAAGCTCCAAGCCCTTTCTCACATTACTAATAATGTGCTTTTGTCAGTGTTCTTATTGGAGAGATTTCCCGTCACTTCCTGTCCTAAAAGGAAATGGGGAGAAGTTTAACCAGTAGGGACAGAGGTTCTAATCCTATCCCACTCTATCGAGTATCCAAAGTAAAAAAAAAACTTTTAGTTGGAGTTGGGCTTCACATCTTGCCATCTAAAAAATTCATATGTATGGCAGCAAAGAGGCTGGACTTTACCCGCTTGCCGACCAGCCGCAGTCATTATACTGTGGCAGTTTGGCACGGCTGTGCGAATCGCTGTAGGTGTACGTCGGCCGCTTTAAGAGCGATAAGGGCGCGACGCCGGGGACGATGCGCGTGGCCGGCGGCCGCAATGTCAACCGTCCACCCGTGATCGCTCCACAGAGAGCCAGAACGGGGATCTATGTATGTAAACAGACAGATCCCTGTTCTGACAGGGGAGTAGAGAGAGATCTGCTGCTCCTAGTGATCAGGAACAGCGATCTCTCTCTCCTCCTCCAGTCAGTCCTGACTCCTGACCCCCCCCCCCCCACACATTTAGAAACACCTCCCTAGGGAACACTTAACCCCGTGATCGCCCCCTAGTGTTAACTAGACATGTGCAGTTCGTTCCAAATTAATATTCAGACTAATTTTTCATTATTTGGAGATTCGGATATATCCGAATACCCGAATTACAATATAAACTAATTTTACCGAATACTCCGAATAACGTAAACGAAATTCGTCCGACTTTCGGAAATTCGGACTGAAATTCGAATCAAATTTTACAATGAACTCCAGTCGAATTCTCACTACACATATTGCTGAAATCAAAGAGTGTTATTAGAGTACCATTTTGAAATAATGCTGTTTTTGTTAAGCCAAAAGGTGATTTAAAGAGTCATTGTAATCATTTGATGAAGATTTTTCTTTTGTTTGTTCACTTTGCCGCATTCAAATCGAAAACAATATTACATTTTAGTTTCAACCGATTTTAAAATTTATCGATTTGAACGTTTGGAATCGAAAAAAATCTGTATATTCAAAGAAAATGTTAAAATTCCGAATTCCGAATACGAATTGAACGAATCAACCGAATTGAACAAAAAATAAATAACTAGATTAACGAATCAAAACTAAACTAAACAAAACAATATTTTTCATCATGCACGTGTCTGGTGTTAACCCCTTTCCTGCCAGTGACATTTATACAGTAATCAGTGACTATTTTTAGCTCTGATCGCTGTATAAATGTCAATGGTCCCAAAAAAAGTGTCAAAAGTGTCCGATCTGTCCGCCGCAATGTTGCAGTCCCACTAAAAATCGCAGATCGCCCCCATTATTAGTAAAAAAAAAAAAAAAAAATGCCATAAACTATCCCCTATTTTGTAGACGCTATAACTTTTGCGCAAACCAATCAATATACGCTTATTGTAGAAGAATACATATTGGTCTAAACTGATGAAGAATTATTATTTTTTTAGCAAAAAGTAAAAAATTATGGTTTTTTTTCAAAATTGTCGGTTTATAGCGCAAAAAATAAAAAATCGCAGAGATGATCAAATGCCACCAAAGAAAGCTCTATTTGTGGGGAAAAACGGACGTCAATTTTGTTTGGGTACAGCATCGCACGAACGCACAATTTGCAGTTAAAGCGACGCAGTGCCGTACCGCATAAAATGACCCGGTCATTGAGCAGCCAATTCTTCGGGGGCTGACGTGGTTAAGTGGTTAATGCCCACATGCCACATATATGTATAGGTGGCCGAGATTTCTGTGCTGAGAGGGCACTCGCTGTGGGCTTCCAGCACAATCACGGACAAGACAGTCTGCAGTAATGACTGGAAGCCAGCGGGACTGGCTCCTGATACTGTGACAGCCATTCACTCCCTGTTAGCTAAAAAATACAAATTTGTTAATGAATATTTTTCTTTGCTTTTAGCTGGGTAAATACAAACATTGCATATATGTATTTGTTTTTATTTAATTTTTTAAGGCTAGGTTTACATTTGTGCAGCTCTGCGCGCCGCAATTTGCACAGGCACAGCAGCCCATTCATTTGAATAGGCTGTTGTGGCTCCTGAAATTCAGGGGAAAGGACCCTGCTCCATTTCTGGAGTCGGAGCCCACGCGGGAACTGCAAGCGCAGTTCCCAGCGCGGGAGTGATTTCCAATGCATTTTTCTGTGTGGGTGGTTGCGGCTGCGGTAACAGGTGTGTTCCCACAGCAGCAATCACCCGCACAGATGTGAACCTAGCCTGACAGCTAATGGATGGAGCTTAGGACTCTTTAACAGGATAAAACATGCCCATTATTTACTTAAATGACGATCCAATTGATCCGGAGGAGTAACCCTATGCCCACCTTCTGCCGGCTCAGGAGCGCTTTATACAAAGTTTTAATCAGAAAGAGAGAGCCTGAAGGCAATCAGCTTTAGAAAACCAATAATTCTCTGTGCATCTTGCATCCTGGGTACAGCATGTACTAAATGTATATTTCTAAAACAAATATTGTATATTAAAAGTACAAAAATAGATCTAAAACAGTTTAAAAAAAAGGATCGACTTAAATTTGTTTTAAATATCACAAACCCAAAACTATATTAGTTTCCCTTTAAAAGGACAGCTTCTCTCCAGATTCATGGTTTGTACCATTTGAGATGTTTTTATTACAAAATGGTCATAAACATACAGTAAGTTACAATATGTAATATGTAATGCCCCGTACACACGACCGTTTTTCATGACGAGAAAACTGCCATTTTTTTGATTGGTCGGGAAAACCGGTCGTGTGTATGCTCCATAGCAGTTTTCTCGACGAGAAAACTGCCCGCAAAAAATTTAGAACCTGCTCTATTCTTCCCCGTCGTGTTTCCCGTCAGTCTTTTTCTCGTCGCGAAAACCGCTCGTGTGTATGCTTTTCCGAGGGGAAAAAAACGTGCATGCTCAGAATCAAGTATGAGACGGGAGCGCTCGTTCTGGTAAAACTAGCGTTCGGAATGGAGATAGCACATTCGTCACGCTGTAACGGACTGAAAAGCACGAGGCTGCAAAGCGTAAATCGTCTCTCACCAAACTTTTACTAACACGAGATCTGCAAAAGCAGCCCAAAGGGTGGCGCCATTTGAATGGAACTTCCCCTTTATAGTGCCGTCGTACGTGTTGGACGTCATCGTGCTTTGGTCGAGCGTTTTTTTTAATGAACGTGTGTATGCAAGGCAGGCTTGAGAGGAACCACATCGGGAAAAAGTAGGATTTTTAAAACAGCTTACCTGTAAAATCCTTTTCTTGGAGTACATCACGGGACACAGAGCAGCATAGTCATTACTATGTGGGTTATATAGAATTACCTTCAGGTGCTGGCACTGGCAACTTCCAAAACAGGAAGTACCCTCCCCTATATAAGCCCCTCCCATCCGGGAGTACCTCAGTTTTGTAGCAAAGCAATACGTGTCCCCAAAAGAGGGGTGGGAGCTCTGTGTCCCGTGATGTACTCCACGAAAAGGATTTTACAGGTAAGCTGTTTTAAAAATCCTAGTTTCTTGTTCATACATCACGGGACACAGAGCAGCATAGTCATTACTATGTGGGACGTCCCAAAGCAATGCCACATGAGGGGGGGGATACACCATACATAAGCTGGGCGCCATCAGGCATGAGGATCTTTTGCGGCATGCAACACACTGCGCCCAAAGGCGACATCCTCCTGACTTCTAACGTCCACCTGGTAGAACCTAGTAAACGTGCGTACTGAAGACCATGTTGCGGCCCTACAAATTTGAGCCAGGGAGGCCTGGTGATGCACTGCCCATGAAGTTCCAACTGCTCTCGTGGAGTGCGCCCTAACTTTGAACGGAGGCGGTCTACTTCTCAAGCCATAGGCTTGTATTATGACCTGTCGAATCCACTTGGCTAAAGTAGATTTTGATGCTGCCTGACCCTTTCTGGGGCCTTCCGGCAGAACAAACAAAGAATCCGTTCTACGAATCTGAGCAGTGGCTTTTAGATAAGCTTTAACTGCTCTTACTACATCCAAAGAATGCAATAACTTTTCCTCTACCGAGCTTGGTTTGGGGAAAAAGGAAGGAAGAACCACATCCTGGTTCAAGTGAAACCTCGATACCACTTTAGGAAGAAAGGCTGGGTGAGGACGTAATACTACTCTGTCCTTATGGATAACCAGATATGGCTCTTTACAGGACATGGCGGCTAATTCCTACACTCTTCTAGCCGAGCATATGGCTACTAAAAATATAAATTTCCTGGTGAGTAGAACCAAGGAAATGTGCCGCAAAGGTTCAAATGTCTGCTTCTGCAGAACCGACAGAACCAAATTTAGATCCCATGGGCATATGGGAGCCTTAATCGGGGGAATAATACGAGTCACACCTTGCATAAAGGATTTGACAAGTGAATGCATAGCCAGGGGCCTTTGAAATAGTATTGACAAGGCCGAAACCTGGCCCTTGATAGTACTTAAGGCAAACTTCCTGTCTACAGCCCACTGCAGGAAGTCCAGAATTCTGCCTATAACGTACTTACGTGGATGCCATTTTCTGGCCTCGCACCAAGTGATGTACGCCTTCCAAACTCTATAGTAGATCTGCCTGGATACAGGCTTCCTGGCATTGATTATAGTTGATACCACAGAGTTAGAGAGACCTCTCTTCTTTAGGATGTGGGATTCAATAGCCAGGCCGTTAAACTTAGAGTTAGTAAGGAAGGGTGGTATATCAGTCCTTGCGAAAGCAGGTCCGGATGACGTGGAAGGGTCCAAGGACTCCCCACAGACATTTTGATGATCTCCGCGTACCAGGCCCTTCGGGGCCACGCTGGAGCCACCAGGATCACCGGCTTCTTCTCCAACCTGACTCTGCGAAGGAGTCGAGGCAACAATTGTAGCAGAGGGAATGCATATATCAGTCTGAACTGATCCCAAGGGAACACCAGAGCATCCGAGCCGCAAGCGAGGGGATCCCTTGTCCGGGAGACAAATCTGTCCACCTTTGCGTTGAATCTGGATGCTAGCAGATCTACATCCGGTGTTCCCCACCGCTGACATATTGCCCGGAAGACCTCGGGATGAAGGGACCATTCCCCTGGGCATAACTGTTGGCGACTCAGAAAGTCCGCCTTCCAATTCTCCACCCCTGGAATGAAGACAGCTGATATACATGGGACATGCTTTTCTGCCCATTCCAGGATGTGACTTACTTCCCTCTGGGCTGCACGACTCCTGGTGCCTCCCTGATGATTGATATATGCCACTGCTGTGGCATTGTCTGATTGAATTCTGACAGGGGACCCTTGGAGTCTGGATGTCCAGGCTATTAGGGCGTACCGGGCTGCTCGTATCTCTAAGAGATTGATGGGCAGGGTTTTTACTACATTTGACCATCTGCCCTGGAGAGTCCATTGCTCCAGTACTGCCCCCCAGCCTATAAGGCTGGCATCTGTAGTGACCACCTTCCAAGATATCGGGCTGAAGCGTTTTCCCTTCTGGAGATTCTGGGGGATCAACCACCAGCAGAGACTCTTCCGAACGGAAGGGGACAAAGCCATCGGGAAGTCTAGAGCCTGAACTTTTCCGTTCCAGGCTGACAATATGGCCCTTTGTAAATTCCTTGAGTGGAATTGGGCGTATGGCACAGCTTCGAATGATGCTACCATCTTTCCTAGCAGCCTCATGCACAGGCGTATGGACGGCTGTCTTTTTGCACAAAGCAGACGGACCAAGGCCCTCAAAGAGGATACCTTGTCTAGAGGTAAGAAAATCTTCCTCTGGTCTGAATCCAGCCGTAGCCCTAGGTATACCAGGTTTTTCACTGGCTGTAGGGCTGACTTGTCCAGGTTGATGACCCAACCGTGAGACTCTAGATACTTGATTGTATCGACAATTACCACTTCTAGCTTGGCAACTGAGTGGTCCATCAACAACAGGTCGTCTAGGTATGCCATTATCGTTACACCCCGTGTTCTTAGATCGGCCAACAGTGGGGCCAGAATTTTTGTGAACACTCGTGGTGCTGTGGCCAGACCGAATGGTAAGGCTCTGAACTGAAAATGGCGCCCTTCTACTGCAAAGCGTAGGAATTTTTGATGACCTGGAAAGATGGGAACATGCAAGTAAGCATCTTTGATGTCGATCGAGGCTAACCATTCCTCCCCTTGTAGGGCAGCGGTGACCGATCGGATCGACTCCATCCGGGAAGACCGGACGTTTAGAAATTTGTTTAGACTCTTTAGGTCCAATATGGGTCTTATGTCCCCGTTTGGCTTCGGGACTGTGAAAAGGTTTGAGTAGAAACCCAACCCCCACTCTTCCATAGGAACCTCCATAATTACTCCTTGGAGCAATAGTTGTTCTAACGCCAATAGGAGAGACCCTCTTTTCAGAGGGTCTCTTGGCATGCCTGACCACATAAAATGGGACGGAGGAGACTCTTTAACCTCCAACTTGTATCCCAGAGTTACTGCGGAGAGCACCCATCTGTCTTTGATCGTCTCCCGCCAGGTCTCTGCGAACAACTGAAGTCTTCCCCCCACCCGTTTGAGTGGGGGCAGCCCTTCATAGGCTTGACTTGGAGGCTGGTTTGGTACCTCTTCGGATCCAGGGCTTTTTATTACCCTGTGGCTGTCCCTGATTTTTACCTCCTGAGTTTGACCGAGGAGGCCGTCGGAACTGCTTAGTAGCAGACGTCGCAGGGATAGGAGAGGTAGCCCTCTTAAAAGATGGACCCCTAGACCTCTTTTTACTCGGTAAGAGAGTACTTTTACCACTGGAAATCTTCTGGATATACTTATCCAGGTCTTCGCCAAAAAGGCGTTCCCCATGAAATGGGAAGCTAACTAAGAGCTTCTTACAGGGAGCTTCAGCAGACCAGTTTTTGAGCCACAGAAGCCTACGCATATGTACCAAAGACAGCGTGAGGCGGGAGGCCTGATGGATAGAATCCTTGATGGCGTCAACCGCAAAGCATAATGCTCTATGCAGATCAGCCAGAGCCTGGGCCTGCTGGTCTGGCAAATCCCTCAGGACCATTTTCATTTGATCCTTTAAAGCTTGGCAGACCCCAATAGCTGCCACTGCTGGCTGTGTAACAGCCCCTGCTGTGGAAAAAGCAGATTTTAATAAAGATTCCAATTTTTTATCCACTGGATCTTTGAACATTTGAACATTATCTACTGGACATGTCAGTGATTTGTTCACAGAAGAGATGGCTGCATCCACCGTAGGAACATTCCATCTCTGGGTGAACTTTTCCTCCATGGGATAGATCACCGGAAACCTTTTAGGCGGAACAAATAGTTTATCAGGATGTTCCCAGTCCTGGTATATAAGTCCTTCCAATAATGGATGTATTGGAAAGGAGCAATTAACCTGGGGAGCTTTTAGCGACCCCAATGAGGAGACAGCAGTAGTTGATGGTTCAACAAGAGGCATTTTAAATGCAGATCGAACCATGTCAGTTAGGGTCTGGACCCACAATCTTTCAGTCTGTGATGCTGAAAATGGTTCATCTACTGTCGTTTCCTCAAAAACAGAGCTAACCTCCTCCTGATCCCCTTCAGGTAGGTCGGTCCCTTCCTGGGACTGTTGCTCTGCCAACAGGCACTCTAATGGAGGTGATGGAGATCTGGCGCGCTTTCTTTCCTGTAGAGAAGAAGCGATCAATGCAGCCAATCTCTGCTCCAATCCCTCCAGAGTTGAGGAAAAAACCTCCTCTGTTATATATGCAGGAGCAGGTGGACTGAGGACAGCCGCAGTACCTGGCACTCCCGGGGGTTCCTTATGGGTATTAACCTCTGATTTCTCAGGGGAGGAGGGTGCAGATGACTGCTCCAGATCCTCAGAGCCCGATGGAGACCCCCTACACTTCCTGAGAGGTATATCTCGGAGTTTTTTAGGCGGCATATTCCTTAGTTCAAAGCTGAGGTATTCCAGCCACAATACACCCCTTACTGAAATAGTCTAATGCAATTTGCTGCTATGTACATCAGTGGGTGTCTACTAATGCGTCTTTCTGGGGATGCCTGTATCAACCGCCCGCTGTAAGCCCCTATACCATGCTACCAGCTCCTTTTCATGCTCTGTGTCCATAGCAAGCAGCGTGGACTGAGTCCTTTTATCTTGCTGGGACGCCCGCACATGCGCAGAAGCGCTGGGCGCACAGAGCGCGTCATCCGCCAGGCTCCGCCCCCTTTTTTGAAGCTAAACCTTATAAAAGGAAAGCATGTGTGCGCGCGCGCGCGCGTGCACGTGTGCGCTCTTGGCGCCATGTAGGGAGAGGAGCCAGGGTCCCTGTTTCACCAGGACTCGGGGATGGAAGGAAACTACTTGGCAGCATGACAGAGGAATGCAGCTTCCCTGATAGAGAGCTCACTCATCTGCCTGGACTTTCACCATGGAAGGAATAGTCCCAAGAAAAAAGACGTTCCACAGCGGCCTCTAGTGGACAAACACAGGTACCGCACTTTTGTCTTTTTTTTTTTTTTTTAAAACCTCCTTTATGAAAAAACATTTCCAGGTTTACAGTTTTTTTAAAACTTCCCTTATGAAAAAACATTTCTAGGATTTCTTAGGCATATACAGCTATTAGCGGGAATACCCTTTAGGTAACAGGCAGAAAGACATATTAGGCTTGGGGGTCCCCTCAATAGAACCAAGTTCCTGAGGGGCCCCCACTTACCTTTTCCCCGCCGCAGGACTTTGTTTGGTCCACAGAAGCCCAAACTTCACCTCTCACGGCAGGCATTGTACTAGACCTTCAGGGACCGGGTTCCCAAGGATTCCACTCCCCTGGACCTGTATAGCACCCTGCACAGATAGCCTCTTGGTTTTGGGTATGACCAGAGCTCTGGATCCCAGGGTCCAGCCCTCCTAAGAGAGGCATTACAGGCAAAACCCTGCTCTTCTCTGCAAGGCCCGGGTACCGACCGTTTAGCTATGAAGCTTTTTTGGTCGGATCCGGAATAGCTTGCTAAGGCCCAGAGAACCTGTACACAAGCCCAGATGAATACATGTTAACCTTGGCCAACACCTTAGACACTGGCAAAAAACTGAGGTACTCCCGGATGGGAGGGGCTTATATAGGGGAGGGTACTTCCTGTTTTGGAAGTTGCCAGTGCCAGCACCTGAAGGTAATTCTATATAACCCACATAGTAATGACTATGCTGCTCTGTGTCCCGTGATGTATGAACAAGAAATGTTGGTTTTTGGCATGTTAGGAAAACCGGTCGTGTGTACGAGGCATAATACTTTGCTACCAGAATTGTGTACTTCCTTTTGTTTTGGAGTTCTTTGATGTTTTGATATACTGTGGCTTGTAATTTTTTTTTTTTTTTATGGAAAAAAATTATAAAATAAGTTAAAATATAAAAACACAGTCTGACTTTGGCCTGTGCTTGTACAGGGGGTCCCCGACTTACGAACGCCCGAGTTACGAACCTCTCCTACTTACGAACCAGGCGCTGGCGGACCCTCTGCCATTTTGGGCAGACCGGCTGCCGTTCTGCGCATGCGCGGCCAGACGGAGCCTTGGGAAATGTCATAAATGTCCGCGCATGCGCAGAACGGCATTCGACAGAACATTGGAAAACATTGGAAATGTCCGTAATTGCCGGTCTGCGCATGCGCGGCCGACTTACGAACATTTCCGATATACAAACAGGAGGAAAGTCCCTAACGGGTTCGTAACCCGGGGGCCCCTGTACTTAGTAACATGAAGCGATCTTATCAGAGCCTTGCCATTGAGATCCAGCTAAAACATATGTGCTGTAATACTAATATCACCGCAAGATGGCACCGCAAATAAAGTTTATACTTGCACAACTTTGTCCTAAAACTGTCACTAACAGATGCCATCCGCCATCTGCTACAGCACCACAGCTGATAGTGGGGGAACATTTAGGTGTTTTAACCACTTGACCCCCAGGCCAATTCTGTTATTCCTCTCCTACATGTAAAATTCTGCATTTTTTGGCTAGAAAATTACCCCCAAATACAATATATACTTTTTAAATAGAGGCCCTAAAGAATAAAATGATGGTTGTTGCAATTTTGTATGTCACACGGTATTTGCGCAGCGTTTTTCAAATGCAATTTTTTGAGAAAAAATACACTATAATGAATTTCAATGCACAAAAACACATTATAAAACACAACTGTTACACTGAGCAAATAGATACCTAACATGTCACACTTTAAAACGGCACATGCTTGCGAAACGCCGTACTACTGTACTTAAAAAAAACTCCATATGCAATGCTTTAAAAGCCTTTACGGGTTACCAGTTTACAGTTACACAGGAGATCTGGTGCTAGATATATTGCTCTTGCTCTGACATTTACGGCAATACTTCACATGTGTGTTGCAATCGCTGTTTACGTATGCGTGCTGATTCAATGCGTGCGTACGCCTTTGCATGCAAGCACAGTGGGATGGGGCGCTTTAAAAAAAATTGTTTATTTGAGTATATATTATTTTTTTAGTTTTTATACACTGTAACTTTTTTATCACTTTTATTGCTATCACAACATCCCTTGTAAAAGCTGCCTTAAGATGCCTTAAAAGCATCTGATCACACCAAGTCGGTTTGATTTGATGCTTTCCCAAGCCAGTAATGGCTTGTTTACATTTTGGCGAAACCGTATTTTTAGTACAAAATACTTGTCGCTTCCAGTTCCTTTTACCATAGAGATAATCATGGACATTCCTGTCCTTGATCATCTCTATGGTAAGCCAGCGGAACTGCTGGGTTCAGTCCTGGGCTCCCCAGTGGAACAGGAAAAGCACCGGAAGGCGGCGGCAGGGGGCCCTTCCTCTGCATGTAAAAGCAATCCAGCAGCTAATTAACTGTTTGGATCACTTTTACATTGTACGGCATCACCAGCTAAAAAAAAAAAAAAAAAAAAGATACTATGGTCATGACGGCAGCTGCAGGCACAGCCCCGGCATAATCTCTCAAACCTGAGGACATACGGGTACATCGTTGGGCAGCAAGTGCTTAAGGTTTATTGCAACAACAAATATCTACATTTAGCGAACCCTCTAGAAACGATTGGCTGCACCACTATTAGGATTGGATTAGGTTTACCTCAAGGAGATACTCCAGCTGAAAGAACAGAGCTTGGCTGCTGGCTTGTAGCAGGAGAGGCCAATGATGGACAGAGCCGGAGCAATGACCATTGGGCCACAAAACTGCAGAATCCATCCCCACAGTCCGAAGATTCCTGTAAGAACCTGGAGAACTCCTGAAACTAGTAGTGCCCCTGAAACCTGTAAAAAAATAAAATAAATACAATAGTAGGTATTATACCAGATTATGAATAGTCAAGCTGGCCGATCTGGATCACAACATTG
Organism: Rana muscosa; assembly: GCA_029206835.1. Taxonomy (NCBI): domain Eukaryota; kingdom Metazoa; phylum Chordata; class Amphibia; order Anura; family Ranidae; genus Rana; species Rana muscosa. The sequence goes on along the minus strand of CM055127.1, from coordinate 457,651,411 downwards.
ATGATAGTGTGAGTAGTGGGCTGCACTGTGAAGTGGATGGATAGCACCCCGAATCCAGCCAAGGCTCAATCTACACAGAGTCTGTAGGTTAACCCCGGGTGTATATTGGCCTCCATCAACAGTCCAAAGGCAAAATGGATTGGAGCAAATGTTGAGGCCGGAAAAAAAAAAACATATGCAACATATCTCTGCAACACAAACACATTTCTCTATGTATTATCTATTTAAACACTAGACTACCAGCCTGTAATACCCCTCCAGTACCCTTCATTTTAAAATTTTCAGTGCTGTGATAGTTTGACCAACAATGACTCCACCCTGGACCCAATTGAATCTTATACCAGGCTGGTATTGAGGGGATTAAACCATGGAGCTTGGTAATAGTGCACTAGATACCAGTGGCGGCCCATCCATTAGGGGCGCCTAGGCACCACCCCCTCTATCCACGGTAACCCCCTATAAGGTTAATGGATAGATTCGTGCATAGCATGAATCTATCCACGGTCGCCGCGGCCACCCCCTATTCGTGCGCCCTTTTCAGGATGCCGGAAGCATGAATTACAGCGGGGGGGGGGGGGGGGGTTTGAAGCACCTGATTAGAGCCATAATAGGCTTCAAAATAGGATGGGCTTGGAGCGCAGAGCATTGCGCCATGAGCCCACCCAGGTGTTACAACAGCAAATTAATATCCTCGATCCGGCCAATCAGAAGCAGGTTTTCTGTTGGCCAAAAAGAGAAGACTCACGATTGGCCGCCGGTGAGGAGGGAGGAAACGGAAACCACCGATGCCCGTGGAGAGCAGAGGAAGGAAAAGCTGTCGCCGACGCCGCAGAGGAGCGAGGGAAGCCGCCGATGAAGTGCTGCATAGATAGGGTAAGTGCACCATGCCCGCCTGCCCGCCAACCGACCGACCGACTGATGGGGGGAGGGTTTGGGTGTTACTGTTTGCTGCCACCCCCAAAAAAAATTACCACTGGCCGCCACTGCTAGATACAATAATTGTATATGTCATACACAGAGGGAGGAGGAGGTGAAGGGGTTAAAAGAGAAGTATGGAGTTTTTTTTTTCCTTTCCAATCATACTTACCTAGGTAGATGCTGCATCTGTCCCCCGCCATCTCTAACACTGAGAACCGAGCGATCAAACAGTGTTGATCGCTCAGTTCTCAGGGCTCTCTGAGCAGAGAGCTGTCAGTCACTGCTGTCGGCTCTGACCCCCCTTCCCCCCCACACTCACTGGAGCACTGGGCTGTGGAGGGGGTGGGAGCGACTTGTTTAGGCTCTCATCGGCTCCAGGCATGTGAGCGGATTGTTTTGCGATCTTGCCTGAGCCTGGACTGGCTCTGTGACGTCAGCTGGCAGTGGACTTCAGCCCGCTGTCTGCTGAAAACAGGTCACAGGAGTGCAGGAGGAACTGCACTCCTGTGATCCACAGGAGAAGTACAACCAAATGAGCTTTGGCTGTACTTCTCCTTTAGTGTACAGATGTACAGGATAAGAGAGATGAAGGGGTTAAAGAGGAAGTAAACCATGATGGGTTTTACTTCCTCTTTATTTCCCTGCAAAGGTAAAGCATAATGGGCTACTATGCATCGCATAGTAGCCCATTATGTGTCACTTACCTGCAGGAGAAGCCTACGATGTCCCCGTCTTCCTCGCTAGTAGCGAGTGGCCATTCTTCACCCCTCTTCTTCCGGGGTCTGCAAACTCCGGCTCTGTGACTGGCCAGAGTCGCGTGACGGCGCGTGACGTCACTCTCGCGCATGCGCGCGGGAGCCGACACTTACGGCATGCTGCCATTCAGAAAATGGCACGCTTAGTGCGCCTGCGCCATTGTCTACGGCGCGCATGCGCCGTAGTTATCAGTGCATTATTTATTGCAAATATCTCCTAAACCGTGTAGACGTAGGAGATATTGCAAGCACCTACAGGTAAGCCTTTATCTAAGCTTTACCTGTAGGTGAAAGTTCTCAGAGAGGGTTTACAATCACTTTAATACATAGGAGATGAAGGGGAAAATAGTTAAAAACAAACCCACAACTGCTGCTGCTGCTCTATATGATTCATTAATTTTTTAGTTCCTCCTTCCTTCATTGTAAGAGGAAGGGATAAGCTTACCAATGTAAACGACATATTGGTTACATTTGAGAATCACAGTATTGACGTGCTACAGAGCAGCTCAGATCGGCTCTGTACACCGTGTCTGTAATTGGATATCTCGGTTCACAGCTGTTATTGGACACAGCAGCTGCCCAAGGGTGATTCCTGCAGTTCCATTTATACAAGGCACTGCTGAAATATCAAACGTCCACCAGTATGTTTAAAGACGTATGATGGTAGGTAAGTGGCTGAACAACCCTGGAAGTACAGAATAATGCCTGATGACCTGCCAGAAATGCACTCAGCTCCTAGGTCCTGTTGTGGGCTGACAACAAACAGTATTTCTAGGCATTGAGTGGTGTCAGCCCTGCCCAGTGTCTTTTGCTAAACTATTTAACCACTCCCACTCTCCACTGCTAACCTCCCCTTCTAAAAATACTAATTGCATACTTTCGATATTGTTCTGATGGCTTTAATACTTTATGCATTGTTCAGCCATAATAAAATCTGGACTTCACCTGCTATATGGTGGTCAATAATTTCAAGAGACTGCCAGGCAACTAGCATTTTTATTAAGAGGTCAGAAATGGCAGCCTACATGTTTGCCTCAATACAGGTTTGCTCAAAGTGGATTTTACAATTAGATTTTAACATGTGTGATCTGTTTAAAGTGGTTGTAAACCTCAGACATGAAATATGAACAAAGCATATCCCTCTATAGTGTTTAAAAAATTCTACAGATTACCAGTTTTGAGTTACAGAGGAGGTCTAGGGCCAGAATTATTGCTCTCGCACTAACGATCGCAGCGATACCTCACATGTGTGTTTTTCAACACCGTTTTCAAATGCAGGCGCTACTCATGTATGCGTCCGCTTCTGCATAAGAACTCCGCGGGACGGGGCGCGTTAAAAAAAATTATATATTTTTTTCTTTTTTACTTTACCTTTTATTTAAAATTTTTACACTGTTCTTTTAAAAAAAATTGTGTCACTTTTATTCCTATTACAAGGAATGTAAACATCCCTTGTAATTGAAAAAAAGCATGACAGGACCTCTTAAATATGAGATCTGGGGTCAAATAGACATCAGATCTCATATTTACACTAACATGCAATAAAAAATAAATTAAATGTCATTTGAAAAAAAAAAAGTCCCTTTAAGAGCATTGGGCGGAAGTCACGTTTTGACGTCGCTTCCGCCCTTCAATGATATGGAGGCGGGTGGGGGCCATCTTCCCCTCACTCAGCTCCATACCATAGACCGAGAAGGATCTGATCACCTCCAACGGGCACCGGAGAGTGGTGGGAGGGGGGGCCCTCTCCCACCTCCGATAAATCTGATCTCGTGGCGAATCCACCGCAGAGACCACTTTTATCTTGAAGTGGACCACCCGCTGAAGACGAGGATACCGGGGTTATGGCAGCTAGCTGCTGTCATAACAAAGATATCCCTCTTCAAAGTAGCGACGTAAAACGACGGCGGGCGGTCCATAAGTGGTTACCAGCCTCAGCTCTTTTCCTGTGTGCTGTGTGAAGGGGGTGTGTCTCTTCTCTCCAATCAGCTCTCAGAGCTCTCCTTACTGAGCTCTGCAGAGCGTAATTTCAGCTCTCCTCCCCCTTTTTTCTGAATCCTCAGATAAGCTTTATAAATTCAGCACTTTGAATAGACATAGAGAAATGAAGACGGCAGATAAACAGATACAACTTATGTAGGAGGATTTGTTTACACTGTACCCTTTACATATAGGATCAGATAGCAATCTAAGAATATAACAAGAAAACATGACACTGTTTTGTCATGAATATGATGAACCAACCTTAAAGTGATTGTAAAGTCTTGTTTTAAAAAAATAAATAAATAACAAACATGTTGTACTTACTGCCTCTGTGAAATGGTTTTGCACAGAACAGCCCAGAGCCTCCTCTTCTCTGGTCCCTCTTCCTGCTCCTGGCCCCTCCCTCCTGTTGAGTGCCCCCACAGCCAGCAACTTTCTATGGGGGCACCCGAGCCGAGTCACAGCTTTGTGCGTCCTTTCAGACACGGAGCCCCGCCCAGGCCCTTCCCCCTCTCTCCCCTGATTGGCTGATTTGATTGACAGCAGCAGGAGCCAATGGCACAGCAGCTGTGTCTAAGCATAGAATGCATTAAGATAAAAAACCTTCTGCCTTTACAACGCCTTTAAATTAACCTTTTCATAATTAAGGGTAAACAAACCTTAGCACTACAGACGCAATTTTGCAACTTTGACATGCGTTGGTAAAACCGTACATATCATCACAACTACTTTGTGCATCCAGGTGGATTATACCGCGACAAATTGGGCTTTCATTTGTTTTTTTTATTATCAATGGAAAATAATAAAAGAATATATATTTTTTTAATTTCTTGCTACTAAAATAACAACCCAAAATAATTTCCCCTGCTCCTGACAATCGCAGTGATATCACATATGTGTACGTTATTTGTTGTTTATACCCGTAGTACAGCCCAGAAACAATAGTGCACGTTTTGCTTTTTTTAACCTAATTAAAACACACCGTAAATCACATTCATTCATTCATAAAACACAACACCGACACTAAATGACACTGATACCAACGCTGTATCCTGGCCTAGGCCAACAAGGCCCAGGCCTAGGGCAGCACTTTGCAGGGGGGCAGCACGGAAAGGGTCCTCGCCGGCTTGCCCCAGTAGCGCCAGTCTCATGGGGCGGACTGGGCTGAGAGGCAAATTAGTCTAGCGCCCCCATAAAGTGGGTGCACTGTTTCCGGTAAGCGGACGGCCGGCATTCCGCAACTGTGGGGGGGGGGGGGGGGGGGGTGGCACTGCTTCTAATTTTGACTGTCCTATCATCCTGGACCACAAACCTTCCTCACTGTGCTATATGTTTTCTGCTGCACCATTGGCATTCTTATATTTTCTTAGTCCTCTCCATAAAATTATCAGAAATTTGTGCTTAAAGCAGAACTATAGGCAACACTTTTTTTTTCATTTTGGATAGAGTAAGGGAGGGTTATATCCCCTGTCAGTTTTTTTTTTACCATCCCTGTCCCATTGCAGAGATTTCCCTTCACTTCCTGCCCCATAGCTAAACAGGAAGTGAGAGGAAATCAATGCAAATTAAGGGAATTCATTCTCCCCCCCCCCCCCCCGGCCCTCAGAACTAGTGTCCCCACTCGAAAATTTCAGGGCGGGTCTTCAACAGCAAGGGGTGTGGCCTTGACAGAAAGGGGTGGGTCATATTTAACCCTTTCCCACCGAGCGGACGCAGATATGCATCCTCGGCTTTCCGGGGTTATACCGGGATGATGCAGGCATCATCCCGGTACTGTTGTTTAGAGCCGGCGAATGGCTTTCCAGGTATAACCACCGATGCGGCTAAAATCCGCATTTTAACTTGTAAACACCAAATGTCAGAAATGGGCTTAGTCATGAAAGGGTTAAATTAGGGGGTGCACATGTTTAGTCAGGCCTAGGGCAGCACAAAACCTAAATACACTACTGACTGATACTAATTTCAAAAAGGAAATTTTTTTGAAAATCCTATCAAAAATATATTGACTCGGACCTTTGACTCCCAGCCTTGACCTTTACTTGACCTTAACACTAACCCACACTGACCTAGGTCAAGCCTTGATCTAGCTATTTTATTTTTTCGGTCGTTTTTTTTTTTTGTTTGGTTAGTGTTTCGTTATTTTACACACTTTTGTTTGTTTACATAATTTACATTTCCATCACCCCTGCAAGGAGAGAAAGATACAATGTATTATATAAGGGATTCTGTATGTATACAATGTATACATACAGAGAGCTGCACAGTGATAGATCACTATGATAGCCAATCAGAGGCTAATACAGCGATCAGGTGACTGGGAACTGGGAGTCCTGCATCCAGATCATTAGTACAAGACCCGGGCCTCTCAGCGAGTGACCAATCTCTGTGCTGGGAGCGCGCTGTGGAGCTTACAGGTCCTTAGCTGTGGTGGCTGCATTATCTTTTGTTTTTTTTAAACCTTTTTTCCCTTTATTTTCACCTAGTGATGATTCTGCCAGTAACAAACATCCTGTCCTAGGGTGACAACGCTCACCCATTGTACTGTATGTATGTGGGGTCGGCATTGGAACCCTAAAATAGTACTACAAAGCACCTCCCCATTACCCCTTCTTTACATCATAGAGGGGAGGTGTTCTGTAGTCCACAAAGAGAACTGGGAACAATATAAACACACACATCACACACAACACAACACACACAAACACATACAACATGCACACCACACACACATACAACACACACATACAACACACACCACACACACATACAACACACACCACACACACACCACACACACACACCACACACACACCACACACCACACACCACACACACACCACACACACACACCACACACACACCACACACCACACACACACCACACACACACACCACACACACACACACACACCACACACACACACACCACACACACACACACACCACACACACACACCACACACACACACCACACACACACACCACACACACACACACACACACACCACACACACACCACACACACACCACACACACACCACACACACACACCACACACACACACCACACACACACCACACACACCACACACACACACACACACACCACACACACACACACCACACACACACCACACACACACACACCACACACACACCACACACACACACACCACACACACACACACCACACACACACCACACACACACCACACACACACACCACACACACACACACCACACACACACACACACCACACACACACACACCACACACCACACACACACCACACACACACCACACACACACACACCACACACACACACACCACACACACACCACACACACACACACCACACACACCACACACACACACACACACACCACACACACACACACCACACACACACACCACACACACCACACACACACACCACACACACACACACACACCACACACACACACACCACACACACACACACCACACACACACACCACACACACACCACACACACACACACCACACACCACACACACACACACACACACCACACACACACACCACACACCACACACACACACCACACACACACACACACACACCACACACACACACACCACACACACACACACCACACACACACACCACACACACACACACCACACACACACACACCACACACACACACACCACACACACACCACACACACACACACCACACACACACACACACACACACACACACACACCACACACACACACACCACACACACACACACCACACACACACACCACACACACACACACCACACACACACACACACCACACACACACACCACACACACACACCACACACACACACACCACACACACACACACCACACACACACACACCACACACACACCACACACACACACACCACACACACCACACACACACACACCACACACACACACACCACACACACACCACACACACACACACCACACACACCACACAACACACACACCCTTTCCCAATGTCATACTGACCTCTCTGATTGGCTGGATGTCACTTTGCAGCTGTCCACATTCACTTCCTGTACAGTTTTCTTGACCCTGGGAATCTTGAAAGAGTTAAACAAAGTCATTTAATTAAAAAAAACTGTGGCCAATGCAATTTTTCTATTTAATGGTTTCAATTTTCTGCTGGCACTTTCCATAATTCTATTACGATCTTTCTACTCTAGGGAACAGCCAAGACACATATTTCTCACTGAGTAATCACAATGGAACCAGAACATCGGCTTCAGGCATGTTTTTACTAAAAGGATTGAGCTGCAGTCTCTCTGTTTATTCTTATATGGGGGCCTATTGTTGTTCCTGATGCTATAAAAAGCTCTTTGGAAATATTTTACTGATATTAAAGCAGACCCTGTTTTATAATTCCTACTTCACATAAATCCACAGGGTACATGTCAGCACTGGTAAATTACCTTTTCAAATATTCAATTTTCCTTACAGACCCACTCATCCCCTGTGTCTCTGTTCTTCTTTACCGTCCCGATTAGGAAGCTAAATTGAGATGTTAAAGAAGAGCAGAGACACAGGAGCTTAGTAGGGAAAGTGAAGAGTAGAGACATAGGAACTGAGTGGGGACAGTGAAGAAGAGCAGAGACATAGGAACTGAGTGGGGACAGTGAAGAAGAGCAGAGACATAGGAACTGAGTGGGGAAGGTGAAGAAGAGCAGAGACATAGGAACTGAGTGGGGAAGGTGAAGAAGAGCAGAGACATAGGAATTGAGTGGGGAAGGTGAAGAAGAGCAGAGACATAGGAACTGAGTGGGGAAGGTGAAGAAGAGCAGAGACATAGGAACTGAGTGGGGAAGGTGAAGAAGAACAGAGACATAGGAACTGAGTGGGGAAGGTGAAGAAGAGCGGAGACATAGGAACTGAGTGGGAAAGGTGAAGAAGAGCAGAGACATAGGAACTGAGTGGGGAAGGTGAAGAAGAGCAGAGACATAGGAACTGAGTGGGGACGGTGAAGAAGAGCAGAGACATAGGAACTGAGTGGGGAAGGTGAAGAAGAGCAGAGACATGGGAACTGAGTGGGGACAGTGAAGAAAAGCAGAGACATTGGAACTGAGTGGGGACGGTGAAGAAGAGCGAAGACACAGGAGCTTAGTTGGGACAGTGAAGAAGAGCAAAGACATAGGAACTGAGCGGGGACGGTGGAGAAGAGCAAGGACACAGGAGCTTAGTGGGGACGGTGAAGAAGAGCAGAGACATAGGACCTGAGTGGGGATAGTGAAGAAGAGAAGATACATAGGAACTGAGTGGGGACTGTGAAGAAGAGCAGAGTGAGTGGGGACTGTGAAGAAGAGCAGAGACATAAGAACTGAGTGAGGATGGCGAAGAAGAGCAGAGACATAGGAACTGAGTGAGGATGGTGGAGAAGAACAGACACATAGAAACTGAGTGAGGACAGTGAAGAAGAGCAGAGACATAGGAACGGAGTGGGGAAGGTGAAGATGAGCAGAGACATAGTAACTGAACAGGGACAGTGAAGAAGAGCAGAGACATAGGAACTGAGTGGGGATGGTGAAGAAAAGCAGAGACATAGAAACTGAGTGGGGACGGTGAAGAAGAGCAGAGACACAGGAGCTTAGTTGGGACAGTGAAGAAGAGCAAAGACATAGGAACTGAGCGGGGACCTTGGAGAAGAGCAGAGACATTGGACCTGAGCGGGGATAGTGAAGAAGAGCAGATACATAAGAACTGAGTGGGGACTGTAAAGAAAAGCAGAGACATAGGAACATACTGGGGATGGTGAAGAAGAGCAGAGACATGGGAACAGAATGGGGATGGTGAAGAAGAGCAGATACAGAGGAACGGAGTGGGGACTGTGAAGAAGAGCAGAGACATAGGACCTGAGTGGGGACTGTGAAGAAGAGCAGATACATAGGAACTGAGTGGGGACTGTGAAGAAGAGCAGAGACATGGGAACTGAGTGGGGATGGTGAGTTCGAGCAGAAACATAGGAACTAAGTGGGGATGGTGAAGAAGAGCAGAGACATAGGAACATACTGGGGATGGTGAAGAAGAGCAAAGACATAGGAACTGAGTGTGGAAGTTGAAGAAGAGCAGAGACATAGGAACTGAACAGGGACAGTGAAAAAGAGCAGAGATATAGGAACTGAGTGGGGATGGTGAATAAAAGCAGAGACATAGGAACTGAGTGAGGTCAATGGCAAAACTATCTTACATTGGTGGTCAGAATGCCACTGTTCCAGACAGCTAAAAAAAAATAATTGGGTCATGCCAACTGACATTGGTTCTGGAACTATGCAAGCACCATCAAATGGATGGTCAATCAACCACAGCTCAAGGAGACCCTTGCAACCTCTGGAGGAAACCCTGGTTGAGAATGATTGAGTTAGATGTTAGTTTGAGATGCTTCTGAGAGAATTCAGAATTATAAGCTGTGTCTCTGCCATCCTTCACTGTCCCCATTAAACTATTGTGTCTCTGCTCTTCTTTCCCATCTTCACTCAACTACCATGTCTCTGTTCTTCTTCTCCATCGCCACTCAACTACTGTGTCTCTGCCCTTCTTCACTAACTCTACTCAGTTCCTATGTCTCTGCTCTCCTTCACTGTCCCCACTCAGTTCCTGTGCCTCTGTTCTTTTTCACGATGTTGGCATTAGTTCTGCCTTAGCTTGAGATGCTTCTGAGACAATTCAGAATTCATTGACAGGTACATTTGACCTGCAGTTGACCTCCTGCTGACCTGTACCAAGTGGTTTTGCATTGCCATAGACTAGTATGGGAATGCAAAAACCACTTGAAGAGAACAAAAGTCCATTGACTTACTTTCTCAGCTCCTGTGTTTCTGTCCTTTTTAAGTCCCCACTCAGTTCCTTTGTTCTTGATCATTGTCCCACTCAGCAGCTTTGTCTCTGTTCTCTTTCACTAACCCAACTCATCTCCAATGTCAATGCCCTCCAATAATGCCCCCATTCAGTTCCTGTGTCCCTGCCATTTTCCCCTGTCTTCTGTAAGCTCCTGTGTCTATGCCAGCGCTTCTCAACCTTGGTCAGATGTGCCAATAATCTGAAAGAATGGACAAAACAGTCCCACCCACCTACTAGGAAAGAGTCTCAACAGCTATACTGTCAGGGTGTGTTGCAGTTAGTTAGGGAACACTGAAAAATCTGAGTAGGGAGAAATCGTTTTCTTTAAAGTGCTATATGGTGCTATACAGTGTTATACTGAGCACAATACACTAAAATGCAATATACTGTGCTACATTGTGATTTACTGTGTTTTACATTTCCGTACAGTGCTATACCGTGCAGTGTGGTGACCTACATACCCTCGTGCCCCCCTCTGTGCCACAGACCTAACTGCCCTTTCTAGGGCACTTTTTTTTGCATCAGCAGAAAGTGTGCATGCTTGCTAGCCTCTGTGCCACTTCTTTAAAGTTCTTTCTTTTCTTTTATTAAAGTGGTTGTAAACCCCATTCATAAAATCCGACCTGGGCACATCTATCTGTAGTGTTTACTTATCTCTCTCCAAAGCTCTAAGTGCAGTGTCTTTCTACTGATCCGTTCCTCTGTTAGCAACATGATAACTTCTGACAAGTTCTCCGACACACGAAATAAAAGCAGCTGGAAATTTGTGTCGGGGAGGGTGGTTAGAGATAGATAAGCAGAGAGCTTGTCTATTCACAGTACTGTACAGTTTCTTTGTTCTTCTGCCTATGTGGGGGGGGGGGGTTCCCTTTCCTCCAATCAGCTCTCACACACTGTATGCCCAGACTCCACACACCCACTGCTGAAACAGGAAGAAAGATTTGTAACGCGAGGTGCACTTTCTAAAGAATATAGAAAGGAAAAAATAGCAGATATAATTTGTTTCATCCCTGTGTATCTTCTGAGGCTGTTCGCTTCACTGGGTATAGGAGGTATATATATATATATATATATATATATATATATATATATTGTGACAGCAGGAAGGTAAAGTCACCTGGTTGCATCCAGGGGGGTAGGTATATTTCTCCCAGATTCAGGCTTTATGCCGACTTATACAACTAGGGAGAGAGTTGATGAAGCCCAGCTGAGGCTAGTGGGCTCATGGATGATTCATACCTCTAGGGAGAGTGCTGGGCTTCGTGCAGGCAGGGAGTTGATGAGACCAGCTGAAGCTTGTCAGCTCGTTTAAGGCCTCTATAAAAACTCCCAGCTTCATTAGGTGTTTGCTCATGCCTGGAACCAGACCTGTGTGGACTGTCTAGGGAGAGTGAACCCCTGTGCGGTGAGACAAAGCCTGTGTGGCTATTTGTTTGGACATTTACTAAACCAGGGACTTAGGGACTAGGACAGCACCAGGCTGATCCCAGTTGTTAGTTAGGAAACCTGCATGTTTAGTCAGAGGTCAAGCGGACCAGGGTTTATTTTGTTTATGTTTCTTTTTGCTTTGCTGTGTTTTTTGTCACTGTAAATAGAGAAATAAACCGCACCTTTTTGATCTTGAAAACCACAACCTCCGTCTGCTGGGCCTGTTTTTGTGTGGGGAGCCCATCCAGGGGATCACACACACCCGCTGCCGAGCTAACCCCCTCACAGTTGGTGGAGAACCAGTGGCAGTTTTTTTTTTTAAGCCAGCATGGAGGAGATACTGAAACAGCTGGCTCTAGCAAATGCCAATCAACAGCAGACAAATGCAGGTTTGCAAAAGAGCCTTGCAGCTCAACAACAGAGCTTCGCAGCCCAGCAGCAAGCTCATCAACAGAGCCTTGCAGCCCAGCAGCAATCTGAGGCCCGCTTCATAGACCTGTTACAGAAGCAAGAGCAGAGACTACAACAAATGGAAGCAGTAATGCAGCAACGTCCGCAGACCAGTGAGGAAAGCCGTCCCACTAATACCGCGTCCTTTGGGGTGAGTCGTTTATTGACAAAAATGACTGGAGAGGATGATCCAGAGGTATTTTTGACCACATTTGAAAGGACTGCTGAAAGAGAAAAGTGGCCTGAGGAGCAGTGGGCTGGACTGGTGGCTCCTCTGTTAACTGGTGAATCGCAGAAGGCTTACTATGACCTAGAGCCTGACCAAGCAAAAGACTATGTGATGCTAAAAGCTGAAATATTGGCAAGGCTGGGTGTCACCCTGGCTGTCCGGGCTCAGCGTGTGCATAACTGGACTTTCCAGCTTGGAAAACCCCCCAGGTCTCAAATGTATGATCTCATTCACCTGAGCAGGAAGTGGCTACAGCCAGAGACTTTGTCCGCACCAGAGATTGTGGAACGTGTTGTAATGGATCGGTTTTTGAGAGCTCTTCCTACTGCCATCCAAAAGTGGGTAAGCCATGGAGACCCAGAGACGGCCGGTGGTCTTGTGGATCGTGTAGAGAAATACTTGGCTACAGAGAACCTGACGGCCTCTTCCAGAGACTCTCGGACTTTCCACCCTAAGACCAGACCATCCCCAGGGGCGGATAAGAGGATTCCAAGGGGTGAGGGTGGAGAGAGTGAGAGCTCTACCCAAAGTTTGGCGAGAACAGCCTGGGAAGTCAGGGGCTCAAGAGGCAGCCAAATGGATTGTTTGCTACCGCTGCCGGCAAGCGGGACATATTGCAGCAAATTGCCCGGTTGTGGAGGAACCCATGCAATGTGACTTTCTGACGGACAGACGTCAGTCGCTGTGTGCGACAGTCGCATGCACTGCCATTCGGGGAACTGAGAAACATTTATGCAAAATGTGTATTAATGGTAGAAATGTTGTGGTATTACTGGATTCAGGTAGCCTTGTGACCCTGATAAAGGCTGAATTAGTTAAAACAGAGGTCTCTGGGAATAGCAAGGTAGCTGTTATTTGTGTGCATGGGGACACCCGAGAGTATCCAGTGACTACAGTGTGTTTCAAGACCCCCAAAGGTACCCTCTCTCATCCAGTGGGGTTAGTATCTCAATTACCGCATGATGCCATTGTGGGAAGGGATTTTCCGAAGTTCTGGGAACTGTGGGATGATCCTGAGCCCCCCACTGGTGCCCCTATGTACCAGGAAGGTGATAGCCAGAACTCCTCTGAGAGTGGTGAGGACTCTCCAGAATTTCCCTTGTCAGTATTGGCAGGCGAGACTCAAGAAACTGGAGAGGAGCCCACCTCCTCAGACGAAAACCTACCGTCTGTGGAGTTTTCTGATCTTGAGGTTCACAGGGAAAATTTTGCCACAGAACAGTTAAAAGACCCCGCCCTAATAAAGGCACGGGAAAACGTAGTGGAAATAGATGGCGAGTTAGTGAACCCAAATAATACCTGCACTTACCCATACTTCAGCGTAGAGAAGGACCTACTGTATCGGGTGGCAAAAAGGGCAGAAGAAACCGTTGAGCAGCTTGTGGTGCCCAAACCTTACAGGAAGTTGGTGTTGGAGTTGGCCCATGGGCACATTCTTGGAGGTCATCTGGGGACAGAGAAAACCCGAGAGAGGGTATTACAGAGATTCTATTGGCCTGGGGTGATGAAGGACATAGAAAATTATTGTTCCTCCTGCCCTGTGTGTCAGAGGTCGGCCCCGATGCCACATTTCCGTAGCCCGCTGGTCCCTCTACCCATCATTGAGGTCCCGTTTGAGAGGATCGCAATGGATTTGGTAGGTCCTATAATCAAGTCCGCTAGGGGGCACCAGTACATATTAGTTATAATGGACTATGCCACCCGTTATCCAGAAGCGATCCCTCTCCGAAATACCTCGGCCAAAACCATAGCCAAAGAGCTATCTCTTGTTTTTAGCCGGGTGGGTATTTGTAAAGAACTGCTTACGGACCAAGGTACACCCTTTATGTCCCGGGTTATGAAAGAGCTGTGTAAATTGTTCAAAGTGACGCAATTGCGTACGTCTGTGTATCACCCCCAAATCGATGGGCTGGTTGAAAGATTCAACAAAACCCTAAAACAAATGTTGAAGAAAGTGGTGGATAGAGATGGAAAGGATTGGGACTGTCTACTTCCTTATTTGATGTTTGCTATTAGGGAGGTGCCCCAATCCTCTACGGGATTCTCCCCCTTTGAGTTACTGTATGGGAGACACCCAAGAGGGCTGTTGGATATTGCCAAGGAAACTTGGGAAAGTGAGAGTTCTCCCCACAGGAGTGTGATTGAGCATGTCGCCCTGATGCAAGATCGAATTGCACAGGTAATGCCCATCGTGAAGGAACATTTGGCCCAAGCGCAGTTGGCACAGCAGAGAGTGTACAACCGTGGAGCCAAGACCCGTACCTTTTCCCCGGGGGATCGGATATTGGTACTTGTCCCTACGGTTGAAAGTAAATTCCTTGCCAAATGTCAAGGCCCCTACGAGATAATGGAAAAAGTGAGCGAAGTGAATTACAAGGTCAGACAACCAGGAAGGCGAAAGCCCGAACAGATCTATCACGTTAATCTGTTGAAAGCCTGGAGGGATAGAGAGTCCCTAGTCGCAGAAACTTGGTCACCAGCTCAAACTGGTTGCGTGATTCCGGAGGTTGGAATAGCAGCCACCTTGTCACAACCCCAACAACAGGAGGTTAAGGAGTTTGTGCTTCGCAACAAGGAGGTGTTCTCTGAGCTGCCGGGACAAACATCTGGGGTAGAGCATGATATTATTACCCCGCCCGGTGAAAGGGTGAAGTTAAAACCCTATCGGATCCCAGAGGCCCGACGGGAGGCAATACGGGAGGAAGTACAGAAAATGCTGAACTTAGGGGTGATAGAGGAGTCCCAAAGTGATTGGTCTAGTCCCATTGTGTTGGTGCCTAAACCGGATGGGAGCTGGCGATTTTGTAACGATTTTCGTCAGTTGAACAAAGTTACAAAATTTGACACCTACCCCATGCCACGTATAGATGAGTTGATCGACCGGCTGGGAACAGCCCGATACATGACGACTCTTGACCTCACAAAAGGGTATTGGCAAATTCCCCTGGCCAAGTCGGCCAAAGAGAAAACCGCATTTGTAATCCCAGACGGGGCGTTCCAATATAAGAGAATGCCGTTCGGGTTACAGAATGCGCCGGCCACATTCCAGCGGAAAATGGACCAGATACTGAGGCCCCATCGGAAGTATGCTGCGGCTTACCTGGATGACGTAATTGTCCATAGCACAGATTGGGCCTCACATCTGCCAAAAGTGCAAGCAGTCCTAGACTCTATCCGGGAAGCGGGGTTTACGGCTAACCCCAAGAAGTGTACCATTGGGCAGGAGGAGGCCAAATATCTTGGGTACACCATTGGCAGGGGAGTAATAAAACCCCAACTCAACAAAGTCGAGGCCATCCAGAGTTGGCCACGTCCCAACAGCAAGAAGCAGGTACGAGCCTTTCTGGGAATCGCGGGTTATTATCGGCGCTTCATTCCCCACTTTGCTTCTAAGGCTGTGCCCCTAACCAACCTGACGAAAGGGAAAGGGTCGGTCATGATTAAATGGACCCCCGAGGCTGAGGCAGCGTTCCAATTCTTGAAACAAGCCTTATGTAGCCAGCCAGTGTTGTACTCACCCGACTTCTCTAAAGACTTTGTCGTACAAAGTGATGCGTCAGATGTGGGGTTAGGAGCAGTATTGTCCCAGGTCTGGAACGGGGAAGAGCACCCAGTCATTTACCTCAGCAGGAAGTTGAAGTCCCATGAGGTAAATTACGCCACGGTTGAAAAGGAGTTTTTAGCGGTGAAGTGGGCTCTAGATTCCCTTCGGTACTATCTGCTAGGTAGGCACTTTGACATGGTTACGGATCACGCTCCGTTAAAGTGGATGGCTCAAAACAAGGAGACAAATAGAAGAGTAAATAGGTGGTTCCTGGCCCTACAGGAATTCAACTTCACAGTAAAGCATCGCCCTGGCGTTCAAATGGGGAATGTGGATGCTTTGTCTCGAGTACATGAATGCCTGATTGCTGGTGTTCCAACCCCAAGGTTAAAACAAGAGGGGGGGGTATGTGACAGCAGGAAGGTAAAGTCACCTGGTTGCATCCAGGGGGGTAGGTATATTTCTCCCAGATTCAGGCTTTATGCCGACTTATACAACTAGGGAGAGAGTTGATGAAGCCCAGCTGAGGCTAGTGGGCTCATGGATGATTCATACCTCTAGGGAGAGTGCTGGGCGTCGTGCAGGCAGGGAGTTGATGAGACCAGCTGAAGCTTGTCAGCTCGTTTAAGGCCTCTATAAAAACTCCCAGCTTCATTAGGTGTTTGCTCATGCCTGGAACCAGACCTGTGTGGACTGTCTAGGGAGAGTGAACCCCTGTGCGGTGAGAC
This sequence comes from Rana muscosa, assembly GCA_029206835.1. Lineage (NCBI taxonomy): Eukaryota > Metazoa > Chordata > Amphibia > Anura > Ranidae > Rana > Rana muscosa. The sequence goes on along the minus strand of CM055127.1, from coordinate 457,634,479 downwards.
AAAGCCTGTGTGGCTATTTGTTTGGACATTTACTAAACCAGGGACTTAGGGACTAGGACAGCACCAGGCTGATCCCAGTTGTTAGTTAGGAAACCTGCATGTTTAGTCAGAGGTCAAGCGGACCAGGGTTTATTTTGTTTATGTTTCTTTTTGCTTTGCTGTGTTTTTTGTCACTGTAAATAGAGAAATAAACCGCACCTTTTTGATCTTGAAAACCACAACCTCCGTCTGCTGGGCCTGTTTTTGTGTGGGGAGCCCATCCAGGGGATCCACAATATATATTTATTTATTTTTGAGCGGGGGGGGGGGGTTCTATTTGGTTTTGTCCTGGGTATGCAACATACACCTGGAAGGGCTGCAAAAACTGCAGGTGGAGTATTTGTGCCTATTTATCCCCAGAGTGGCTGACCAATACAGTCACAGCACACCCAGCAGACCTGGAAGCTAGCAGCAATTACTAGCTTCCGGGTGCCTACTACAGTCACTTCCAGCTTCCACAGTTATCCCACAGGTATGGCACCTACATATTCACATTGGTCCATGCTGGGCCAATGTAACTACGGAAAATTTGCCATACCTGAAATTCAGCTTTAACACTTCCTATTGATATAACAATTATTATTGCATTTTACAATTACTTCGAAAAAAAAATAAGGTTTAATCTTTCTGTAAAGAGGGTTAAAGCGTTTATTATCCCAACATTTCATATTCCTGATATGTGCCTGCTGTACCATGCAGCTGTATGAGAAACTATCCTGTTCTCTTTGTATTGCTTCCTTTATGTGAAATCCCTGGTGTTCCTGACAGTCCCCTTTCTTTCCTATTAAAAACTGTCCACACTAAGCAGGAGAGCACACTGTGGTCAGTTCCTTAAAGAGGAAGTAAACCCTGGAAAAAAAAAACCTGCAAAAGAAAGCCATAATGAGCTAGTATGCATAGCATACTAGCTCATTATGAATGACTTCCTGAGATCGAAGCCCCCGCAGCGGTCCTCGGTCACCTCCGCCGCCGCTGCCATCTTGCCTCGATGTCCCGTCATGGATGTCAATGTATCGCCGCTCCGGCACTGTGATTGGCCGGAGCGGTTATGACGTCACACGTATGCGCGCTCGGGCCGGCAAGAGCCCATTCAGAAAACTGGCAATGAAGCCGGCCCGCTAGTGCGCATGCGCGTGACGTCATCGGCGCATCGATTTATAGTAAATATCTCCTTTACCATGTAGGTTAAGGAGATATTTCTTGCACCTACAGGAAAGCCTTAATCTAGGCTTACCTGTAGGTGCAAGTTGTCTAAGTGGGTTTACAACCACTTTAACTATGCTATGAACTCAGCCTGCTCTCCTCCAATGATCAGACTTGTCCTCACATGCCTCCACTGCACAGCCATTCAATGGGAAGCTCAGTGTACTGTTGCTGCTTCTCCTCCCCCAGCTCTTATTCAGCTGAGAACAGAGGGAATGTGATCACTTATAAAAAAAAGGGGGAAAAAGGGTATTTTTTTAATGTATTTTTATATCCATACTAAAATGTTTTGCATTTAATTTCTATTTTAAACTGAATGGGTTTTTTTACAAGGTGGTCGTTTACAATCACTTTGTTTATTTATAAGAATCCTCAGAATTTTCGTACAGTTAGTAGTGTCTAGTGATGTGCTAGTTTTGGGACTCACCAACCCCAATAATAGTTCTGTTGGCAGTGGAGTGCCTGCTTAGAATCACAGCCGGGATAAGCAGCTCGAATGTTGGAGATTGCACCAAGGGTAGCCTGGATAACAAAAAAGAATGCGTGGGAACAAACTTCTACAATTAACAGTAATCTTGGCATGTTCATTGATGTGCATATCATAGTAATAATATTACAATTATCTATTAGTATGGATAAGCACATGAGGTGGTAAAATAATATTTCAGCCCTGGGCTATAGAGGTTCCATATACTATAGAGGTAATGCAAACATTCTCAAGTCCCAGAAGATGGTTGAAGCTTTTAAAGGCAACAAATCAATCCCATAGCTGCCAAGTGTTCCTGAATTCTAGAGTGTTGGACAGTTTTTGAAAACAATGTTACTATTGCGCTAAAGTTGTGTATCCTGAAGCTGTGTGCATCAATAGCAATACACAGTCTGTACCCTAGGATGGCAAGACACTCCTTCTCCCTCCTCCTCTGTCCTCCCTTGTCCAATCTAACACACTGGATGGAGACTGCACTATCCCCTGTTAACTCTTTCCTGTGAAGACTAGTAGTTCAGGGAAGCAGCACTTAGACAGTGGTAGCCAGTAGCTTTGAAAGATGCAAACTGTAAGTGCTGGGGTAAGAATTTCTAAAAACTAGTTTATTGGGGAATGTTTATTACGAATTTAACCATGCTGTTATAAATTTATATTTAAAAAAAGATGTGTCAGACCAATGATTTCTGTTCCGTATTTTGCCCTTGACTTTATTTATTTTTTACCCTCAGTCATTTTAACCCTTTTAAATTTTAGCATTTTTGCACACATTTAAAAAAATCATTTTCTGAAGATTACTTAAAACTCCCGAAACAATATATATATATACTCTGCTATATATATATATATATATATATATACACACACACACACACACACACACACACTGTGTATATATCTTTTCAAATCTAGCTAGCAGTATCTGGCAGCAAGCAAAGCAAAACACTGGAGAAAGGTGTAACAGCAGAAGAGGGACTAAATACCCTCCGAGCAGCCAGCCTCAGGTAGAGACTGATTACTGAGATCTGCTGACTGCTGGGAGACACCCGCTGGTGGACACCAGAACTACAACCTTCTGCTCTTAGCACAGTGCCACCAGCAGGTAAACCAGGCCCTTGACAGCCTCATTGTTACTAGTTCCAAGCTGATATTCAAAGACCATCCAGTGGTTTTAAAAAATTCTCCCAGGTGAATCAGCATATAAATGTGCTGATATTATGAATCTCAAACCTGCAGGATTCACCTCAAACCTATGGTAGCAGCGGCAAACATGAATTTCACCCCAACTACTGACGTGGGTACCCATGTAACCCACCAAAGCTAAATCCCTAACTGGCAGTCTTGTAGGGCTGATTGACCCTTTGATATCACCCTTGGGATGATGAGCTGGGTCAGGTGAAATAACCAAAGACAGGATATACCTTGGTGGATCTTGTTTGTGCAATGAATGACACTCATAGTAATGCTTTCTATTTATGGATAAACAGACCTTCACATGATGATGAGTGGTTATTCTTTGGTCTGTGATGACAGATTAAACCACAGTGAGATCGTTTTACATTGCCTATACCAGGGTAAAGAGCATAAGTAATAAACAAACTGCACAAAATACTGACAAAACTAATTAGCAATAACCAAAATAGTACAATGTAATCAGGTATGCTCAGGCATGTACAAGAATGGACCAACAAGACAAGTCAGGAAAACAAAATGTCAGAAAAGGGTGATGATAGACATGGATCTGATAAAGCCAACCTTACTGGCACAAACTCCGCTAAAGCTAAACAAATAACAAAGAATGCAACAAACCTGCAAGCTCAACCATCAGTAGCTGGTTTAGGCTTCCCTGTGGCTTCCTTCAGTTCTCTTGCATGGGCTCTCCCAGAGTCCCTAGGAAATGAGGCACAAGCATGCATACTTCACCCCAACAGTCTCTGGAAGAGGTCTAGCCTGGCCTGACCAGGAACTCTAGTCCACCTTTCCACCCACTTAACCAGTAGATTAAGTCCTGCTCCTTTCCCCAGACACAAGCATTTCCCATAATTCCCCAAATACATGGAATAATAAAGGATCCAGAAAGATTCTCCATATGTGGCAACTTTACGTAGTAAAGGTTAACATAAAAACAGTGATTAGTGACTATGCATGCCTAGGGTTGCCACCTGTTCAAGATTCACAGTTCGGGTTTGGAACCATGCGTCCGGTTTTCAACTGCCTGAAACCCAGACACATTAGTCAGACTGGACTATGGCTTCCCAGCAGGGTTGCTGGCTGCAGTTGTCTAAGCTGAGAGTGTCTGTTACACTTCTTCACACTGGCCAAAGCCAGCACTAACAATCCCCCCCCCCAAACACACACACAGACGGGAGAGGAGAGAGGGCTCAATCTGCACCTCTTCCCCCCACCCCTACCCCTCTGTGTCTGCCCACACTCCAATCCCCGGCGCTGTGCCTTTAGAAAAGGAAAGTTGTGGATGGAAATTTGAAGCCCAGCAGCCTCAGATACATCTGGATGAGAAGTGCTGACTGCCAAGAGGTGACTGAGCTCGCCACCCATCACTATGGTTCATAGAGGTTTATTAAAAAGTAGCAACATGTACATCAAGCCAATGCATTTTGGGGGAATACACCCCCCTTTCTTTGGGGCTGTTTCTGCATACTATTTTATGGCAGGATGCCAGGCTACCTATGCAACTAAAGCCAGCATCCCGCCATCCTGGTTTCTGAAACCTTGATCCAACATATCCATTCATGGGAATTGTTCCCATCAAATAGTACGTAACAGCCCTGAAGAAGGGGGAATCTATACCCCTGAAACACATTGGCTTGATTTACACGTTGCTACTTTTTAATAAACCTCTATGAACCATACTTTAGAAGTTGCATTTCTCTGGACACTGGGTGGGCCTTTCTTTTTACCCATGTCTATATGTCAAAACGACCGCAAGGTCGCACAGAAGAGGCAGCAGCCCAATCCCCAAGAGGACCCATCGCAACCATCCATCGCTGGGCACTTATCCACCAGACGGCATTCTTTCCATTTTTCCCACACAAATACCCACGTAGGGCCAGTGACCAATCCAGGCAGTCCAGCACAGTCTCCAACACAAGCTATATACTGTCCAGCAACCATAGGAAGCAACCATCTTTGACAAGGACCTTACACTGAAACACCCAATGGCTCCCTAGAGCAGTGTTTCTCAACTCCAGTCCTCAAGGCGCCCCAACGGGTCATGTTTTCAGGATTTCCCTCAGATGAAGCAGCCGTGGTAATTACTAAGGCAGTAAAACTGATCAAATCACCTGTGCAAAATAATGGAAAGCCTGAAAACATGACCTGTTGGGGCGCCTTGAGGACTGGAGTTGAGAAACACTGCCCTAGAGAACTACACCTAATCAACCACTGAGCCAAAAAATAGGGTCCTTTATCTCACTACAGTACCATATGACAATCCTTGTAGTGCTGGAGGTGGGTAGGTGGCATGGAAAGATATAGGATGTGAATAGTGGTGTCACACAATATACAGTATGGTAATGGTGTGTACTTTTAAGAGTGGCCAAATTCTAATACAATAAATATATACATTTATATATGACTAAAATAACAGAAACTCCAAATGCATAGCGAAATACATACCGTATGTATATTTATCAACTATACGGTGGAAGTTTCCCTTATTTTTTTATTTCAGAATTACAGGCATACCCCGCTTTAAGTACACTCACTTTACATACACTCGCGAGTAAGGACATACCTGTGAGTGTATGTAAAGTGCCTCACAAGTACTCTACAGACAGTTTGCAGCTGCAGTAGAAGAAGCTGAAGCTCCGAGAGCATAGCCCGCCCTGTTCCAGTTTGCCCCTGACACCCCCACTACAGCCCCTGACCCCCCACTAAACCCTAGAAGTGAAAAAAGGTATTGTTTCACTTTAAGTACATTTTCATTTTACATACATACTCTGGTCCCATTGTGTACTTAAAAGTGGGGTATGCCTGTACATAACTTTGGGGGTTATTTATGAAAGGCAAATCCACTTTGCACTACAAGTGCAAACTACAAGTGCAAAGTGCACTTGAAATTGCACTGAAAGTGCACTTGGAAATGCAGTCGCTGTAAATCTGAGGGGTAGATCTGAAATGAGGGGAAGCTCTGCTGATTTTATCATCCAATCATGTGCAAGCTATAATGCTGTTTTTTTATTTTCCTTGCATGTCCCCCTCGGATCTACAGCGACTGCACTTCCAAGTGCACTGTCATGGTTACATGATCACCCGTTTATCCATAAAACCAAAAAAGTTAATACAACAATGAAGCGGTTGTACATTCTTGGCATATTTTTATTACCTAATGTTGTGTAAAGAAACAAAAAAAAAATTGTTGCCAACAATAGCAAATCTTCAGGGAACCTTTGCTACTAGTTCTGAATGAGTAGAGTCTCTGGTGTTGATTTACTAAAACTGAAGAGTGCAAAGTCTGGTGCAGCTGTGCATGGTAGCCAATCAGCTTCCAGGTTTTAATGTCAAAGCTTAATAGAACAAGCTGAGGTTATAGAGTTAGGACTGCAGTACACTGGGATGCCATGACGTGGCTGCTGCAGCTTATGCATGTGTTTGCAAATGTGTGCAAACTAAACCCCCCCCCCCCCCCCCCCCGTGTGAACGTGAATTGTTAGACAGGTCAATTGGGTTTGTTGCAGGCTGGCTGGTAAGTGAGCTGGGAATTTTTTTTTTCTTTTTGACATGCCCTTTCATGTGCTCCTTGCTGCAAATGCCAGTTATACACTAGATTACCAAAAGTATTGGGACACCTGCCTTTACACGCACATAAACTTTATTCATCCCAGTTTTAAGGCCCATACACACGATCGGATCTGTATGCTCCATCGGACAATTGTTGTCGGAATTTGACTAGGCCATTCCAACACATTTACATGTTTCCCCTAAACCACTCAAGTGTTGCTTTAGCAGTGTGTTTGGGGTCATTGTCTTGCTGGAAGGTGAACCTCCGTCCTAGCCTCAAATCACACACAAAGTGGTACAGGTTTTGCTCAAGAATATCCCTGTATTTAGCCCCATCCAATTTTCCCTCAACTCTGACCAGTTTCCCAGTCCCGACTGCTGAAAAACATCAGCACAGTATGATGCTGCCACCACCATGTTTCACGGTGGGGATGGTGTTCTTTGGGTGATGTGATGTGTTGGGTTTGCGCCAGACATAGCGTTTTCTTTGATGGCCAAAAAGTTAAATTTATTCTCATCAGACCAGAGAACCTTCCTCCATACATTTTGGGAGTCTCCCACATGCCTTTTCGCAAACTCAAAACGTGCCATTTTGTTTTTTGCTGAAAGTAATAGCTTCCTTCTGGCCACTCTGTCATAAAGCCCAACTCCATGGAGCGTACGGCTTATTGTCGTCCTATGTACAGATACTCCAGTCTCTGCTGTGGAACTCTGCAGCTCATCCAGGGTTACCTTAGGTCTCTGTGCTGCCTCTCTGATTAATGCCCTCCTTGCCCAGTCCGTGAGTTTTGGTGTGCAGCCGTCTCTTGGTTTGCTGTTGTGCCATGTTCTTTCCATTTGGTCATGAAAGATTTGATGGTGCTCCTAGGGATCATCAAAGATTTGGATATTTTTTTATAACCCAATCCTGACTTGTACTTCTCAACAACATTGTCCCTTACTTGTTTGGAGAGTTCCTTGGTCTTCATGGAAGTGTTCGGTTAGTGGTGCCTCTTGCTTAGGTGTTGCAGCCTCTGGGGCCTTTCAAAAAGGTGTGTCTATGTAATGACAGATCATGTGACACTTAGATTGCACGCAGGTGGACATCATTTCACTAATTATGTGACTTCTGAAGGTAATTGGTTGCACCAGAGCTTTTTATGGGCTTAAGAAAAGGGGTGAATACATACGCATATGCCAAATATATTTTTCTAATTTTACTTCACCAATTAAGACTATTGTGTTCTGATCCATCACATATAATTCAGATTAAAAAAACATTGAACTAAAGGCTGTAATGTAACAAAATAGGTAAAAAGCCAAGGGGGTGAATACTTTTGCAAGGCACTGTAAATACCTTTTCTCATCAGCAGTATAGAGCAGTCTTGTGACTTCTATCAAAGTCTGGTTAAAGCTTGCATACTCCACTGACTGCAGGACCCCTGACCCTCTGTTTGGACAGTGCTGATTGGCCCTGTGCTGATCACATGCACCCTCCCGCCCCCAAAAAAAACTCTCTAGCAATGAAACTGATCATGTGCAGAGTGGCCCCAAGGCTCTGATTTATCAGCAAATGGATTGGAAACAGTGGAAGAAGGGGAGGATCAGAGAAGACAGGATCAAAGAGCCTTTTTACACAATGCAGAGGATTAACCCCTTAGGTTCCACGGTGAGTATAACAAGCATGCTTTACTGCAGCCCTCAAACTTTCCACTCGCCTACTCACATGTTGCGAGTGGAAAATGAGGGCTGGCGAGTAGGGATGAGCTTCGTGTTCGAGTCGAACATACGTTCGACTCGAACATCGGCTGTTCGATCGTTCGACGAAGATCGAACGATTTGGGCCGTTCGCGCCAAATTCGAGTGACGCGAACGGCCCACAATGCACTACGCCATCGCAGTGTCATCCAGGCGCTGTGATTGGCCAAGCATGCACTGTGACCCCGCATGCTTGGCCAATCACAGCGCCGGCAGCGAGGAGAGCAATGATTGGCCACAGGCAGGATGCCTGTGGCCAATTATTGCTGAGGGTGTTTAGTACACGCCCCACACTATAAAAGGCCGCCAGCACGGCGGCCTAGTGTAGTGTGTTCCGGAGCAGGGATAGAGCAGCATAGGCAGGGACAGTGACTGTTATTTCTTTCTTGCTTAACCTGGATTCCTTTAGTTTAGGGAAAGAGAAGGATAGGTAGGGAGAGTGTCAGTGTGTTTTGTGCTTGTGCTATAGTGTGCTTAAAAAAAACATTTATTCTAGGGACAGAAAACTGTAGGTAGGGACAGTGTCAGTTTCTTTCACTCTGCAAGTCCTTGTTTCCAGGGACCTGGAAGGACAGTGAGTGAATTGTCCTTGTGCTATATTGTGCTTAAAAAAACATTTATTCTAGGGACAGAAAACTGTAGGTAGGGAGAGTGTCAGTTTCTTTCACTCTGCAAGTCCTTGTTTCCAGGGACCTGTAAGGACAGTGAGTGAATTGTCCTTGTGCTATATTGTGCTTAAAAAAAACATTTATTCTAGGGACAGAAAACTGTAGGTAGGGAGAGTGTCAGTTTATTTCACTCTGCAAGTCCTTGTTTCCAGGGACCTGGAAGGACAGTGAGTGAATTCTCCTTGTGCTATATTGTGCTTAAAAAAAACATTTATTCTAGGGACAGAAAACTGTAGGTAGGGACAGTGTCAGTTTCTTTCACTCTGCAAGTCCTTGTTTCCAGGGACCTGTAAGGACAGTGAGTGAATTGTCCTTGTGCTATATTGTGATTAAAAAAAACATTTATTCTAGGGACAGAAAACTGTAGGTAGGGAGAGTGTCAGTTTATTTCACTCTGCAAGTCCTTGTTTCCAGGGACCTGTAAGGACAGTGAGTGAATTGTCCTTGTGCTATATTGTGATTAAAAAAAGGGATTTTTATAACAGCTTACCTGTAAAATCCTTTTCTTGGAGTACATCACGGGACACAGAGCGACTTAGTCATTACTAATGGGTTATATAGTTTACCTTCAGGTGTTGGCACTGGCCAATTCCAAACCGGAAGTACCCTCCCCTATATAAGCCCCTCCCACCCGGGAGCACCTCAGTTTTGTAGCCAAGCAATAAGTGTCCCAAAAAGAGGGGTGGGAGCTCTGTGTCCCGTGATGTACTCCAAGAAAAGGATTTTACAGGTAAGCTGTTATAAAAATCCCTTTTTCTTTTTCGTACATCACGGGACACAGAGCGACTTAGTCATTACTAATGGGACGTCCCAAAGCAATGCCAAATGAGGGGGGGGGTACATAAGCTGGGCGCCATCAGGCATGAGGATCTTTTGCGGCCTGCAACACACTGCGCCCAAAGGCGACATCCTCCTGACTTCTAACGTCTACCTGATAGAATCTAGTAAACGTGTGTACCGAAGACCATGTTGCGGCCTTACATACTTGAGCCAGGGAGGCCTGGTGATGCACTGCCCATGAAGTTCCAACCGCTCTTGTGGAGTGCGCCCTAACTTTGAACGGAGGCGGTCTCTTTCTCAAGCCATAGGCTTGTATTATGACCTGTCGAATCCACTTGGCTAAAGTAGATTTTGATGCTGCCTGACCCCTTCTGGGGCCTTCCGGCAGAACAAACAAAGAATCCGTTCTGCGAATCTGAGCAGTGGCTTTTAGATAAGCTTTAACTGCTCTTACCACATCCAAAGAATGTAATAACTTTTCCTCTACTGAGCTAGGTTTGGGGAAAAAAGAAGGAAGAACCACATCTTGGTTCAAATGAAACCTCGATACCACCTTAGGAAGAAAGGCTGGATGAGGACGTAATACTACTCTGTCCTTATGGACAACCAGATATGGCTCCTTACAGGACATAGCTGCTAATTCCGACACTCTTTTAGCCGAACAAATGGCTACTAAGAAAACCAATTTCCTGGTGAGAAGAACCAAGGAAATGTGTTGTAATGGTTCAAACGGTTGTTCCTGTAGAACCGACAGAACCAGGTTTAAGTCCCAAGGACATATGGGAATACTAACCGGAGGGCTAATACGCATCACTCCTTGTATAAAGGCTTTGACTAGTGAATGCGAAGCCAAGGGCCTTTGAAAAAATATTGACAAGGCCGAAATCTGACCCTTGATAGTACTCAAGGCCAGCTTCCTATCTACAGCCCACTGTAGGAAGTCCAGAATCCTCCCTATCATGTACTTACGTGGATGCCATTTCTTGGTCTCACACCACGTAATGTACGCTTTCCAGATCCTATAATAGATCTGCCTGGATACCGGTTTCCTGGCATTGATCATGGTAGATACCACAGAATTAGAGAGCCCTCTCTTTTTCAGAATGTGGGCTTCAATAGCCAGGCCGTCAAACCTAGGGCTGGTAAGGAAGGGTGGTATATCGGTCCTTGCGACAGCAGGTCCGGACGAAGTGGGAGGGTCCAAGGACTCCTCACTGACATTTTTACAATCTCCGCGTACCATGCCCTTCGGGGCCACGCTGGAGCCACTAGAATCACTGGTTTCTTTTCTACCCTGATTCTGCGGAGTAATCGCGGTAACAATTGTGGCGGTGGGAATGCATATATCAGCTTGAACCGATCCCAAGGGAACACTAGGGCATCCGAGCCGCAAGCTAGGGGATCCCTTGTGCGAGACACAAACCTGTCCACCTTTGCGTTGAATCTGGATGCTAGCAGATCTACATCCGGTGTTCCCCACCGCTGGCATATTGCCTGGAAAACCTCGGGGTGAAGAGACCATTCCCCCGGGCATAATTGTTGGCGACTTAGAAAGTCCGCTCTCCAATTTTCCACTCCTGGGATGAAAACCGCAGATATGGCTGGGACATATCTTTCTGCCCACTCCAGGATGCAATTTGCTTCCTTCTGGGCTGCACGACTTTTGGTGCCACCCTGATGATTGATATATGCCACTGCCGTGGCATTGTCTGATTGAATTCTGACAGGGGACCCCTGGAGTTTGGATGTCCATGCTACTAGGGCATACCGGGCTGCTCGTATCTCTAAGAGATTGATGGGCAGGGCCTTTTCTGCTTCTGACCACCTGCCCTGGAGAGACCATTGCCCCAGCACTGCCCCCCAGCCGATGAGGCTGGCATCTGTAGTGACCACCTTCCAAGAAACCGGACTGAAGGGTTTCCCTCTTTCCAGATTCTGGGGCACCAACCACCAATGGAGGCTCTTGCGAACGGAAGGGGACAGGGACATTGGTAAGTCTAAAGCCTGAACTTTTTTGTTCCAGGCTGACAGTATGGCCCTTTGCAAATTCCTTGAATGGAATTGACCGTAGGGTACCGCTTCGAATGAAGCCACCATCTTTCCCAGCAGCCTCATGCAGAGACGTATGGATGGTTTTCTTTTTGTACCCACTAAGTGGGTCAAATTTCTTAAAGACGACACCTTCTCTGGAGGTAAGAAAATCTTTCTCTGATTTGAATCCAGCCTTAGCCCTAAGTATTCCAGACTTTTGACTGGTCTTAGAGCTGACTTGTCCCGGTTGATAATCCAACCGTGATATTCCAGATACTCGATTGTCTTGTGAATAGCTACTTCCAGCTTTTCCACTGAGTGGTCTATTAGTAGCAGGTCGTCTAGATATGCCATTATCGTTACACCCTGTGTTCTTAGATTGGCCAATAATGGGGCCAGAATTTTTGTGAACACTCGTGGTGCTGTGGCCAGACCGAAAGGTAAGGCTCTGAACTGAAAATGGCGCCCTTCTACTGCAAAGCGTAGAAATTTCTGATGGGCCGGAAAGATGGGAATATGCAGATAAGCATCCCTTATGTCGATCGAGGCTAGCCATTCCTGCCCTTGTAGGGCGGTGGCCACTGATCGGATCGACTCCATCCGAAAAGTCCTGATATTTAGGAACTTGTTTAGCCCTTTTAGATTTAATATGGGCCTCACGTCCCCATTTGGTTTGGGGACTGTGAAAAGGTTCGAGTAAAACCCGAATCCGCTTTCTTCCAGGGGAACCTTCATGATTACCCCTTGGAGCAATAGTTGTTCTAGTGCCAGAAGGAGGGATCCTCTCTTTTGGGGATCTCTTGGCACATTTGACCTCATAAATTGGGCAGGAGGAGTGCCTTTTAACTCCAGCTTGTATCCCAGACTTACTGCGGAGAGCACCCATCTGTCTCTGATGGTGTCCCGCCAGGTCTCTGTGAACAACTGAAGTCTTCCCCCCACCCGATTGAGCGGGGGCAATACTTCATGCCTTAGGGGGAGGTTTTGTACCTCTCTTGATCCAGGGCTTCTTGTTACCCTGTGATTGTCCCTGATTTCTGCCCCCTGAATTTGACCGCGGAGGCCGTCGGAACTGCTTCACAGCCGATGTGCCCGGGACTGGAGAGGTAGGCCTCTTAAAAGAAGGACTTCTACCCTTGTTCTTAACCGGTAAGAGTGAACTTTTACCGGCAGAAATTTTCTGGATATATTTGTCCAGATCTTCTCCAAATGAGCGTTCTCCATGAAATGGGAAGCTAACCAGCAGTTTTTTACAGGGAGCTTCAGCAGACCAGTTTTTGAGCCACAGAAGCCTACGCATATGTACTATAGACAGCGTAAAGCGGGAGGCCTGTTGGATTGTATCCTTTATGGCGTCCACCGCAAAACACAAGGCTCTAGGCAGGTCAGCTAGGGCATGAGCCTGCTGATCTGGTAAGTCCCTTAAGACTTGTTTCAACTGATCTTTCACTGCTTGGCAGACTCCAATCGCTGCTACCGCAGGTTGTGTCACCATACTTGCTGTAGAGAAAGCAGATTTTAGTAAAGACTCCAATTTTTTATCTATTGGGTCTTTGAACATTGGAACATTATCTACTGGACATGTCAGTGATTTGTTAACAGAAGAGATGGCTGCGTCCACTATAGGGACCCTCCATTTTCTTATGAACTTATCCTCCATGGGATAGATCACCGGAAATCTCTTGGGGGGAGCAAATATTTTATCAGGATGCTCCCAATCCTGGTAAATAAGCCCTTCTAATAAAGGGTGGATTGGGAAGGAACAGACCGCCTGGGGAGCTTTTAGCGACCCCAGCGAGGAAACCGTAGTGGATGGTGGTTCCGCCAGAGGCATTTTAAATGCTGATCGGACCATGTTAGTCAGAGACTGAACCCATAATCTTTCAGCCTGAGAAGCTGAGAAAGGTTCTTCCACTGTTGATTCCTCTATAAGTGAATCAACCTCATCCTGATCCCCTTCAGGTAGGTCGATCTCTGTGTGGGGCTGTTCCTCCACTAACAGGCACTCTGAAGGAGGAGACGGAGATCGGACGCGCTTTTTCCTGTGACAGGGAAGCAGCGATCAATGCTGTTAATCTCTCTTCCAATCCTCCCAGAGTTGAGGATAAAACCTCCTCTGTTATATATACAGGAGCAGATGGACTGGGGACAGCCGCAGCACCAGGCATTCCTGCGGGGTTTCTACGGCTACTGACCTCTGCATTCTCAGGGGAGATTGGTGCAGTGCAAGCATGCCCAATATCCTCAGAGCCCGATGGAGACCCCTTTGGCTTCCTGGAAGATCTATTTCCGGAGCGTCTGGACGACATATCCTTTAAGCACAAAGCTGAGGTATTCCCGTCGTCATACACCAATTTTTGCTGGTAATAGTCTAACACAGGTGCTGCTATATACCAGCTGGTGTCCACTAAAGTGCCTTTCTATGGGGATGCCTGCATCAACCGCCTCTGTGTGCCACTGTTTGTTGCTAGCTCTGTTTGCATGCAGCTGACACTTGTACTGTGTCTTTTAACCATGCTGGGACGCCCGCACATGCGCAGAAGCGCCGCGGCGCGCATCGAGCGTCATCCACCCGCCCCGCCCCTTTTTTTTCCATAGGAGGCGCGTGCACGCGCCCGCGCGCGCGCCCGTGCGCCAATGGCGCCCTTTTCGAAAACCAACAGAGGACTAGGAGCCAGGGCCCTTTTTGCCGGAGGGCCTGTGCGGTGGATGAACGCAGCAACAGGGCAGAGGAAGTGGATTCCCTCAGAGAAACTTACCAGCTGCCTGGATCTTTTGAGTTGAGAAAACCAAAGATCCACATTTACAAGAAAAATGGACTACAGCGGCCTCTAGTGGTTTAACACAGGTACCGCGGTCCCTGTTTTTTTTTTTTTTTTTTCTTGACTACTATTAAAATTTTACATTTTCAGTAGTTATAGGCAAACACAGATATTTAGCGGGAATACCGTTAGGTAACAGACAGAAAGACAAATTAGGCTTGGGGGTCCCCCAATAGAACCAAGTTCCTGAGGGCCCCCACTTACCTGATCCCCGCCGCAGGACTTTGTTTGGTCCACAAAAGTCCAAACTTCACCTATCACGGCAGGCATTGTAATTAAACCTTCAGGGACCGGGTTCCCAAGGATTCCACTCCCCTGGACCTGTATAGCACCCTGCACAGACAGCGTCTTGGTCGTGGGTATGACCAGAGCTCTGGATCCCAGGGTCCAGCCCTCCTAAGAGAAGCATTACAGGCAAAACCTTGCTCTTCTGCTGCAAGGCCCGGGTACCGACCGTTTAGCTATGAAGCTTTTTTGGTGGGATCCGGAACAGCTTACTAAGGCCCAAAAGAACCTGTACGCAAGCCCAGTGAAAACACATGTTACTCTTTGGCCAACACCTTAGACACTGGCAAAAAACTGAGGTGCTCCCGGGTGGGAGGGGCTTATATAGGGGAGGGTACTTCCGGTTTGGAATTGGCCAGTGCCAACACCTGAAGGTAAACTATATAACCCATTAGTAATGACTAAGTCGCTCTGTGTCCCGTGATGTACGAAAAAGAAAAAACATTTATTCTAGGGACAGAAAACTGTAGGTAGGGAGAGTGTCAGTTTATTTCACTCTGCAAGTCCTTGTTTCCAGGGACCTGTAAGGACAGTGAGTGAATTGTCCTTGTGCTATATTGTGATTAAAAAAAACATTTTTTCTAGGGACAGAAAACTGTAGGTAGGGAGAGTGTTTTTTTTCTTTCACTCTGCAAGTCCTTGTTTCCAGGGACCTGTAAGGACAGTGAGTGAATTGTCCTTGTGCTATATTGTGCTTAAAAAAAACATTTATTCTAGGGACAGAAAACTGTAGGTAGGGAGAGTGTCAGTTTATTTCACTCTGCAAGTCCTTGTTTCCAGGGACCTGGAAGGACAGTGAGTGAATTGTCCTTGTGTTATATTGTGATTAAAAAAAACATTTTTTCTAGGGACAGAAAACTGTAGGTAGGGAGAGTGTTTTTTTTCTTTCACTCTGCAAGTCCTTGTTTCCAGGGACCTGTAAGGACAGTGAGTGAATTGTCCTTGTGCTATATTGTGCTTAAAAAAAACATTTATTCTAGGGACAGAAAACTGTAGGTAGGGAGAGTGTCAGTTTATTTCACTCTGCAAGTCCTTGTTTCCAGGGACCTGGAAGGACAGTGACTGAATTGTCCTTGTGCTATATTGTGATTAAAAAAAACATTTATTCTAGGGACAGAAAACTGTAGGTAGGGAGAGTGTCAGTTTATTTCACTCTGCAAGTCCTTGTTTCCAGGGACCTGGAAGGACAGTGAGTGAATTGTCCTTGTGTTATATTGTGATTAAAAAAAACATTTTTTCTAGGGACAGAAAACTGTAGGTAGGGAGAGTGTTTTTTTTCTTTCACTCTGCAAGTCCTTGTTTCCAGGGACCTGTAAGGACAGTGAGTGAATTGTCCTTGTGCTATATTGTGCTTAAAAAAAACATTTATTCTAGGGACAGAAAACTGTAGGTAGGGAGAGTGTCAGTTTATTTCACTCTGCAAGTCCTTGTTTCCAGGGACCTGGAAGGACAGTGACTGAATTGTCCTTGTGCTATATTGTGATTAAAAAAAACATTTATTCTAGGGACAGAAAACTGTAGGTAGGGAGAGTGTCAGTTTATTTCACTCTGCAAGTCCTTGTTTCCAGGGACCTGGAAGGACAGTGAGTGAATTGTCCTTGTGTTATATTGTGATTAAAAAAAACATTTTTTCTAGGGACAGAAAACTGTAGGTAGGGAGAGTGTTTTTTTTCTTTCACTCTGCAAGTCCTTGTTTCCAGGGACCTGTAAGGACAGTGAGTGAATTGTCCTTGTGCTATATTGTGCTTAAAAAAAACATTTATTCTAGGGACAGAAAACTGTAGGTAGGGAGAGTGTCAGTTTATTTCACTCTGCAAGTCCTTGTTTCCAGGGACCTGGAAGGACAGTGACTGAATTGTCCTTGTGCTATATTGTGATTAAAAAAAACATTTATTCTAGGGACAGAAAACTGTAGGTAGGGAGAGTGTCAGTTTATTTCACTCTGCAAGTCCTTGTTTCCAGGGACCTGGAAGGACAGTGAGTGAATTGTCCTTGTGTTATATTGTGATTAAAAAAAACATTTTTTCTAGGGACAGAAAACTGTAGGTAGGGAGAGTGTTTTTTTTCTTTCACTCTGCAAGTCCTTGTTTCCAGGGACCTGTAAGGACAGTGAGTGAATTGTCCTTGTGCTATATTGTGATTAAAAAAAACATTTTTTCTAGGGACAGAAAACTGTAGGTAGGGAGAGTGTTTTTTTTTCTTTCACTCTGCAAGTCCTTGTTTCCAGGGACCTGTAAGGACAGTGAGTGAATTGTCCTTGTGCTATATTGTGCTTAAAAAAACATTTATTCTAGGGACAGAAAACTGTAGGTAGGGAGAGTGTCAGTTTATTTCACTCTGCAAGTCCTTGTTTCCAGGGACCTGGAAGGACAGTGAGTGAATTGTCCTTGTGCTATATTGTGATTAAAAAAAACATTTTTTCTAGGGACAGAAAACTGTAGGTAGGGAGAGTGTTTTTTTTCTTTCACTCTGCAAGTCCTTGTTTCCAGGGACCTGGAAGGACAGTGAGTGAATTCTCCTTGTGCTATATTGTGCTTAAAAAAAACATTTATTCTAGGGACAGAAAACTGTAGGTAGGGAGAGTGTCAGTTTATTTCACTCTGCAAGTCCTTGTTTCCAGGGACCTGTAAGGACAGTGAGTGAATTGTCCTTGTGCTATATTGTGATTAAAAAAAACATTTTTTCTAGGGACAGAAAACTGTAGGTAGGGAGAGTGTTTTTTTTCTTTCACTCTGCAAGTCCTTGTTTCCAGGGACCTGGAAGGACAGTGAGTGAATTCTCCTTGTGCTATATTGTGCTTAAAAAAAACATTTATTCTAGGGACAGAAAACTGTAGGTAGGGAGAGTGTCAGTTTATTTCACTCTGCAAGTCCTTGTTTCCAGGGACCTGTAAGGACAGTGAGTGAATTGTCCTTGTGCTATATTGTGATTAAAAAAAACATTTATTCTAGGGACAGAAAACTGTAGGTAGGGAGAGTGTCAGTTTATTTCACTCTGCAAGTCCTTGTTTCCAGGGACCTGGAAGGACAGTGAGTGAATTGTCCTTGTGTTATATTGTGATTAAAAAAAACATTTTTTCTAGGGACAGAAAACTGTAGGTAGGGAGAGTGTTTTTTTTCTTTCACTCTGCAAGTCCTTGTTTCCAGGGACCTGTAAGGACAGTGAGTGAATTGTCCTTGTGCTATATTGTGCTTAAAAAAAACATTTATTCTAGGGACAGAAAACTGTAGGTAGGGAGAGTGTCAGTTTATTTCACTCTGCAAGTCCTTGTTTCCAGGGACCTGGAAGGACAGTGACTGAATTGTCCTTGTGCTATATTGTGATTAAAAAAAACATTTATTCTAGGGACAGAAAACTGTAGGTAGGGAGAGTGTCAGTTTATTTCACTCTGCAAGTCCTTGTTTCCAGGGACCTGGAAGGACAGTGAGTGAATTGTCCTTGTGCTATATTGTGATTAAAAAAAACATTTTTTCTAGGGACAGAAAACTGTAGGTAGGGAGAGTGTTTTTTTTCTTTCACTCTGCAAGTCCTTGTTTCCAGGGACCTGGAAGGACAGTGAGTGAATTCTCCTTGTGCTATATTGTGCTTAAAAAAAACATTTATTCTAGGGACAGAAAACTGTAGGTAGGGAGAGTGTCAGTTTATTTCACTCTGCAAGTCCTTGTTTCCAGGGACCTGTAAGGACAGTGAGTGAATTGTCCTTGTGCTATATTGTGATTAAAAAAAACATTTATTCTAGGGACAGAAAACTGTAGGTAGGGAGAGTGTCAGTTTATTTCACTCTGCAAGTCCTTGTTTCCAGGGACCTGTAAGGACAGTGAGTGAATTGTCCTTGTGCTATATTGTGATTAAAAAAAACATTTATTCTAGGGACAGAAAACTGTAGGTAGGGAGAGTGTCAGTTTATTTCACTCTGCAAGTCCTTGTTTCCAGGGACCTGTAAGGACAGTGAGTGAATTGTCCTTGTGCTATATTGTGATTAAAAAAAACATTTATTCTAGGGACAGAAAACTGTAGGTAGGGAGAGTGTCAGTTTATTTCACTCTGCAAGTCCTTGTTTCCAGGGACCTGGAAGGACAGTGACTGAATTGTCCTTGTGCTATATTGTGATTAAAAAAAACATTTATTCTAGGGACAGAAAACTGTAGGTAGGGAGAGTGTCAGTTTATTTCACTCTGCAAGTCCTTGTTTCCAGGGACCTGGAAGGACAGTGAGTGAATTGTCCTTGTGTTATATTGTGATTAAAAAAAACATTTTTTCTAGGGACAGAAAACTGTAGGTAGGGAGAGTGTTTTTTTTCTTTCACTCTGCAAGTCCTTGTTTCCAGGGACCTGTAAGGACAGTGAGTGAATTGTCCTTGTGCTATATTGTGCTTAAAAAAAACATTTATTCTAGGGACAGAAAACTGTAGGTAGGGAGAGTGTCAGTTTATTTCACTCTGCAAGTCCTTGTTTCAAGGGACAGAGAAGGACACCTGAAGGTAGCCCTTATTGCTTTTTTCCCATCTCCCTGCAGGCCATCTATTAGAATGTCTGGAAGGCAAACAAGGAGAGGCAGACAGTCAGGAGGCAATAAAAGAGGGCAAGCAGGCTCTGTGTCTGGGGGCAACAGTGCTGGTCGTGGACGCGGTGCATTGTCATCAGCACATGGCCATGGGACACGCTTGTCCTTCTTTTCGGCAGCTGGACATGTTGAGCCACATCATGCCGAAGACTTGGTAGAGTGGATGACCAAGCCCTCCTCCTCCTCTCTCACCCAGGCTCAGGGTACTGGAAAAGCAGCTGCCAAAGCGTCGTCTTCCCTGGTATCAATGTCAGACAAATCATCAGTCACTCCTTCCCTAGACCCACCATGTCCTCCTCCTGAGGAGTCCCCCGAACTGTTTCAGCACAGTGTTGGGTACATGCTCCAGGAGGATGCCCAGCGTTTCGAAGGGTCTGATGATGAAACCCAGCTAGAGGAAGGCAGTAGCGTGAGAGCAGACAGAGGGGATGCTCAAGAAGGACACCAATCTGGCAGTCATGTTCCAGCAGCTGCAGCATACTGCCAGATTGGCTCCAGTGATGAGGAGGGAGGGGATGATGAGGTCACTGACTCCACGTGGGTGCCTAATAGGAGAGAGGAGGAGGAGGAGGATGAGGAGGAGGCACATCTCCAACGAGGCAGGATGCCCTTTGGTGGCCAGCGTAAGGGCAGTACACCGACGGAATCACACCGCAGAGCTCCGCCTGTGCAGGGCGCTGCCTCTGCCCGTCATTCAAAAAGTTCTTTGGTGTGGGCCTTTTTTGAGGCTAGTGCATCAGATCGCACAGCTGCTGTTTGCAACATATGTCTCAAGCGTATATCGCGTGGCCAAAACATCAGCCGCTTGGGTACCACATGCCTGACCAGACATATGTTGACCTGCCATGCAGCTCGTTGGCAAGCCTACCTCAAAGACCCACACCAAAGAACAAAGCGGACCTCTCCTTGCACCGCATCAGCTGGGATCTCCAACCCCACTATAACTTCAGTCCTCTCTGAAACATGCACTGAGAGGAATGAAGGTGTAGAATTAGGTGTGTCACAGCCAAGTACTTGCGCCCACTCTGCTAGCAGTACACCGACGTCCGATTCTAGCAGGCAAATTTCCCTGCCCCAGCTGCTGGACCGTCGAAAGAAGTTCACTCCCAGCCATCCACATGCCCAGCGGTTGAATGCTAGCTTGGCTAAATTGCTAGCGCTTCAACTGCTGCCTTTTCAGTTGGTAGACTCGGCCCCCTTCCGTGAGTTTGTGCAATGTGCAGTTCCTCAGTGGCAGGTTCCCAAACGCCACTTTTTCTCACGGAAGGCTATTCCGGCTCTCTACCGGCATGTGGAAGGCAATGTCTTGGCCTCGCTGGACAGGGCGGTCAGCGGTAAGGTGCATATTACCGCTGACTCATGGTCCAGCAGGCATGGACAGGGACGTTACCTTTCTTTCACGGCCCATTGGGTCACTCTTTTGGCAGCTGGGAAGGATTCAGGACAAGGTGCAGTAGTGTTGGAGGTTGTCCCACCGCCACGCCTCCAAAATGCTACTACTGGTTGTGACACACCTCTCTCCTCCACCCCCTCCTCTTCTTCTTCCTCCATGGCCTCTTCCTGTGGTTTGTCCTATGAACCAGCGGTGCTCCGTAGCCGTTCACGGGGCTACGCAAGTACGCAGGCAAAAAGATGCCATGCCGTGCTTGCGCTGGTGTGTTTGGGGGACAGAAGCCACACTGGGGCAGAGGTCCTGTCTGCTCTGCAGGGCCAGGCCGAGAGGTGGTTGACGCCACGCCAGCTTAAGCCAGGAATGGTGGTTTGCGACAATGGCACCAACCTCCTCTCCGCCCTCCGACAGGGACAACTGACCCATGTGCCCTGTGTGGCTCACGTCCTTAACCTGGTGGTGCAGCGCTTCTTGGGCAGGTACCCGGGCTTACAGGATGTCCTGAGGCAGGCCAGGAAAGTCTGTGTGCATTTCCGCAGATCTTATAATGCCAGTGCTCGCCTGGCTGAGCTGCAAAAGGAGTTGAACCTGCCCAAGAACCGCCTTATATGTGACATGCCCACCAGGTGGAACTCAACGTTGGCCATGCTGCAGCGGCTGCACACGCAGCAGAGGGCCATCAATGAGTACCTGTGCGACTACGGCACCAGGACAGGGTCAGGGGAGCTTGGTTTTTTTTCTCCACGCCAGTGGGGCATGATCAGGGATGCATGCACTGTCCTGGCACCATTTGAGGAGGCCACGAGGATGGTGAGCAGTGACAGTGCATGCATCAGTGACACTGTACCTCTTGTCCACCTGTTGGAGCACACGCTGCGTGGAATAATGGACAGGGCACTTGAGGCAGAACAGAGGCAGGAAGAGGAGGACTTCCTTGCCTCTCAAGGCCCCCTTTACCCAGACAGTGTTCCTTCTGTCCCACCCATCGCACAGGAAGAGGAGGAGGAGGAGGAGGAGGAGGAGGAGGAGGAGGAGGATTGTGTCAGCATGGAGGTGGAGGCTGGCACTCAGCATCATCAGCAGCAGTCTTTTAGGGATGATTTACAGTCCCAAGAAACCAGTGGACTTGTACGTGGCTGGGAGGAGGTGGCTGCGGATCATGTCGTCCTTAGTGACCCAGAGGACTCCGGAGCGAATGCCTCAGCAAACCTACGCTGCATGGCCTCCCTGATCCTGCAAAGTCTGCGGAAGGATCCTCGTATTCTTCGGATCAAGGAGAGGGACCATTACTGGCTGGCCACTCTCCTTGATCCACGGTACAAGGGTAAGGTTGCGGACCTTATGTTACCGTCGCAGAGGGAGCAGAGGATGAGACAACTCCGGGAGGCCTTGCAGAAAGGTCTGTGCAACGCGTTCCCAGAGACTGGGAGGTTGCAAACTCCTGGTCCTGGACAACGAGTTGCTGAGGCTTCGGCCAGTCAAAGAAGGAGCGGTGGGGAAGGTGGCCGTCTGACCGATGCGTTCAGACAATTCTTTAGTCCGCAGCCCCAAAGTATGATCGGTTCCAGCAACCATCGCCAGCGTCTGATAAACATGGTGCAGGAATATCTAGGGGCAAGGTCAGACTTGGACACCTTCCCCACCGAAAATCCTCTGGCTTACTGGGTCTTGAGGATGGATCACTGGCCAGAGCTTGCACAGTATGCAATTGAGCTACTGGCCTGTCCTGCATCCAGCGTTCTTTCGGAACGCACATTCAGTGCTGCTGGAGGATTTGTCACGGATCACAGGGTGCGCCTGTCCACCGACTCGGTTGATCGACTGACTTTCATCAAGATGAACCAGTCTTGGATCACCACCAGCTACCACACACCTGATGCTGATATAACAGACTAATTGATTTTAACATGTCACATCCCTTCAAGACTGATGCTGATGCTGAGTGCCTGTGCTGTTATGTTGACTGGCTATCCTCCTCCTCCGAGTCCTCAATGATACGATTGATGATGATAGCTTGTAAGATCATTTTTGTTTATGGGTGCCGCCACCAGTGCCTAACGCCCAATTTTTCAGCCCCTGTTTAACAGGGGCGTGTAATTACAATTTTTGAAGCAATACTTTGCAACAGGGCTCATTGCTGTGCTCCAAGTACAGTATCTGTGAGGAGTTGCAGTGTTGTGCCACCAGTGCCTAACGCCCAATTTTTCAGCCCCTGTTTAACAGGGGCGTGTAATTACAATTTTTGAAGCAATACTTTGCAACAGGGCTCATTGCTGTGCTCCAAGTACAGTATCTGTGAGGAGTTGCAGTGTTGTGCCACCAGTGCCTAAGGCCCAATTTTTCAGCCCCTGTTTAACAGGGGCGTGTCATTACAATTTTTGAAGCAATACTTTGCAACAGGGCTCATTGGTGTGCTCCAAGTACAGTATCTGTGAGGAGTTGCAGTGTTGTGCCACCAGTGCCTAAGGCCCAATTTTTCAGCCCCTGTTTAACAGGGGCGTGTCATTACAATTTTTGAAGCAATACTTTGCAACAGGGCTCATTGCTGTGCTCCAAGTACAGTATCTGTGAGGGGTTGCAGTGTTGTGCCACCAGTGCCTAAGGCCCAATTTTTCAGCCCCTGTTCAACAGGGGCATGTAATTACAATTCTTGATCTAATAATTCACAGCAGGGCCCATTGCTGCACCCACCAAGAGTAACTGTCAGGGCTTACAGTGTTGTGGCACCAGCACCACCATCAAAGGCCCAATTTTTACTACCACTGTTCAACAATTATATGTAATTAAAATTCCTGATATAATAGTTGACAGCAGGGCGTTCCAGCACCAACCAAGAGTAACTGTGAGTGCTTACAGTGTTGTGCCAACACCAACAACTAAGGGGCCTATTTCTGCAGAGTATATACGGCAGGTCCCTACTTTCAAACATCCAACTTACAAACGACTCCTACTTGCAAACGCAAGAAGACAACAGGAAGTGAGAGGAAATCTACCACTAGGAAGGAAAATTCTCTCCTGTAAGAATAAATATGGGAGAAAGGTGTCTCCTCTGTACTGATGCTTTATCAGCAATCCTTGTTTCAAGAAAAACACCACATTTCAAAAACAGTTGTCATTGGGACGGAAAGTGAGGTGAAATGTTCTGAACAGGGGCACAGACAGCAAAACAAATGTTACAGGGGTGATAACCCTTACTTATGTTTTCCAAAAAGTTTAAAAATAGATTTTTGGTCTGGAGCTACACTTCAACAATGTACCTGTTCAAAATTACAAACAGACTCTACATAAGAACAAACCTACAGTCCCTGTCTTGTATGCACCGCCTGTATAGGGCTGTTCAGAGTATATAGGGCCTTTTTTATTTTATGTGCGGGGTTCCCCTTAATATCCATACAAGACCCAAAGGGGCTGGTAATGGGCTGGGGTAGGGGGGGGGTCATGGGGTAGCTATGCCATTTTTCTTAAAGAATTTCATCCATATTACCGGGACCAGACATTACATTAAAGCCGCAAGCAGTTTTAAATGGCTTTTTTTTCCTTTAGAAGTGTCATTTTGTGCAGGGACAGTTCTAAACACGGGAAACACGTGGCACTTCACAGGCATACTTTAGACACCCCCCAGGTACGATATTTAAAGGAATATTTGACTTTTTTTTTTTCACTTTATGCATCATTAAAATGACTGCTCCCGAAAAACGACCGTTTTTAAAACTTCTTTTTGCATTGATACATGTCCCCTGGTGCAGAACCCGGGTTCCCAAACCCTTTTTAGGACAATAACATGCATAATAGTTGTTATAATTAGCACTTTAGAATTCGAACGTTCGCATCCATTGTATTTAATAGGGTTCTAATGTTCGTTCGAACTTTCGGTCCGTTCGCGGGTTCTGGTGCGAACCGAACCCGGGGGTGTTCGGCTCATCACTACTGGCGAGCATGGGCTGCCTGAGAGAGGGGGGTAGCACCGCCGGCAGGCTGGGTTGAATGGGAGCTCTTCTCCTAGTGATCGCTCAGAAGAAGAGAGAAGAGAGAGCTGTCCAAATCATCAAAACGTGGAACATCGCTGTAACAGCTTTCATTTCAATTGCTGTGTGTTTCCCGCACTCGCTGTCACACACAGCCCCGCCTCCTGGCCCGTGTACTTTGATGGAAAGAACACCCATCCAATCCCGGGACGTGTGACTTATATTAAAGTCCCCGGGCCAGGAGGCGGGGCTGTATGTGACGGCTAGCGCGGGGAACACACCGCAATTGAAATGAAAGCTGTTACAGCAATGTTCCCTGCTCTTTGATGATCTGGCCGGCAATCTTCTTCCTCTCCTCTCTTCCCCTGCACAGGTAGGCTGCATTGATGGACACAGGTGAGGCAGCATTGATGGGCACAGGTAGGCTGCATTGATGGACACAGGTAGGCTGCATTGTTGGGCACAGGTGAAGCAGCATTGATGGACACAGGTAGGCTACATTGGCTACATTGTTGGGCACACGTGAGGCAGCATTGATGGACACAGCTAGGCTGCATTGATGGACACAGGTGAAGCTGCATTGATGGGGACAGGTAGGCTGCATTGATGGACACAGGTAAGCAGCATTGATGGACACAGGTAGGCTACATTGTTGGGTACAGGTGAAGCAGCATTGATGGACACAGGTAGGCTGCATTGTTGGGTACAGGTGAAGCAGCATTGATGGACACAGGTAGGCTACATTGATGGACACAGGTAGGCTACATTGTTGGGCACAGGTGAAGCAGCATTGATGGACATGGGTAGGCTGCATTGTTGGGCACAGGTAAAGCAGCATTGATGGACACAGGTAGGCTGCATTGATGGACATAGGTAGGCTGCATTGATGGACATAGGTAGGCTGCATTGTTGGGCACAGGTGAAGCAGCATTGATGGACACAGGTAGGCTGCATTTTTGGTCACAGGTAAATCAGCATTGATGGACACAGGTAGGCTGCATTGATGGACATAGGTAGGCTGCATTGATGGACACAGGTAGGCTGCATTGTTGGGCACAGGTGAAGCAGCATTGATGGACACGGGTAGGCTGCATTGTTGGGCACAGGTAAAGCAGCATTGATGGACACAGGTAGGCTGCATTGATGGACATAGGTAGGCTGCATTGATGGACACAGGTAGGCTGCATTGTTGGGCACAGGTGAAGCAGCATTGATGGACACAGGTAGGCTGCATTGATGGATACAGGTAGGCTGCATTGATGGACACAGGTGAAGCAGCATTGATGGACACAGGTAGACTGCATTGATAGACACAGGTGAAGCAGCACTGATGGAGACAGGTAGGCTGCATTGATGGACACAGGTGAAGCTGCATTGATGGAGACAGGTAGGCTGCATTGATGGACACAGGTGAAACTGTATTGATGGAGACAGGTAGGCTGTATTGATGGACACAGGTAGGCAGCATTGTTGGGTACAGGTGAAGCAGCATTGATGGACACAGGTAGGCTGCATTGTTGGGCACAGGTGAAGCAGCATTGATGGACACAGGTAGGCTGCATTGTTGGGCACAGGTGAAGCAGCATTGATGGACACGGGTAGGCTACATTGTTGGGCACAGGTGAAGCAGCATTGATGGACACATGTAGGCTGCATTGTTGGGCACAGGTGAGACTGCATTGATGGACACAGGTAGGCTACGTTGATGGACACAGGTAGGCTACATTGTTGGGCACAGGTGAAGCAGCATTGATGGACACGGATAGGCTGCATTGTTGGGCACAGGTGAAGCAGCATTGATGGACACGGGTAGGCTGCATTGTTGGGCACAGGTGAAGCAGCATTGATGGACACGGGTAGGCTGCATTGTTGGGCACAGGTGAAGCAGCATTGATGGACACGGGTAGGCTGCATTGTTGGGCACAGGTGAAGCAGCATTGATGGACACAGGTAGGCTGTGGGTTTAGTAACAATAAAAGAAATAGTGTTGTTGTCGGGGAGAAGTCAGTATTTATTGGACAATGTAACCTGAGATCTGAGTTGCAACGGGCATCAGAGATACTTTTCTTATGCCGCGTACACACGACCGTTTTTAATGACGAGAAAAATTACATTTTTTAAAATGGTCATTAAAAATAACCGTGTGTGGGCTTTCCAGCATTTTTCCCGACGAGAAAAACGCAGAGAATCACGACAAGAAAAATTGGAACATGCTCTAATTTTTCACGTCGTTTTTTACATCGTCGTTTTTCTCGTCATGGAAAACGCCCGTGTGTGGGCTTTAACGACGTGAAAAAAAATGCGCATGCTCAGAATCAAGTGTGAGACGGGAGAGCTCGTTCTGGTAAAACTAGCGTTCGTAATGGAGATGGCACATTCGTCACGCTGTAACGGACTAAAAAGCACAAGGCTGAAAAGCGCGAATCGTCGCTCAACAAACGTTACTAACATGAAGGGTGGCGCCATCCGAATGGAACTTCCCCTTTATAGTGCCGTCGTACGTGTTGTACGTCACCGCGCTTTACTCAAAAAAATTTTTCCACGATAGTGTGTAGGCAAGGCAAGCTTGAGAGGAAACACGAAAAATCACGTCGAGGAAAATGCCATTTTTTTCAATGACATTAAAAACGGTCGTGTGTACGCGGTATAACAGATGCTTTTATACATGCAAAGTGAAGTATGAGCATTGGTGAAAAGACACCATGTCAACCATCAATACAGCCAGGGTTGCCAACTTTCAGTAAATTTACAAACAGTTTGTAAAATACATAATTGTTTCATCTGTCCATGAATGTCAGTTACGGACATGCAGCCTACATGTCCGCAATGGACATTCAAGGACAGATGCAAAAAGTACAGATTTTACAAACTGTTTGTATATTTACTGAAAGTTGGCAACCCTGAATACGGCCCAAATAAGAGTGCCGATACATTTTATAAACTGATTGTACAATCTCCATACACTCTGGCAAGGATTTACCAAAATTGATCTCATGTGAGCGAATACCTAAGCATTGAGCAATCAACTCAGTTTGTATACAATTAGGCAGGACCTTGCGCCCAATAGTTGTTAGATCTAAAGATTCTACAATCAGATTGTAACATGTATGGTCAGCTTTGAAGGTGGCAAATCTTTAAATGTCAATTAATAAAAAATACCACAGACTGTATTTTATTTGTGCATATGCAGAGATACTGGCCCAATCAGAGTCAGATCTCAAGTTGAACAACCGACGAGAAGTCCGTTTTTAGCGGCCTACCTTGTGCCGAGACCACTTTGTAGGCTGGTGGCTATTCCGCAGGCAAAGAGGCTACTGGCCAATAGATGGCTCTGGTCTGGGGCTGACAAGCGCAAGTTCTGGTAGAGAAGACTATGGCAGGTGCACAGCAGGGAAGCCTGGACCAAGAGGTGCTGGAAACAGATGGATCAGAACTGTTATATGTATTAAAAACCAACAAAACAATACAAAACAAATAATATATAATACAAATCCGTTTATTGTTCTACTTTTCTTCTTCTCGGCCTAACACAAAAGCATGATATTGTTTTATAATGAAGAACTGGTGATAGAGATCTCTGGTCACAGCATACACTTTCATTTTATAACATCAGCATTGTAATCTCATCACAAACAATAGTTATATCTGACAGTCCATAATAACCACTTATTGTGTTACTAAACCCACAACAGAAAAATCAGTGTGTACTGTATATACAGTAAAGCATGCTTGTTATACTCACTGTGGAACCTAAGGGGTTAATGCTCTGCATTGTGTAAAAAGGCTGTTTGATCCTGTCTTTTTTAATCCTCCCCTTCTTCCGCTGTCCCTAATCCATCTGCTTATAGTACAGAGCCTTGGGGGCACTCTGCACATCCTCAGTTTTGTATGTATTGCTAGAGAGGTTGTCTTTTTTTTTTTTTGGTGGGAGGGTGCACAGGGTCAATCAGCACTCTCCAGACAGAGGATCGGAGGTCCTACAGCCTCATAGGACAGTCAGGGGAGAATGAAAACTCCTCCTACAAGCTTTAACAAGATACTGATAGAAGTCACAAGACTGCTTTATACTGCTGATGACAAAAGGTATTTAGCTGTTTATATTTATTAAAACTATTGCATTTCCATGTTCTGTGTACTGTGGGAGACCAGATATGGTGAATGCAGGCTCCTGGGTTTAGTAACACTTTAAGCTCCAGAAGATTTTACCCCCCTTTATGACCAAGCCATTTTTTGCTATTCAGCACTGCGATACTTTAAGGCAACACGGGCGCCTCCACCTGACGGACTCCGCTTGCTCAGCAGGGATCCCCACTGAGCAGGCGGATGACAGGTCCGTCTCCGCTCTGCACAGTAAGAGCCCATGGGGAAATCGGATGAAAATGGACCACCTGTCTGTTTTCACCCAAACATATCCGTCAGACGGATGGAAAATATGACCACTATCCGCCTGGATTTGGCGGACAGGATCGGATAGTGGCAGATGTCACCGGACATGTCACTGATCCATGGGGTGAATGGATGGTCCAATCAGGTATGCCTGAAAAACTGACAGGCGGACCTGATCGGACAGCCCGTGTGAAAGGGACCTAACTGGCAATTGCGCGATCATGCGATTTTTTTCACACAAATAGAGCTTCCTTTTGGTGGTATTTGATCAGCACAGTTTTTTTCATTTTTTATTATATAAACAAAAAAAGATTAAAAAACTATATTTTCTACATTCTGTTATAAATCATGTTCAATTTAAAAAAATCGAATTTTTTAATAAATTTGGGTAAAAATGTATTCTGCTACATGTCTTTGGTAAAAAAAAATCCAAATAAGTGTATATTAATTGGTTTGTGCGAAAGTCTACAAACTATGGTGTATATATATTTGAAAATTGATCAATCCTGATGTACTGATGTCCTATCTAATTTCTTGAGGCCTTTAAAAATGCCAGGAGAGTAAAAAAATATCTCCCAAATGACACCTTTTTGGAAAGAAGACAGACTGAGTCATTTACCAAGAGGCATGGCGAGTTTTTTAAAGTTTTTGTCACAATTTTTTGGAAAATTAAAAAAAACTTAATTACATTTTGCATTTTTTTCACAATTTCTTTTTTTACATACTGTCACCAGCGCAGTACAGCGTCATCATATGACTGGTGTGGCAGTGATCAGGGACACTGATTGGTGACAGTATGGAAAAAAATAAAATAATTGAAAATAATTTTGTAATAACTTTTTCAAATATAATTTTTTTCATTTTGTTTTTCTATTACCGGTATTTGATTTTTACATACTTTTATCAGAGTAGTTCAGTGTCACCATAATAACACTGTACTACTCTGGGTGGGAAGGTGATCAGGGAATATTTTTTTTACACTTTGATTCATTGTAAGGCCAATGTTTTCAACTTTCATGAATGGGTTATATTCATGACAGCTGTGATTAATAGTGATCTGTGATTGGCTACAGGGTGTTCTGCACAGGTACATGCGATAGCTGTGGGCAGGGCCGCCATCAGGAATTTTGGGGCTCCTTACACAGCTTCAGGCATGGGCCCCCTGGAGCAGAGGAGGACCGGGGGGGGTGCTGCCGCCGCGAATTGAGAAGCGGGGGGGGGGGTGCTGCCACCGCGAATTGTTGAGGTCGGGGGGGCTTTGGGTGCTGACAAACAAGAAAATAAACAAAAAGAACAAAAAAAGAGGAGGTTGCCATCTTCTGGGCCCCTTACAAAAAAAAAAATGTTATATAAAAAAAAGGGGGGTTGCCATCCAGGGCCCTGGGGACCTCTGGGCCGCTTTACAAAAAAAAAAAGAAATAAAAAAATAATAATAAAAAATAAAAAATAAATTATAAAAAAAAGGGGGGTTTCCATCCGGGGCCCTGAGGACCTCTAGGCCCCTTACAAAAAAAATTATAAAAAAAAAAAAAAAAAGAGGGGGGTTGCCATCCGGGCCCCTTACAGGTGTACTGCCTGTACCCCCCTGATGGCGGCCCTGGCTGTGGGCCAATCACAGCTCACTGGTATAGGAAGCAGAGCTGTTATGAACGAGATTCATTCATAACAGCGTTGTTGACATTGTGACCATGTGATCGCATTGCGGGGACACATCGGTCGCCGGGGAGGGGAGCGCAGTGTGCCCCACTTTAAATGGTTGGTGTCATAAGTGATCACATGTGCAGCACTATGGCAAATGCAGGTCAAGCAAGGCTAAGATGGCAGCTTTCTTGGCTGTAAAGGATAGGAAGGCTTAGTTCTACTTTAATGTCTTGACAGTTCAGTTGAGCAAATGTGACTGTTATCATTCACGGCATGCCTTGAATTTAACTACTTTAGGAACAAGTACCCCCAAACTAGCAATATTGGGAATAATTCCAGACGGAGCTCTGCCTAAAGAGATGTATGTAATGTGGACTGGATCCCTCTACCTAGCTCGTAAACGTATTTTACAAAAATGGATTGTTACTACTCCACCAACTCATAAACAATGGGGTAACAAAATAAATTATATATTGAAAAAGAGAAAAACTAGCATACAAACATATAGGAGCCCCTCAAAAATGTAATAAAATTTGGTCCTATTGGTATGACTCTATGACGGGTGGGGGTGAGGAGATTGACCTATAATATATTAAGAAGTAGAGAACAGTGAATTGGAAATCAATTTAGAGGTCTATGTTTGCTGTTGTTTTGTCTTGTCAGATGTTCTTTAAAGCTTTAGATAATTAGCTTCTTTAACCGCTTGCCGACCGCCGCACGAAGATATACGTCGGCAGAATGGCACGGCTGGGTACATTGGCGTACAGGAACCTCCCCTTTAATGTGCGCGGCCGTGGGTACTCCGTGACCGCGCCCGCAGGACCCGCGGACCCGATCGCCACCGGTGTCCCGCGATCGGGTCACAGAGCTGAAGAACGGGGAGAGGTAAGTGTAAACAAACCTCTCCCCGTGCTTCCTAGTGAGACTGTCACTGATCGTCTGTTCCCTGTCATAGGGAACGACGATCAGCGACGTCACACGCCAAGCCACGCCTCCACACAGTAAGAATCACTCATTAGGTCACATTTAACCCCTTCAGCGCCCCCTACAGGTTAACCCTTTCACTGCCAGTGTCATTTTCACAGTAATCAGTGCATTTTTATAGCACTGATCGCTGTAAAAATGACAATGGTCCCAAAATAGTGTCAAAAGTGTCCGATGTGTCCGCCATAATGACGCAGTCACAATAAAAATCGCTGATCGCCGCCATTACTAGTAAAAAAAAAATATTAATAAAAATGCCATAAAACCACCCCCTATTTTGTAGACGCTATAACTTTTGCTCAAACCAATCAATAAACGCTTATTGCGTTTTTTTTACCAAAAATATGTAGAAGAATACGTATTGGCCTAAACTGAGAAAAAATTTATATATTTTTTGGGGATATGTATTATAGCAAAAAGTAAAAAATATTGCTTTTTTTTCAAAATTGTCGCTCTATTTTTGTTTATAGCGCAAAAAATAAAAACTGCAGAGGTGATCAAATACCACCAAAAGAAAGCTCTATTTGTGGGAAAAAAAGGACGTCAATTTTGTTTGGGAGCCACGTCACATGACCACGCAATTGTCAGTTAAAGCGAAGCAGTGCCGAATCGCAAAAAGGGGCCTGGTCCTTTAGCAACAAAATGGTCCGGGTCTTAAGTGGTTAAAGAGGGAAGGAAAAACGTACCGCTCAAAAGCTTAAGAATTCACCAAATAGCTGCTTCCGCCCGGTCACTCACACAGGTGCTGGCTCTGCACTGATGCATGGGAGAAAAAGAAACCCTGGACTGCCGCACTCTGTATAGACAGTTATTTATTCCAAAATTTCAAGTAAAAAATCCAAATTCAAAATAAATCCATAGATCCAAAACAACAAATGCAGATAGTGTGCATGCAGGGAAGGGTGGCTAACGCGTTTCACGTCACGAATTGACGCTTACTCATAGCTCGAGCTATCACTCGAGCTATGAGTAAGCGTCAATTCGTGACGTGAAACGCGTTAGCCACCCTTCCCTGCATGCACACTATCTGCATTTGTTGTTTTGGATCTATGGATTTATTTTGAATTTGGATTTTTTACTTGAAATTTTGGAATAAATAACTGTCTATACAGAGTGCGGCAGTCCAGGGTTTCTTTTTCTCCCATGGTTAAAGAGGGAACTGGATATCCCGGATTCTTGAGCATTCCAGTTCACTAGACTGAAACATGCTGTCCATGCTCAGTTTGGGATGGGCCCTGTGTCTCTCTTGAAAACTCCAAAATGGAGAAACTCCTTGCTGCTCCTGAACACAATAAATTGATTTCTACATACTACAATACGCTCACAGACAGGGTTCTCCCAAAGGAAAATAAAACGTAGGGAGAGGTGGATAGCTATTATTCCGGAACTAACAGAGGTACAATGGGAGGAAGTGCTGGCCTCATATGTGCCCACAGTTCTCTCAGCTAGAGATAAACTGATACAGCTCAGATACTTACACCAAATGTACTATACCCTGTACTGTATTTAGGTTTTGTGCTGCTCTAGGCCTGACTAAACTCATGCACCCTCTAATTTAAATATGACCCACCCCTTTCTGTCAAGGCCACACCCCTTGCTGTTTAAGACCCGCCCTGAAATTTTCGACTGGGAACACTAGTTCTGAGAGCCTGGGGGGGGTGAATTTCCTTAATTTGTATAGATTTCCTCTCACTTCCTGTTTGGCAGGAAGTGAAATCTCTGCAATGGGACAGGGATGGTAAACAATAAACTGACAGGGGCTATAACCCTCCCTTTCTCTATCCAAAATGATAAAAAAAAGTGTTACCTATAGTTCTACTTTAAGCACAAATTTTTGATAATTTGATGGAGAGGACTAAGAAGATATAACCATGCCAATGGTGCAGCAGAAAACATATAGCAGAGCGAGGAAGGTTTGTGGTCAAAATTAGAAGCGGCACCCCCCCCCCCCACAGTTGCGGAATGCCAACCGCCCGCATACCGGAAGCAGTGCGGCCGCTTTATGGGGGCGGTAGACTAATTTGCCACTCAGCCCAGTCCACCCCATAAGACTGGTGCTACACTAACAGTGTAGCGCAAGCTGGCGGGGACTCTTTCCGTGCTGCCCCCCTGCAAAGTGCCGCCCTAGGCCTGGGCCTTGTTGGCCTAGGCCAGGATACAGCGTTGACTATACCCCGTTGAGGTTGCATAGAATGGGGCGGAAAGACAACCCCCACATGTCACAAATGCTTGGCAGCAGAGGGCTCCTTTCTTCATATGGTCTGCGACTGTACTAGAATACACCCATTATGGTCGCAAGTGACACAGTTCATAGCTGATGCATTTGATCTGCCGAACATTTGTACGCCATTGGTGGGATTACTGGGTGTCATAGAGGATGAAGTTATGAGTAATAGTATGAGAACATTACTTAACCTCCCTTTCGGTAATCCCGAGTCGGGCTCGGGGTGAGTTTTTACTACCAAAAGCGGTAACCCCGAGCCAGACTCGGATTGCATCGCAGGATACAGGGAGATTTACTTACCTTGTCCCCTGGATCCTGCGATGTCTCCCCGCTGTGTGTGCGAGCCGTGTCTCCTCACTCAATTCACACAGTGCCCGAGTGCCGCCGAGCTCCGTTCCCTGCGACGTTGCGACGCACGGGGCGGAGTTCGGCGCCAAATTCAAAAAGTGAAAAACACAGTATAGATACAGTATACTGTAATCTTACAGATTACAGTACTGTATAAAATAATTACACATCCCCTTTGTCCCTAGTGGTCTGTCCAGTGTCCTGCATGCACTTTTATATTATAAATACTGTTCTTTCTGCCTGGAAACTGGAGATTGTCCATAGCAACCAAAAAGTGTCCCTTTATGTCAAAAGTGATTTTAGACCAGCTAGAAAACAGCGATAATAAATTAGAATCACTCGCAGAATTGAGCGATAGCGATTTGTGGGGAAATTCCTCATCAAACACTAAATCTAATGACAGCGACAATTCTGCAACTGAGCAAATTTCTGTGTTTTTGATTTGATTACATTATTGAATAATTTTTATTATTATTATATTATTATTTGTTATAATTATTTATAGTTATTTATTATATAATAATTAATGATTTTGTGTTTCAAATTTTATCATACCCGGGATGTCTACTAGACTCTGCTTTGGACAGATTTAAGTGAGTTATTCCTAAGAATTACAGGCCTACAATATAAAACGCCAAATTTCCATGCAAAATAATTGTACCGCTTTCAGCACCTAAAATCTGACAGAATCATACCGCCAGGGAGGTTAAACTACTCTTCTGCTATGTTTGAAAGTTGATTGTCCTTAACTGGATTAAAAGAGAAGATCTCACGCTGTCCGCCTGGAAGGGCCTGGTCAATGCTAATATCACAATGTATAAAATGACTTATGAATCCAGGGGCTGTCCTAAGAAATTTAACAAGATCTGGGGAAAGTGGATCAACTCTACGGAAACCGCGCAGTCTGACATTTAAGAGATTCCTTACTGACAGGACGAAAGGGAAATAGTATATAGAGTGAGAGATGGCTGCGAGATTGTGGTATTGGATGGAGAACAGCGCACAGCACACGAGGCTATGGAGGTGGTTACCTCCATCTGGTTATTGTACTATAGGATTGACGTGCCTTTTAATTATGCAAGGCACATGGTTGGATGGTTGTTTTGAGTTGTTCTATAAAAAAGAAAAAAAAAAGCTGAATGTATGTTGAAAAATGCCATAGAGATGGAATTTTTTTTATACTTCTGTGCCTACATGCTATTGATTATTCTCAGATGATGCTTTGATTATTGTACTTGTTGACATCTATGTACATTTGGCAAATAAAAACCTTTAAAAAAAAAAAAAGAAAAAAAAAAGATATACGTTTGGCAGTCTTATGCACACGATCGGACCTTTTTCCGACCAAACTCCCATCGAAAAAAAATAGAACAGGTTCTACATTTAAATTCTGATGGAATTTATCGGAATTTCTCCGATGGGGCACACACACACGGTCGGAATTTCCGATGAAAAAACTCTGTCGGACTCCGTCTGAATTTTTTCATCGGAAATTCCGACCGTGTGTACAGGGCATGAGGCTTCATGCACACTAGGAGCTTCAAAAACCACCAGAAAAAAAACGAAAACGCTCATATTAAGCGGTTTTGTGCCGGGGTTTAGCAGCGACTAGCTGGTTGTAAGGAGTGGGCCACCGCGTTCTTAACAACCGATGACTCATCAGCTGTCAGCGGGATTCTCTGCTGACAGCTGAATGT
The DNA here is from genome assembly GCA_029206835.1 of Rana muscosa. Taxonomy (NCBI): domain Eukaryota; kingdom Metazoa; phylum Chordata; class Amphibia; order Anura; family Ranidae; genus Rana; species Rana muscosa. The sequence goes on along the minus strand of CM055127.1, from coordinate 457,598,492 downwards.
AGAAAAGAATGCCGACATTGGAAAAAAACTGTGTAGAGTCTCCCCTAAAATCCATACCAGACCCTTATCTGAGAATGCAGTCCGGCAGGCCAGGAAAGGGGGGGGGGCAAGCGAGCAAACTATACCAGGTCACATGCCCTTAACATGGGGGTTGCTTTAGGGCAGGGGGCTCCCCACCCCCCAAAGCACCTTCTCCCTATGCTGATGGTGAAAATGGCCTCTTCCCCACAACCCTGGCCGGTTTTTGTGGGGGTCTGCGGCCGGGGGGCGACCCGAAACCCCCCCCACATGTGAATAAGTATGGGGTACATAATGGAAATTTTGTCAAAAGAGACACTTGTTCTAGTGACAGTTAAGAGAAGATTTCCCCTCACTTTGGAGAGATTTTTTCTCTCTTTTGGGATTGGACATCTCCCCAGTGAGAACCAGATGGCTAAAGAAAATCTAAGCAGAACATTATAACATACCATCCAAAGTGAATAGATAAATAACGTTTGGTTTTAGACAGATGGGTTAGAACCTCCATCAGGTTTTTATTGCCATCTGTGTCCCTGCTGATTCACCCTCTCTATTTGTTCTGATGACCATTGTCAGTGGGACAGAAAGAGATGGGAAATCCAACATTTTGAGTTGTCACCAGAACAGGAAAAGAGGGAATTTCACACAATGAGGACACGTGTTCTTGTGACAAATGTCCAAGAGGGGGTTTCTCCCACTTTAAAGAGATTTCCTCTCAATTGTTGACACATGATGTATAAACAGGATACAAAGTCAAGGCAACTTTCCCACAATGAGACACAGAGAGCTAACAAAAACTGACAGGGGTAAATATGATCTTCAAATATACCTTAGGGCCCATTCACACTTGTGAGACTTGTAATGCCCATTATTTGCACTGACACCTGTTCAGATCGGTGCGACTTAAAATTGCAGCAATTTTGAAAAGGTGCCTGCACTATTTTGGTGCGACTTTGGTCCAGAGAATGTAAAGTCGGATCAAAGTTGCAGCAAATAAGCGCTAATATGAATGGAGCCTTAGACCAGTGGTCCTCAACCAACGGCTAGGCTATGTCCTCGGCTCTCCCAGGCCTCCAGACAACTTAACCCCCCCACAGTGCCTCCCAGCTTCCATATTGCCCCCAAACTCCATAGTAGCCCACAGTGCCCCCAGGCCCCCTGAGAGCCTTCAGCCCCCACATAAACCGCCAAACCTCCCAACCATGCAGAACCTTCAGTCTTCTTTAGTCGCCCCAACCTCCTGCAGTGTCCCAACCTCCCATTCCTCTGACCCCTCCAGAAAATTCATCCCCTACAGCAGGGCTTGAAAATTCTGCTCGCCCGCTCGCCAAATGCGAGGGTAAATTCCTTTCTGGCGATCACAGTAATGCCCTGTATATTTATTGATAGAGCGGGTGGCTCTAGGCCCCGGCCCCGGGGATCGATTTGCATTCCACTCACGCTCCAAACCTCATTTTGAAGCCGATTTCCGGTTTCCGGCTTCTTAGGCATCACCATTACACTGGCAGCGCCGCTGAGGGGACAAGTGCAGGAGAGGTCCGCTCTCCTCCGCTGAGGGAGACACGAGGAGAGGTCCGCTCTCCACCGCCATGGGAGACACGTGAAGAAGAGGCCTGCCAACGGTGCACATCCCTACACCCGCCACTTTAAGGTAAATGACCTGGGGACCCTGATGTATGAGGGGGGTGGCCCTCTGGGGGCACTGATTTAAGAGGGGGGCCCTCTGGGGACACTGATTTAAGAGGGGGGCCCTCTGGGGACACTTATTTAGGGGGGCCCTCTGGGGACACTTATTTAGGGGGGCTCTGGGGACCCTGATGTAAGGGGGGCTCTCTGGGACCCTGATGTAAGAGGGGGGCCCTCTGGGGACACTGATTTAAGAGGGGGGCCTTCTGGGGACAATAATTTAAGAGGCGGGTCCTCTGGGGACATTTATTTAGGGGGGCCCTCTGGGGACACTTATTTAGGGGGTCTCGGGGGACCCTGATGTAAGGGGGGCTCTCTGGGGACCCTGATGTAAGAGGGGGCCCTCTGGGGACACTGATTTAAGAGGGGGCCCTCTGGGGACACTTATTTAGGGGGGCCCTCTGAGGACACTTATTTAGGGGGGCCCTCTGGGGACACTTATTTAGGGGGCTCTCTGGGTACTCTGATGTAAGGGGAGGCTCTCTGGGGACACTAATGTTAGGGGGCTCTCTATTGCACCCTATTGCTATTAAGCTATTGCTGTTATGTTTAAATTGACATAATAAATCTATGTTATAATTGCATTTTTTTTTTTTTGGACGCTTTATTCTTAAGAAAAATGTATTTTAACCACTTGACAACTGGGCACTTAAACCCCCTTCCTAACCAGATGAATTTTCAGCTTTCGGTGCTCTCACATTTTGAATGACAATTACTCAGTCATACAACACTGTACCCATATGAAATTTTTGTCCTTTTTTTCACATAAATAGAGCTTTCTTTTGGTGGTATTTAATCACTGTTGGGTTTTTTATTTTTTGCGCTATAAGAGAAAAAAGACTGAAAATTTTGTAAAAAAATGAATTTTTCTTTGTTTCCGTTATAAAATTTTGCAAATTAGTATTTTTTCTTCATACATTTTGGCCAAAATTTATACTGCTACATATCTTTGGTAAAAATAAGTACAAATTGGTGGATATTATTTGGTCTTTGTGAAAGTTATAGAGTCCACAAGCTATGGTGCCAATATCTGAAAATTGATCACACCTGAAGTACTGACGGCCTATCTCATTTCTTGAGACCCTAACATGCCAGAAAAGTACAAATACCCCCCAAATGACCCCTTTTTGGAAAGAAGACATTCCAAGGTATTTAGAAAGAGTCATTGTGAGTTTTTTGAAGTTGTCATTTTTTCCCACAATTCTTTGCAAAAATCAAGATTTTTTTTTCTTTTTTTTTTTTCCACAAAATTGTCATATTAGCAGGTTATTTCTCACACACAGCATATGCATACCACAAATTACACCCCAAAACACATTCTGCTATTCCTCCCGAGTATGTCGATACCACATGTGTGAGACTTTTACACAGCGTGGCCACATAGAGAGGCCCAACATGCAGGGAGCACCTTCAGGCGTTCTGGAGCACCCAGGCCAATTCTGACATTTCTCTCCTACATGTAAAAATCATCATTTATTTGCTATAAAATTACATAGAACCCCAAAACATTATATATGTTTTTTTAGCAAAGACCTTAAAGAATATAATGGTGGTCATTGCAACTTTTTATCTTGCACGGTATTTGCGCAGAAATTTTTCTAACGCGTTTTTTACGGAAAAAAACTGTTTTGTGCCTAAAAGAAAAAAAAACAGTAAAGTTAGCCCAGTGTTTTTGCATAATGTGAAAGATGAAGTTACGCCGAGTAAATAGATACCTAACATGTCACCCTTCAAAATTGCACACGCTCGTGGAATGGCGCCAAACTTCGCTACTTAAAAATCCCCATAGGCAACGCTTTAAATATTTTTACTGGTTATATGTTTTGAGTTACAGAGGAGGTCTAGGGACAAAATTATTGCTCTCGCTCTAACGTTCGCAACGATACCTCACATGTGTGGCTTGAACACCGTTTTCATATGTGGGCGGGGCTTACGTATGCGTTCACTTCTGCATGCGAGCTCGCGGGGGCAGGGGCGCTTTAAAAAAATATATATATATTTTATTGTTCATTTTACTTTATTTATTTTAGTTTGACATGTTTTTCCGCCCCAAATTTTTTTTTTAGCACTTTTATTCCTATTACAAGGAATGTAAACATCCCTTGTAATAGAAATATGGCATGACAGGTCCTCTTTACAGTGAGATATGGGGTCAATAAGACCCCACATCTCACCTCTAGGCTGGGAAGCCTAAAAAAAAAAACAAAAAAAAAAACAATCTTGGCTTTGATCGTAGCGGTGAGTCGGTAGAAGCACCGGAGGGCAGCGGGAGGGGGGGGCATCCCCTCTCACCTTCCGTAAGAGCGATCAAGCGGTGGAACAGCCACTATGATTGTTCTTATGGTGTAGGGAATCGCCAGCTGAAAAAGCGAATATCTGAATGATGCCTGTAGCTGCTCCCATCATTCAGATATCTCCGCACAAAGTCAAGGACGTCATATGACGGCCGGCGGGCGGGAAGTGGTTATTGCAGAGTATTGCCGGGTATTGAGGAGTATTGCCGGGTATTGAGGAGTATTGCCGGGTATTGACGAGTATTGCCGGGTATTGACGAGTATTGCCGGGTATTGACGAGTATTGCGGGGTATTGACGAGTATTGCGGGGTATTGACGGGTATTGCAGGGTATTGTGGAGTATTGCAGGGTATTGTGGAGTATTGCAGGGTATTGTGGAGTATTGCCGGGTATTGCCGGGTATTGTGGAGTATTGCCGGGTATTGTGGAGTATTGCCGGGTATTGTGGAGTATTGCCGGGTATTGTGGAGTATTGCCGGGTATTGTGGAGTATTGCTGGGTATTGTGGAGTATTGCGGAGTATGGCAGGGTATGGGCAGGGTATTGCACAGTATGGGCAGGGTATTGCACAGGGTATTGCAGAGTATGGGCAGGGTATTGCACAGGGTGTATTGCAGAGTATTGCACAGGGTGTATTGCAGAGTATTGGCAGGGTGTATTGCAGAGTATTGCACAGGGTATTGCAGAGTATTGCACAGGGTATTGCAGAGTATTGCACAGGGTGTATTGCAGAGTATTGCACAGGGTGTATTGCAGAGTATTGCACAGGGTGTATTGCAGAGTATTGGCAGAGTATTGCACAGGGATGGCTGAGCAGGGATGGATGGATGGCTGGATCTGTGACTGCAATTGTCACAGATCCAGCCCACAGCTGACATGGGGGAGGGAGCGGACATGATCCGCTCCCTCCCCTCTCCTCTCACACTGTACCGATCGGTACAGAGAGGGGAGGGAGGAACCGGCGTCATCAAATGACGCCGGTCTGTTTACAAGTGATCGCTCCGTCATTTGACGGAGCGATCACGTGGTAAACGGCCGCGATTAGCGGCCATCTACCGTGATCCGTGATGCGCCGGGTCTTCCGGACCCGGCGGTCACGGACATATCCTGGAGCGCGCCCCGGGGGGCGTGCGGGAGCAAGATTCTGTGAGGACGTCCCTGGGACGTCCACTCAGGATAACTCGACCGCGCTGTGGACGTCTTTTGTACATGGCGCGGTCGGGAAGTGGTTAATAAGCTTTAAGGGGGCGGGGTTGGGGGACGAACCTGGGCAAGGTTTGGTGGGGCAACTGGTGGAGGGTAAGGTTTTTGCCTGGCTAGTAGGTCTAGACTTGACATTTTAAGCCCTACCCTACAGGTCCACCAAGTCTGCTGCAGAGACCCCTAACTGACTCCACAACCTCCATCCTTTCACGGTGACACCAGCCCCATCCAAAGCCTTCAAGTAATTCAGTACATGCCTTGCATTCCCATACATTTATTGTGTAGCATAAACGTTATTTATACTGTTGGGGCATTGAAGGTTTAGGAAGAACTTACTGGGCCCTGGTCTCAAAAAAGTTGAGAACCACTGGCTTAGACTATACTTTCTGCGTTTTCTGCTATGCGTAAAAATGCATATTTTTTTCCAGATTCCCAGGTAGGGGCAGGCTGTCACTTACCTGAAGAGCAAAGAAGAAGCTCAGTAGCCAGGGTGGAGTATGATGAGGTCTGTAGGTTGAGATCCGAGAAGCTTTGGTTCCACAACAGATTATAGACATCTCTGTCCGCAATAGCAATGGCGGATGGAGTAAAAAGGCGAGAAAGATCTCGCTGCCTAAGGACCCATCACCAGCTGAACTGACAACTTTTGTCTAATTCCTGTAGGCCCGTTTCTGGTCAGTCATTTACTTTGGTGTCATGCTTGCATGCACAGGGATTTTCTAGTAACCTGAAGCTCTCGTGCGGAGACCATATGTAGGGAATACTGTTACCAGGAATAGTGGCTGCGAAGTAAAGCACTGTGACCACTGCATGTGTATACCCCCAGCCACTGAATCTGAAGCTAAAGGGGGAGTAGCTGAGGGGCAGTATAAACACGGCCCAACCACCCCATTACCACAAGTGTAAAACACCTGAAAAATTGAAAATTATGCAATATTGAAATACGACATTTTAACCACTTCAACACCGGGCTTTTTTTACCACATCAATACCGGGCCTATTCTGGCACTTCTCTCCTACATGTACAAATCATCATTCTTTTATGATTACTCAGAAAACTTAGAAAATTACTCAGAACCCCCAAACATTATATATGTTTTTTTAGCAGACACCCTAGGGAATAAAATGACGGTCATTTGTGCAATAATTTTTCAAACGCCTTTTTTTGGGAAAAAAAAAGGTTTCATGAATTAAAAAATAACAAAACAGTAAAGTTAGCCCAATTTTTTTGGGAGAATATGAAAGATGATGTTACGCCGAGTAAATAGATACCTAACATGTCACGCTTTAAAATTGCGCACACTCATGGAATGGCGCCAAACTTCGCTAATTAAAAATCTCCATAGTCGACGCTTTAATTTTTTTTACAGGTTACCAGGTTAGAGTTACAGAGGAGGTCTAGTGCTAGAATTGTTGCACGCGCTCTAACACACGCGGCGATACCTCACATATGTGGTTTGAACGGCGTTTACATATGTGGGCGGGACTTACGTGTGCGTTCGCTTCTGATCGCGAGCTACCGGGGACAGGGGCGTTTTAATTTTTATTTTTTTATTATTATTTATTTTTTTTACTTATTTTATTTATTTTTTACACTTATTTTACTTTTTTTTTTTTTTTGATCACTTTTATTCCTATTACAAGGAATGTAAACATCCCTTGTAATAGGAATGTGTGTGACAGGTCCTCTTTATTGAGAGATGCGGGGTCAATAAGACCCCACATCTTTCCTCCAGGCTGGAAAGCATGAGATTGTGTAAATTTTTACACTGATCTCATACTTACTAGCCGCAATGGCAGCTTTGTTTACATCTGAGGACCCGGGCGTGACATCATCACATCGCGCCTTCGACGATCATAGAGATGACTGGTGACCATCTGGTCACCAGTCATCCCTATGCTCGTCACGTGACCCACCACCGGCGCGGGACGATTCTCTCCGGGTCCCCGATCGCACGGGAGAGCCCGGAGAAGCACCGGATGGCGGCGGGAGGGGGGGATGTCCCCTCCCGCCGCCTCTAAGAACGATCAAGCGGCGGAACTGCCGCTATGATCGTTCTTATGGTGCGCAGAATCGCGGGCCCAAGAAAAGGATATCTGAATGATGCCTCTAGCTGCAGGCATCATTCAGATATCCCCCCTCGAAGCCGAGGACGTCATATGACGTCCACCCAGGATGGGAGATCCCATCTGTGGACGTCATATGACTATGGGCGGTAGGGAAGTGGTTAACAACATACTATACTATATCTACCACTATAGTAGTAGGGTGACCACATTTCCAAACTGCCATTCAGGGACACCCCCCACTTCCCAAAAATCAGCTTGTGCTGTAACAAATCACAGCACAGCCTGTACGGCGGGTGCACACTCTACCCAGAAGCACTGATCACGCCCCCAAAAAACGCCACCACATCGCCACTTTACTCACTGACAATACTTGTCCTGGCTGGCCGATACTCGTTTTACTTTGTTGTAACGCTGGCTCTACACTGCCCCTCAGCGATTAGACACAAGAGGTGGGATTTATGATTTTTCCAATCACAAGCAGGGGGGCGGAGATTGTGCCTCTCCAGACGTTTAAGGCCAGGACAAGTACTGTCAGTGAGTAAAGTGGCGATGTTGCAGCCTTTTTTGGGGGCATCAGATCGGCCTGGGGGGAAAGGAGGGTGGCTGTGTCAGTTTCATTCCGGGACACTGTATTGTCCTGGAATGAAGGTGTCCGGGACCGACCTGCATAATGCGGGACTGTCCCGGGCAATCCGGGACACATGGTCACCCTATATAATAGTAGTATTCATCCTACAGTAACATTTATGTAAACGTTTGAGATGTTGTCTGTCCTCAGCCGAAGAAGACAAGTATTATCACTATACATTACACTAAAGAAACACATATCTACATATATCTATTTAGAACATTGTCTACTCTTAGCTGAGGAAGACAAGAGTGTACAAGGTAAACTCACATTAGTACATTTCTACATACTCTACAGTTCTAGCAATTAACTGTACACAGAAATATCAACAGTATGAAAGAGGCCTCGCTCCCTAGAGAGTAGGGATGAGCTTCGTGTTCGAGTCGAACATACGTTCGACTCGAACATCGGCTGTTCGATCGTTCGACGAAGATCGAACGATTTGGGCCGTTCGCGCCAAATTTGAGTGACGCGAACGGCCCACAATGCACTACGCCATCGCAGTGTCATCCAGGCGCTGTGATTGGCCAAGCATGCACTGTGACCCCGCATGCTTGGCCAATCACAGCGCCGGCAGCGAGGAGAGCAATGATTGGCCACAGGCAGGATGCCTGTGGCCAATTATTCTTGAGGGGGTTTAGTACACGCCCCACACTATAAAAGGCCGCCAGCGCGGCGGCCTTGTGTAGTGTGTTCTGGAGCAGGGAAAGAGAAGCATAGGCAGGGACAGTGTCATTTTTTTTCCTTTACTAATCCTGGATTCCTTGTGTTTAGGGACAAATAAGGATAGGTAGGGAGAGTGTCAGTGTGTTATTCTGTGCTAAATCTTGTTTGTAGGGACAGAGTAGGACAGTGAGTGAAACTGACAGTGTGCTATTCTGTTCTAAACCAATCTTGCTGAACCATATTTGAAATCCTTGAGTTTAGGGACAGAGAGCTACAGTGAGGGAAAGTGTCAGTGTGCTATTCTGTGCTAAATCTTGTTTGTAGGGACAGAGTAGGACAGTGAGTGAAACTGACAGTGTGCTATTCTGTTCTAAACCAATCTTGCTGAACCATATTTGAAATCTTTGAGTTTAGGGACAGAGAGGTACAGTGAGAGAAAGTGTCAGTGTGCTATTCTGTTCTAAACCAATCTTGCTGAACCATATTTGAAATCTTTGAGTTTAGGGACAGAGAGGTACAGTGAGAGAAAGTGTCAGTGTGCTATTCTGTGCTAAATCTTGTTTGTAGGGACAGAGTAGGACAGCGAGTGAAACTGACAGTGTGCTATTCTGTTCTAAACCAATCTTGCTGAACCATATTTGAAATCCTTGAGTTTAGGGACTGAGAGGTACAGTGAGGGAAAGTGTCAGTGTGCTATTCTGTGCTAAATCTTGTTTGTAGGGACAGAGTAGGACAGTGAGTGAAACTGACAGTGTGCTATTCTGTTCTAAACCAATCTTGCTGAACCATATTTGAAATCCTTGAGTTTAGGGACAGAGAGCTACAGTGAGGGAAAGTGTCAGTGTGCTATTCTGTGCTAAATCTTGTTTGTAGGGATAGAGAGGTACAGTGAGTGAAACTGACAGTGTGCTATTCTGTTCTAAACCAATCTTGCTGAACCATATTTGAAATCCTTGAGTTTAGGGACAGAGAAGGACACTCGTGGAAACTATCAGTGTGCTATTCTGTGCTAAATCTTGTTTGTAGGGACAGAGTAGGACAGTGAGGGAAAGTGTCAGTGTGCTATTCTGTTCTAAACCAATCTTGCTGAACCATATTTGAAATCCTTGAGTTTAGGGACAGAGAAGGACACTCGTGGAAACTCTCAGTGTGCTATTCTGTGCTAAATCTTGTTTGTAGGGACAGAGTAGGACAGTGAGTGAAACTGACAGTGTGCTATTCTGTTCTAAACCAATCTTGCTGAACCATATTTGAAATCCTTGAGTTTAGGGACAGAGAAGGACACTCGTGGAAACTATCAGTGTGCTATTCTGTGCTAATTCTTGTTTGTAGGGACAGAGTAGGACAGTGAGTGAAACTGACAGTGTGCTATTCTGTGCTAAACCAATTTTGCTGAAGCATATTGCAAATCCTTGTGTTTAGGGACAGAGAAGGATAGGCAGGGGACAGTGTCAGTGTCATTGTTGCTAAGCCTCCTGCACAGTATACACCTGAAGGTAGCTCTTATTGCTGTTTTTCCCATCTCCCTGCAGGCCATCCATTAAAATGTCTGGAAGGCAAACAAGGAGAGGCAGACAGTCAGGAGGCAAAAAAAGAGGGCAAGCAGGCTCTGTGTCTGGGGGCAACAGTGCTGGTCGTGGATGCGGTGCATTGTCATCAGCACATGGCCATGGGACACGCTTGTCCTTCTTTTCGGCAGCTGGACATGTTGAGCCACATCATTCCGAAGACTTGGTAGAGTGGATGACCAAGCCCACCTCATCCTCCTCATCCTCTCTCACCCAGGCTCAGGGTACTGGCAAAGCAGCTGCCAAAGCGTCCTCTTCTCTGGTATCATTATCTTCATTAGTCAATCCTTCCCTAGACCCACCATGTCCTCCTCCTGAGGAGTCCCCCGAACTGTTTGAGCACAGTGTTGGGTACATGCTCCAGGAGGATGCCCAGCGTTTCGAAGGATCTGATGATGATAACCAGATAGAGGAAGGCAGTAGCGTGAGAGCAGAGAGAGGGGATGCTCAAGAAGGACACCAATCTGGCAGTCATGCTCCAGCAGCTGCAGCATACTGCCAGATTGGCTCCAGTGATGAGGAGGGAGGGGATGATGAGGTCACTGACTCCACGTGGGTGCCTAATAGGAGAGAGGAGGAGGAGGAGGATGAGGAGGAGGCACATCTCCAACGAGGCAGGATGCCCTTGGGTGGCCAGCGTATGGGCAGCACACCGACGGAATCACACCGCAGAGCTCTGCCTGTGCAGGGCGCTGCCTCTGCCTGTCATTCAAAAAGTTCTTTGGTGTGGGCCTTTTTTGAGGCGAGTGCATCAGATCGCACAGCTGCTGTTTGCAACATATGTCTCAAGCGTATATTGCGTGGCCAAAACATCAGCCGCTTGGGCACCACATGCTTGATCAGACATATGTTGACCTGCCATGCAGCTCGTTGGCAAGCCTACCTTAAAGACCCACACCAAAGAACAAAGCTGACCTCTTCTTGCACCGCATCAGCTGGGATCTCCAACCCCACTATACCTTCAGTCCTCTCTGAAACCTGCTCTGAGAGGAATGAAGGTGTAGAATTAGGTGTGTCACAGCCAAGTACTTGCGGGCACTCTGCTAGCAGTACACCGACGTCCGATTCTAGCAGGCAAATTTCCCTGCCCCAGCTGCTGGACCGTCGAAAGAAGTTCACTCCCAGCCATCCACATGCCCAGCGGTTGAATGCTAGCTTGGCTAAATTGCTAGCGCTTCAACTGCTGCCTTTTCAGTTGGTAGACTCGGCCCCCTTCCGTGAGTTTGTGCAATGTGCGGTTCCTCAGTGGCAGGTTCTCAAACGCCACTTTTTCTCACGGAAGGCGATTCCGGCTCTCTACAGGCATGTGGAAGGCAATGTCTTGGCCTCGCTGGACAGGGCGGTCAGCGGTAAGGTGCATATTACCGCTGACTCATGGTCCAGCAGGCATGGACAGGGACGTTACCTTTCTTTCACGGCCCATTGGGTCACTCTTTTGGCAGCTGGGAAGGATGCAGGACAAGGTGCAGTAGTGTTGGAGGTTGTTCCACCGCCACGCCTCCAAAATGCTACTACTGGTTGTGACACACCTCTCTCCTCCACCCCCTCCTCTTCTTCTTCCTCCATGGCCTCTTCCTGTGGTTTGTCCTCGGAACCAGCGGTGCTCCGTAGGCGTTCAAGGGGCTACGCAAGTACGCAGGCAAAAAGATGCCATGCCGTGCTTGCGCTGGTGTGTTTGGGGGACAGGAGCCACACTGGGGCAGAGGTCCTGTCTGCTCTGCAGGGGCAGGCCGAGAGGTGGTTGACGCCACGCCAGCTTAAGCCAGGAATGGTGGTTTGCGACAATGGCACCAACCTCCTCTCCGCCCTCCGACAGGGACAACTGACCCATGTGCCCTGTATGGCTCACGTCCTTAACCTGGTGGTGCAGCGGTTCTTGGGCAGGTACCCGGGCTTACAGGATGTCCTGAGGCAGGCCAGGAAAGTCTGTGTTCATTTCCGCAGATCTTATAATGCCAGTGCTCGCCTGGCTGAGCTGCAAAAGGAGTTGAACCTGCCCAAGAACCGCCTTATATGTGACATGCCCACCAGGTGGAACTCAACGTTGGCCATGCTGCAGCGGCTGCACACGCAGCAGAGGGCCATCAATGAGTACCTGTGCGACTACGGCACCAGGACAGGGTCAGGGGAGCTCGGTTTTTTTTCACCACGCCAGTGGGGCATGATCAGGGATGCATGCACTGTCCTGGCACCATTTGAGGAGGCCACGAGGATGGTGAGCAGTGACAGTGCATGCATCAGTGACACTGTACCTCTTGTCCACCTGTTGGAGCACACGCTGCGTGGAATAATGGACAGGGCACTTGAGGCAGAACAGAGGCAGGAAGAGGAGGACTTCCTTGCCTCTCAAGGCGCCCTTTACCCTGACAGTGTTCCTTCTGTCCCACCCATCGCACAGGAAGAGGAGGAGGAGGAGGATTGTGTCAGCATGGAGGTGGAGGCTGGCACTCAGCATCATCAGCAGCAGTCTTTTAGGGATGATTTACAGTCCCAAGAAACCAGTGGACTTGTACGTGGCTGGGAGGAGGTGGCTGCGGATCATGTCGTCCTTAGTGACCCAGAGGACTCCGGACTGAATGCCTCAGCTAACCTACGCTGCATGGCCTCCCTGATCCTGCAAAGTCTGCGGAAGGATCCTCGTATTCTTCGGATCAAGGAGAGGGACCATTACTGGCTGGCCACTCTCCTTTATCCACGGTACAAGGGTAAGGTTGCGGACCTTATGTTACCGTCGCAGAGGGAGCAGAGGATGAGACAACTCCGGGAGGCCTTGCAGAAAGGTCTGTGCAACGCGTTCCCAGAGACTGGGAGGTTACAAACTCCTGGTCCTGGACAACGAGTTGCTGAGGCTTCGGGCAGTCAAAGAAGGAGCGGTGGGGAAGGTGGCCGTCTGACCGATGCGTTCAGACAATTCTTTAGTCCGCAGCCCCAAAGTATGATCGGTTCCAGCAACCATCGCCAGCGTCTGATATACATGGTGCAGGAATACCTAGGGGCAAGGTCAGACTTGGACACCTTCCCCACCGAAAATCCTCTGGCTTACTGGGTCTTGAGGATGGATCACTGGCCAGAGCTTGCACAGTATGCAATTGAGCTACTGGCCTGTCCTGCATCCAGCGTTCTTTCAGAACGCACATTCAGTGCTGCTGGAGGATTTGTCACGGATCACAGGGTGCGCCTGTCCACCGACTCGGTTGATCAACTGACTTTCATCAAGATGAACCAGTCTTGGATCACCACCAGCTACCACACACCTGATGCTGATATAACAGACTAATTGATTTTAAAATGTCACGTCCCTTCAAGACTGATGCTGATGCTGAGTTCCTGTGCTGTTATGTTGACTAGCTATCCTCCTCCTCCTCCTCAATGATCCGATTAATGATGATAGCTTGGAAGATCATTTTGGTTTATGGGTGCCGCCACCAGTGGCTAAGGCCCAATTTTTCAGCCCCTGTTTAACAGGGGCGTGTAATTACTATTTTTGATGCAATACTTTGCAACAGGCCTCATTGCTGTGCTCCAAGTACAGTATCTGTGATGGGTTGCAGTGTTGTGCCACCAGTGCCTAAGGCCCAATTTTTCAGCCTCTGTTCAACAGGGGCATGCAATTATAATTATTGATCTAATAATTCACAGCAGGGCCCATTGCTGCGCCCACCAAGAGTAACTGTCAGGCCTTACAGTGTTGTGTCAACACCACCACCACCACCACCACCACCAAAGGCCCAATTTTTCAGCCCCTGTTCAACAGGGGCATGCAATTATAATTATTGATCTAATAATTCACAGCAGGGCCCATTGCTGCGCCCACCAAGAGTAACTGTCAGGCCTTACAGTGTTGTGTCAACACCACCACCACCACCATCTCCACCAAAGGCCCAATTTTTCAGCCCCTGTTTAACAGGGGCATGCAATTATAATTATTGATCTAATAATTCACAGCAGGGCCCATTGCTGCGCCCACCAAGAGTAACTGTCAGGCCTTACAGTGTTGTGTCAACACCACCACCACCACCACCACCAAAGGCCCAATTTTTCAGCCCCTGTTCAACAGGGGCATGCAATTATAATTATTGATCTAATAATTCACAGCAGGGCCCATTGCTGCGCCCACCAAGAGTAACTGTCAGGCCTTACAGTGTTGTGGCACCAGCACCACCATCAAAGGCCCAATTTTTACTACCACTGTTCAACAATTATATGTTATTACAATTCCTGATATAATAGTTGACAGCAGGGCGTTCCAGCACCCACCAAGAGTAACTGTGAGTGCTTACAGTGTTGTGCCAACACCAACACCTAAGGGGCCAATTTCTGCAGAGTATATACGGCAGGTCCCTACTTTCAAACATCCAACTTACAAACGACTACTACTTGCAAACGGAAGAAGACAACAGGAAGTGAGAGGAAATCTACCCCTTGGAAGGAAAATTCTCTCCTGTAAGAATTAATATGGGAGAAAGGTGTCTCCTCTCTACTGATGCTTTATCACCAATCCTTGTTTCAATAAAAACACCACATTTCATAATCAGTTGTCATTGGGACGCAAAGTGAGGTGAAATGTTCTGAACAGGGGCACAGACAGCAAAACAAATGTTACAGGGGTGATAACCCTTCCCTATGTTTTCCAAAAAGCTTAAAAATAGGTATTTGGGCTGGAGCTACACTTAAACAATGTAGCTGTTCAAAATTACAAACAGATTCTACATAAGAACAAACCTACAGTCCCTGTCTTGTATGCACCGCCTGTATACGGCTGTTCAGAGTATATAGGGCCTTTTTTATTTTGTGTGCGGGGTTCCCCTTAATATCCATACAAGACCCAAAGGGGCTGGTAATGGGCTGGGGTAGGGGGGGGGGGGTGATGGGGTAGCTATGCCATTTTTCTTAAAGATTTTCATCCATATTACCGGGACCAGACATTACATTAAAGCCGCAAGCAGTTTTAAATGGCTTTTTCCTTTAGAAATGTAATTTTGTGCAGGGACAGTTCTAAACACGGGAAACACGTGGCACTTCACAGGCATACTTTAGACACCCCCCAGGTACAATATTTAAAGGAATATTTGACTTTTTTTTTTTCACTTTATGCATCATTAAAATGACTGCTCCAGGAAAACGTCCGTTTTTAAAACTTCTTTTTGCATTGATACATGTCCCCTGGTGCAGAACCCGGGTTCCCAAACTCTGTTTCGGACAATAACATGGATAATAGTCGTTATAATTAGCACTTTAGAATCCGAACGTTCGCATCCATTGTATTTAATAGGGTTCTAATGTTCGTGCGAACTTTCGGTCCGTTCGCGGGTTCTGGTGCGAACCGAGCCCGGGGCTGTTCGGCTCATCACTACTAGAGAGTAACACCTTCTTCCAAAAAGTATATATACATCCTATCTATATAGTTGAAGCATTAAATTCCTAAACATTTTTCTATAAATTTTGTGTTAATATAAAAAAAACAAAAGAGAGTGGGACTTTAAATGAAGCATGTGCAGTTCCTTCCATCCTTTATTCATCCAACATACACCACTTTTTTCCTAATGCCTGACCGACCTGGACGCATCTTGTGTGAGGGCCACGTGTCCAGTTTTTCCCTGCCACAGTCCCCGGCGCGAGTTGTCCTAGCCCATTGGGGCCTGTCTGGGCCCCACTTCCATACCGGCAGCAATTGGCAGTACCATCCAGGACCATGTTTTCATCTATGGTCCCATGTATGTCTGGTGCCCTGGTTCAAGCCCAAGATTTTATTTGTAATATTTGTGTCATTACAGTAAGAAAACGCATGCCTGCTCCTGATGAGTGACTAAAGTCGTGAAACGCGTAGAGCTACCATTTCATGCTTCATATACGCATCAATACTATATACTACGTTGTTGAACATTTTTGTATGTCTGGATTATTTGGATCCTCAGTTGATATGTTTTCCCCTTTTTAAACTCAGCCTGTGTAATGTATATGCACTAGGCTTGTGCAATTCGTTTCGTAACGAATCAAAATTCGTCCGAATTTAGCAACTTTCGGACATTCGGAAGCATTCGAATTTCCGAACAGAGCAATTACGAATAAAACCGAATCCGAAATAAATTATACCGCAAAATAGCGAATGCCCGAAGGTCTTCGGCATAATTCGTTATGAAAAAAGTTACGAATGTACGAATCCATTCGAAGCACAATAACACTCACTCTGCTCTCTGCTTCTCCCTCACCATGCTGAACTCCCTCTCAAAATGGTGTACAGGGGCGGAGGCTATAGCCGCATGAAAAAACGAAAGTAAAATACAAGATTTCAAATCCATTCGAAGCACAATAACACTCACTCTGCTCTGCTCTCTGCTTCTCCCTCACCGTGCTGAACCCTCTCAAAATGGTGTACAGGGGCGGAGCCTATAGCCGCATGTAAAAAACGAAAGTAAAATACGAGATTTCGAATCGTTACAAATAACCGCTATGTATTTAGAAAAGTACAAATCCATTCGAAGCACATTAGGCATAATAGGCAGCGTCGTTGTGAGAGAGACACGGAAAATTACGAATCAACGAACCCAAAAAAAGTTACGAAAGTAGGAGTTGTGTCCAGAATCAACGAAAAACAACGTACTCTACCGAAAGTACGAATTATAAAGCAACAAAAAATTCAACGAAAAATGTCGCTTGCAAAAATACGAATGAGTCCGAACACGAAAAATCCCGTCTAGCAAAATTACGAATGATTACGAATCAACAGGACCGGAAAGAAACGAACCGAAACGGAACGAATTTTTCCGTTGTGCACAAGTCTAATATGCACATCAATTTAAACTTCACTAATGCAATTTTAGTCATGGACGATGCATTAGTTGAAAGAAATAAACAAAAACTTTTTTATGATACCAGATACTCCAGATTCGTTGTTATCCTTTGTTTATCCCAACCCTCTCCTGCACATGCTTCATTTAAAGTCCCACTCTCTTTTGTTTTTTTTGTTTTTATATTAACACAAAATTTAGGGATGTGAGGTGGTTGACCCATCGCCTCTGGACAGTCCTACTATATCCATTCCCCCCCTCCCTCTTTTTTCAATCATTTTTCTATAAAGATAACAAATTCATTGTTCACTCAGATTGGCCCCTTTGCTGCCATCTAGTGACAGTAAAACAAAAAAGTCACTTGAATACTTTGCAGTCCATGTAGAATAGGTTTCGGGTGTGAACTGGCCTCAGGCACCAAAAGCACAGCCTACCTGACTACCTAACCAGAATGTCATATTGTCGGAGAACGTGTGGGAGGCCTTTAAGGCTTTCCTCCGTGGTACGTTTGCCAGGGAGATTCATGTGATTAAACAGGCTACTAGTGCCCAAAGGGAGGGGTTGGAGCGGCTGGTGAGTGATCTGGAGGTAAAGTTTATATCTGACCCCACAGAGGAACACAAAGACTTGTGGCTAGCTGCCAGTGAGGCACTCAGTCGCTGTGCTACCTCCGCAGCAGAACAGAAACGCTTCTTTAACCACTTAAGCCCCATTTTGCTGGTCAAAGACCAGGCCACTTTTTGCGATTCGGCACTGCGTCGCTTTAACTGACATTTGCGCCATCGTGCGACGTGGCTCCCAACAAAATTGACGTCCTTTTTTTCCCACAAATAGAGCTTTCTTTTGGTGGTATTTGATCACTTCTGCGGTTTTTATTTTTTACGCTATAAACAAGAATAGAGCAATGTAACGACAGGGGTTAACGTCGTTTAGGATATTCCATTCTCAAACACACGCCAGCTACCAGACACTCCACAGTCAGGTGACCCAGACCCACAGGAATAATTCTTCCAGAAATACGAGACAAACGCTCTGTATGAGGTTTCCAACTGGTCTGACACCTTATTGAGAAAAGAACATGCTTTTATATACACGAATACTGTAGTCCAAATGAACAACTCCACCCACAACATCACACAATGGTCACATAATGAGCCCCCAATACACATTCTGACATCTCTTAGCAGACAACAGGTGAGTTCATTAGCTATTAGCTAATCCCTTTTCAGCTTAAATGACTATGCATAACCTTTATGTTCCCCAGACTGTCTGTCTGCTAATTTACAAGACCCACAATTACAGAGTTAACTGTCACACCCCACAATGAAAAGATCTTTAGAATAGTTGGGATTCATTAACATTACTCAGGCATCCAGGTGATTGGAGTTGAAGAAATCAGCATCTCTCAATTAACCTGTTGAGTTCAGGATCAACAAACAGTAAATAGTTATTTACAGATATCCTGGGGAATATGGTGGATTAATATTACAGACCAATTGTAAAGCAATCCAAGACATATTCTCAATGTCCATTATTTCCTGGCTCATACTTTCTAAGACCTTCTGGGTTCCACGGGCCCACCCGTTACAAGCAACAATTTTGAAAAAAATGCAATATTTTTTACTTTTTGCTATAATAAATATCCCCAAAAAATATATAAAAAAACATTTTTCTTTCCTCAGTTTAGGCTGATAGGTATTCTTCTACATATTTTTGGTAAAAAAAAAATCGCAATAAGCATTTATTGATCGGTTTGCGCAAAAGTCATAGCGTCTACAAAATAGGGGATAGTTTTATGGCATTTTTATTAATATTTTTATTTTTTTAGTAATGGCGGCGATCAGCGATTTTTATCGTGACTGCGACATTATAGCAGACACATCGGACCATTTTGACACATTTTTGGGACCATTGTCATTTTTACAGCGATCAGTGCTATAAAAATGCACTGATCGCTGTGAAAATGACACTGGCAGTAAAGGGTTTAATCACTAGGTGGCGCTGAAGGGGTTAAGTCAGTACTAGGGAGTGATTCTTACTGTTAGGGGGGCGTGGCTACACGTGACACGTCACTGATGACCGTTCCCGATCACGGGGGAACAGCCATCAGTGACATGTCACTAGGCAGAATAGGGGAATGCCTTGTTTACAAAGGCATCCCCCTGTTCTGCCTTTGCCAACCGCAATCGTGGGCGGCCCGGAAACATCGAGTTCCCGGGACCCGCGAACATGCTCGCGAGGCACGCGGCGCGGGCGCGCCCCCTGGGCGGCAAATTTAAAAGGACGTACAGGTATGTCCATTTGCCTGCCCGTGCCATTCTGTCAAGGTACATCTGCGTGCGGTGGTCGGCAGGAGGTTAACAAACTAGCCTACTATGAGGAGGGAGAGCAAACCAGTCGCCTGCTAGCCAAAATTGCCCACTCGCAACAGAAATCACCCTCCATCAGTGCAATTAGGACCCAGGCGGGAGTAGTGACCAATGCCCCGATCTTATTATGTCCGAATTGGTCTCATATTACTCTATTTTATACCAGTTTAAACAGACTTACTCTGCGAGTTCCCTGCAGACTTACCTTGAGACAGTAGATTGAATAATAAGAGGAATAAGGGGAAGCACTCACACTGCCACATCCTTAAATTTGTGAAAGGTAAATGGGATTGCTCAAGGAGTAAAAGTTATGGTCGGACTTTAGAGGCAACACACAGAACGGAGTAGAAAAAATATATACTTTAATAACACATAAAAAGGTTAACTATGTTCAGAATAAATAAAAAAACATACAGAATGAAGAACAGTATGGGTTGAGTCCCTTGTACGTCTACATCGAGAATCCAAGTATATCCAGTGGAAGTGTGTAGTGTGACCCCCGGGAGACAGCCTCACGCTGTACAGGGTTGTTATAAGTCATTCCCTACAAATTTGCAGAGCCCATTACTGCATGCATCTGCTAGGTTATATTATCCATGGAACTTTTTTACTCCTATAAAGTCTTCACCAACTGGATTCATGTGAGACAGTGAGATTTGTCCCATTTCTGTACTCTCTTGTTATCAGTCCGTCCTGACGAAGCCTCGCGGTGAAATGCGTCGATGTAGACGTACAAGGGACTCAACCCATACTGTTCTTCATTCTGTATGTTTTTTTTTTATTCTGAACATTGTTATCGTTTTTATGTATTATTAAAGTATATATTTTTTCTACTCCATTCTGTGTGTTGCCTCTAAAGTCCGACCATAACTTTTGCTCCTTGAGCAATCCCATTTACCTTGAGACAGTAGAAATCCCCACATTATCTGATGCTCCTAGGAATCAACTAGATGCTCCTCTTACTTTGGAGGAGCTCCAGGAGGCGATCGGGATGTTCCCTAACTCTAAAGCACCGGGGGAGGACGGTATCCCAATTGAAGTTTACAAACAATATGCTGGTGGTATGCTACCCAAACTACTGACTGTGTTTCAAGAGGCTAAGGAGAACAAAAGCCTCCCCCTGTCCATGACCAAAGTGATTACAGTGCTGCTAGTGAAACCAGGCAAGGACCCATTGGACCCAGGCTCCTATCCCTCCTACAGAATAATGTGAAGATTCTAGCAAAAGTCCTGGCAGTGCGCTTGAATGGGGTGATATCCACTATTATACACTCCGATCAGGCAGGGTTTTATGCCCCAAAAGTCTACGGCAATAAACTTGCGTAGGCTTTTCCTTTAACGTGTAAGTAAACCCTCCTATCGTTTTCAGCCAAGGAAGCTGCCATCTTTGCCTCTGTTTAATCTACAACTGCCATGATGCTGCACATGTGATCAGTTTAGACACCAGCCTTTGGATTGTTTGACAGTTTGGTTGAGAGCACAACCAATGGGAGTGTTACATTTCCGGCAACGGCCGGAAATGAAACTGTTTTTTATGGATGGGTTTACTACCGCTTTAATATGCAGTCAGAGGCCGACAATAAGGGGGACAGGGCGCTACTATCCTTGGACACTCACAAGGCGTTCGGCAGTATTGAATGGACGTACTTGTGGGCCACTTCGAGAAAATTTGGGTTTGGGGAGGAATTTATCTCCTGGGTTCAGTTGTTATACCACGCCCCCAGGGCTGCCATCAGAGAGGCGGGTAGAGTGTCCCAAGACTTTAGAATGTCATATTGTCTCAAAAACCCCAGAGTCCAATAGGCACAGACTTTTTTCAAGTGCACCAACACAAAGTCATCTCTTTGAAGAATAATACTGCCTCTGTATCCCCAAAGTTCAGTAGGTACAAACTTTAGTGTGAACATCTTGCTGGCTCTGACTGTCACACCAAAGTCCAACAGGTATTTTTCTTTAGGTTTTAAGTGTCACAACGTTCCACAATAAAGAACAACTTGTTTTTCCCTAGTCACTGATTCCAGGGGCTAAAGACTTGAACTTGTAGTGTTGAAAACTTTCACACAGGCAACACAAACACTTGAACATGACTCAGCCTTTTCCAGGAGACTGAGGCTATTTTCCTCACACATGGAGGACAAGGACATGCTGAATTTTCAAAGCAACAGATCAGCATATCCAGGGCCGCCATCAGGGGGTACAGGCAGTATACCTGTAAGGGGCCCGGATGGCAACCCCCCTTTTTTTTGTAAGGGGCCTGGAGGTCCCCAGGACCCCGGATGGAAACCCCCATTTTTAAAAGTTTTTTTTATAAAAAAAATATATATATATATATATATATATATATATATTTTAGAGGCCCAGAGGTCCCCAGAGGCCAGGAGGTCCCCGGAGGTCCCCAGGGCCCCGGATGGCAACCCCCCTTTTTTTTATAAAAACATTTTTTTTTTTTTTATTGTAGCGGGGTATCGTTTTCACCCACAAGACTACAGTTCCCAGCGCGCTTTGCGGCCCCCAGGGTGCATTTCCCCGCGCAAGGACTGCTGGGGTGGACTTTAAATGGGAGAGGAGGGGCTTCGCTCTTTCTCTTGGAACGCCGCCCTCCTTGCAAGAGGATCCCTGCACTCACCTGCTGCGCGTGCAAGGCCTGAAGCCTGGGCCTCGCACTTTGTTCCAGAGAGCCTTCCGTTCCACCGAGGAGCCTGCGGAGCATCCGATCCACCTGAGGTGCCACCATCTTCTGGAGGACCAAAGACCCAGTGCATCGTGGGCACTGTGAAGCCACTCACAGTAGCGGAGGAAGAGGACAGGAGTCGGTCCGGTCTGGGTGAGAGAGCGCCAGCTCAGAACCACATCTAAGTAACTTTGTTGCCTATTAACTTTGCCTAGGCCCATCATTGACCACAGTTATACTTTGGAGAGACTGTCTGCTGAACTGAGTTTATCAGTCTCTCCAGCTTTACCAAGTTAAAGAATCATCTGCTACCCCTATTGGATTACAGTTTGTTTCTTTATGTGCACCACCGAGAGTTGCTAGCGAAGATTCTTCAACGAACTATACCCCAGGGTTATAGTCAGGCCTGACTGGGTAGTATAGGACATTTCTGGGCACCATTTTTTGCTCACGAGGGAGGATAGCTGCAGCGGGGTTATTATATTGTCACTGCATTATTGAATGTTATACTCTTTTATATTTTATATTGCAGGGATCTGCATGAGTTATTGTATGCAAATTACCTTTTTACTTTTACCAATAGTAAAAAGTTATAGTTAAGTAATTTGGTGGTCAGTGTCAATTACTGTGCTGGGATACGGAAAGGGGTTGTACCATATAACAAAATAGAGATATTGCAGTTGTGCCATCCACCCCCCTTTCCTAACTGTGTCACAAGAGGTTAGAGGCGATTGCCAGGGGTTGATAGCGGCGCATTACAAGGCCCAAAACAAACAAGCAGCCCTCTTAAACTGAGGGTATCGCTATACGTGGGGGCTCGTCCGGGATCCTTGTACATTGCACGCTGCAATCAAGGCCGTCTGAAGTACCTACATGGCTTCGTATGCAGTGAACAGATCCGGAGGTAATTCAAGTGACTTTGCTCAACCCTCTTATACATACGAGGGGAGAGCTTGGCGTAGTGTTCCTGCACTCTCCTCTCCCAGGTACCCCTAGACAAAACCAGCCAACCTGGCGATAGAAACGGAGAGGGAGAGTGAGGCCGCTACATTATAAAAAAAAAAATTGTAAGGGGCCCAGAGGCCCGGAGGTCCCTGGATGGTAACCCCCTTTTTTATGTATTTTGTTATATATATATATATATATATATATATATATATATATATATATATATTTTTTTTATATATATTTTTTATTTTATTATTATTTATTTTTTTGTAAGGGGCCCAGAGGTCCCCAGATACCCGGAGGTCCCTAGGGCCCTGGCTGGCAACCCCCCTTTTTTTAATATAAAAAAAGTATTTTTTTTAGTTTTTATAATTATAAACTATTATTATTTTTTTTATTTTGTAAGGGGCCCAGAGGTCATGGCAACCCCCCTTTTTTTTTTAGTTGTTCTTTCTTTGTTCGTCAGCACCCAAAGCCGCCCTGAGCTCAACAATTTGCAGCTGCAGCACCCCCCCCCCGCTTCTCAATTTGTGGCACCCCCCCGCTTCTCAATTTGCGGCGCCCCCCCCTTTCTCAATTTGCGGCGGCAGCACCCCCCCAGGGGGCCCATGCCTGAAGCTGTGTAAGGGGCCCCAAAATTCCTGATGGTGGCCCTGAGCATATCATTTTGCATAGTGAGACATATTGGCAATTCCTAGGCAGCAGGCCAATACATCACTTTTAGGGCACTTCCTGTGACAGCTGGAATTAGCAGCAAAGTCCAGCAGAAGACAGCACAGGCAGAAGTGTCCCCACAGCAAGATTCCTTCCATGTGAAGTACTACTTCCTGTGGAACAACACAGCTAAACTGAGCAACAGAGCTGTGTTCCACGCTGACTGAAGAACAAAACGGCTTGTGGCATCACCAGTAGTAACATGAATCCGGCAGTTGACGATCCGATAGTGGTGATGTAATGCCGTAGGTCAGCTTAATTGGGCCGTCTGATAATGACACAGTCCGGGTAAATGTGCCGACCACAATCCCAGGTTTGCAAGATAGTATTGTATCTTCCTGGATTTCTGGGTGACAATTTCTTTACATCACAAATTGCAGAAATTTAAAAATAGTCCCTGATGGCGGTAATAATCCACTGTGCTCGTCTATCTTGGGTCTCAGCAATCAGAGTCTCTGGCACATACGGGTACAAGTAACCATACTCCTCAGCTACCTTTTTCACTAC
The DNA here is from genome assembly GCA_029206835.1 of Rana muscosa. Lineage (NCBI taxonomy): Eukaryota > Metazoa > Chordata > Amphibia > Anura > Ranidae > Rana > Rana muscosa. The sequence continues at coordinate 457,574,361 of CM055127.1, read as the reverse complement.
AATGCGTTGCAATTTAGAAAGCCTTGGTAGAAGCTTAGGGTCTAGGGTTGCCACCTGTCCAGGATTCACCCGGACAGTTCAGGTTTTGAATCATGTGTCCGGGTTTCAGGTTTGGCATCACTGAAGGGTGGGGTGATGATGTCAGCAAAAGCAATTTGGCCACACCCACTGGCGCGCTCTGTTCGCTATGTTACTACTCTCCTTGGGGCACCCAAATGTGTCACAGGTCTTTTATAGTGTTTACTGCAAAAAAAAATTGCCCTGTGCCGCAAAAGTGTTTGGGTTTGGCTTGAAGAAAAGGTGGCAATCCTATTAGGGTCCCCACAGCCAGGTAACACTGGAGTATCAGGAGCACACCTGACAGAGTAACCTGCAATGATATATGGAAAACAAAAAGGTTGCAAGCCTAAAGCCTCGTACACACGGCCGGTTTTCTCGGCAAGAAAACTGCTGGGAGAGCTTTTAGCAGAGAAAACCGGTCCTGTGTACGGTTTCTCGACAGGAAAACTGCCGGGAATCTCGACGAGAAAAATAGAGAACCTGCTCTCTACTTTTCTTGTCGGGATTCTCTGAAGAGTGTTTCCTGCCGAGAAAAACTTTTGTGAGTATGCTTACCTGTCCCAGGTAAGCCCGCGCATGCTCGATGAGACTTCGCGGCATGCGCGGTAGCATACAAGGTTAGTGTGGGGTGTAGCAAGATGGCAAGATGGTGGCGACGGCATCGAATGTGACGAGCGCCGGCTCGTCGTAGTCGATGACGTCACCGCGTTCTTGCCATTCAAAAGAACGGCGGTTCTTTTGAATGGCCGTCTGTACACAGGGCTTGGTATGGGAAGCTTGGCAGGAATCCCGCCCGTGTGTACAGGGCTTAACACTAATTCCCAGGCACACTCAATCAGTGGCCTGGTTTTGATCAATTACCAAATAATGGTGTTGTTACCGTAACCAAGGGAGCATATAGAGAAACTGGTTGGCCCCTGGCAAGAGATGCCAGGGAAGGGTTACTATTGGTAACAGTGTGAGTGGCAAATTTTATGAGAAAATACAAATTATGAAATTTGGTTTTAATAAATACAAAATGTATACATATAAACATACAGGGAGTCCCCGACTTACAAATGCTTGACTTACGAACGGGCCTCAATGCCGGCTGCTTGTGCTCCACGATGGTTCTGGATACCAACATCCCTGCACAGGCAGACACCGGAACATGCCACATCCCTGCACAGGCGGATGCCGGAACATTCCACATCCCTGCACAGGCGGACGCCGGAACATGCCACATCCCTGCACAGACGGACGCCGGAACATGCCACATCCCTGCACAGGCGGACGCCGGAACATGCCACATCCCTGCACAGGCGGACGCCGGAACATGCCACATCCCTGCACAGGCGGACGCCGGAACATGCCACATCCCTGCACAGGCGGACGCCGGAACATCCCACATCCCTGCACAGGCGGACGCCGGAACATCCCACATCCCTGCACAGGCGGACGCCGGAACATGCCACATCCCTGCACAGGCGGACGCCGGAACATCCCACATCCCTGCACAGGCGGACGCCGGAACATCCCACATCCCTGCACAGGCGGACGCCGGAACATCCCACATCCCTGCACAGGCGGACGCCGGAACATGCCACATCCCTGCACAGGCGGACGCCGGAACATCCCACATCCCTGCACAGGCGGACGCCGGAACATCCCACATCCCTGCACAGGCGGACGCCGGAACATCCCACATCCCTGCACAGGCGGACGCCGGAACATCCCACATCCCTGCACAGGCGGACGCCGGAACATCCCACATCCCTGTACAGGCGGACGCCGGAACATCTCCCATCCCTGCACAGGCGGATGCCGGAACATCCCACATCCCTGCACAGGTGGACGCCGGAACATGCCACATCCCTGAATAGACAGAAGTTACACTTACAAGCAGTGTTCCGACATACGAACAGATTTCACTTACGAACAAACCTACAGTCCTTAACGTGTTTGTAATAGCATACATTATAGGATTGTAATAGACCTGGGACACCTTTGGGCACTCTAAAGAGAATAGTAACGTGGCACACATGGTGCCCCCTCACCCTCCTATCAGGCCCAGTTCGAGGCCACATTCCTGTCTGAATATTGTGTCCGGGTTTCAGGTGGACTGAAACCCGGACACATGATTCAAAACCCGGACTGTCCGGATGAATCCCGGACAGATGGCAACCCTAGTCCGTAAGTCGGGGACTCCCTGTAATTGGATAGTATTTTAAAGTGCAATTTGAATAAAAAGCGAACCAATACTAATGGCTTTGGTCAGACACCACAAAGACACATACTAATAGGAGACTTTACACACAACAGTACAAAACAAATGAACGTCCGGACGCCTTATGTCTGTCTACACACAGCCAGTCCTTTTGATGATTAATTATTCTCTAAGATCAAATAACAAGACTGGTATAGTAACCAGTCTGCAACAACAGAATTGGTTGAAAAAGGGGCTGGCGGTGCGTAACTCCTAAGGAGAATAGAGGTATGGGGCTGATTGGGTCAGATGGAAAGTGGGGCGCTGATGATGGAAAAAGGTTAGGCACAGAGGGTGGTATCTAGGTGACTAAATGAAGTGGGGGACTAAGGCTGAGTCATCAATGTTACAAAGTAGTGAGTGGAAGAAAGTTCTTCTATTATTGACAAGTTCTAGTCCTTGATGTATGTTGATACAGTCACTGAGTGTCCGTTTAGTGAGGGAGGCTGAGCAGCATGTATAGTGTCAGCCTGGAATCCCACTATTCTGTTGGCACCTAGATAAACGATATATGGATTGATTGGAGTATAGAGCACACAGCCCTATTAAAGTTGGGCAGGAAGAAGCAGCTATTTTAGTACTGCACCCAAAAATTAATACCGTGAACATTAAATTATGGCTTCACAGTTTCAGGGGTACTTATCCCTCCCAGGTAGGTGCTCCTGTTGTTGGGGTGATCCACTTAAGTCCACTCCGGGGACAAGTAGGGCTGTGAGATTCCAACTGCTGGACGCTGCGCTCTAGTGCACTCAGGGCTGCTGTTAGAAATCACGGGGCCCCATACAGCCTACCTGGCAGGGCCCCCCCTCAAATATATCAAAACAAGATTTTCACTTAAAATATGCTAAAATCATTGTTAGCGGACACAAAGATAACAGAGAAGCTGTGTGAATTAGCCCAAAAAAAAAAAAAACATTTTAAATTTTTTCAAAAAAATGATTTTACAATTTTTACTTAACATATTTTTTTTCAAAGAGTTTTATTCAATTTTACAAGGGATTAAAACAATACAGGGTGGTTACAAATTGTTATTTTTTTAATGGGACAGGGAAGCCGGCAGCTGTGTCTGTGTCTCTCCCTGCAGCAGCTAAAAGTCGGTGGGAGGGAGAGAAACTGTTTTTCAGCTGCTGCAGAGAGTCACTTAGGGCATCCTATAATTGCCCCTCCACTCGACCGCACTGATTCCCTCTGCTGTTTGGGCCCCCTGTGAGCCTGGGCCCCCTACAGGAGGACTGGTGGTCCCCCCCCTATCAGCGGCCCTGAGTGCTCTGGGCAAGTGCTGCATGCTAAACAAGTAAGAATAGGTCCTTGGTGGGTATCTCCAGGCTGTTTGCTGCAAGGAAAACCGGCCATCTGACCTTTAGCATCCCTCCCGTCAACAGGGTCCTCACAATCAGAGTCCCATGCAAAAGACGTCACATGACGAAACGGCTCGTGACGTCAACGCGTTTCACTAGAACGTAGCGTAGCTTCAACTGGATGACGATTGGGCGGCTGTTCCCACTCACTCATATATCGTGGTACTACGTGGGAGTGCCGCCTCTCTAATCAATTCGAATTTAAAGGGGAAAATAGTGTCTCAGTAGTATTCGGCGATGTTGTCCAAAGATAATCGTTTTATAACAGTAACTGTTTATAACAAGTCAGAAAGAACTCCTGATAATCTAGAGCGCATGGACAGTCTGTTTTGAATAACACAAGAGGAGGGGGGGTTATTAGAGGAAAATGTTGATACATTTAAAATGAGGGGACTTGGTACTAAGATTGTCTGCACATTAAAACAAGAGACAAAGACACATGTAAGACAACAGTCATGTGACATACACTAAAGCCCTGTACACACGATCAGAATTCCTATGGATTCTAATCCGATGGATTTTTCCATCAGAAACCTGATGAAGCTGACTTCCATCAGTCTTGCCTACACATCAGTCAAAAATCCGACCGTCCCAAACGCTGTGACGTAAAACACTCCGACAAGCCAAGTTCAATGCTTCTGAGCATGCGTCGACTTGATTCTGAGCATGCGTGGGTTTTTTCTCCGATAGAATTCCACACAGACGATCGGAATTTGCTATCGTTTTTTTTCCCATTGGATAAATTTAAGACATGTTCTATTTTTTCTCACCGATGGAAAAAAAGACCGATGGGGCCCATACATGATCGGTTTGTCCGATGAGAAAAGTCCATCGGACTGTTTTCATCGGTAAAACCAATCGTGTGTACACGGCATAAGAATAATAGAAATATTGATGTTATTATTATAGATCTTTTAATCAAATGATCTATCTATGGGTATACAGAGAGACTGGCAGGCCCTGATGAAATCAATTCTCCAGGAAAATCTGTAAATTTAATTCTGTGTTGATTAATAGATCCACTTAGGGCCGCACTATGTGACTAAGCTATGAAAAAGTCTCACACCTAAAGTATTGCAATACTCAGGACGAGTAGAAAATGTGTTTTGGGGTGTAGTTGCAAGTATGACTATGCCGTGCGTGAGAAATAATATGACATTTTTGTTAAAAAAAAAAAAAAAAAAGAAGAAATTAAATGTTTTCATTTTTAAAGAACTGTGGAAAAAAAATTACAACCTCAAAAAACTCATCATGCCTCTTACTAAATCCCTAATGCCGCGTACACACGGCCGTTTTTAATGTCATTGAAAAAAACGACGTTTTTCTCGACGTGATTCTTCTCAAGCCTGCCTTGCCTACACACTATTGTGAAAAAAAAATGCTCGAGCAAAGCGCGGTGACGTACAACACGTTCGACAACACGTATGACGGGACTATAAAGGGGAAGTTCCATTCGGATGGAGCCACCCTTTGGGCTGCATTTTCTGATCCTCGTGTTAGTAAAGTTTGGTGAGAGACGATTTGCGCTTTTCAGCCTCGTGCTCTTCAGTCCGTTACAGCGTGACGAATGTGCTATCTCCATTACGAACGCTAGTTTTACTAGAACAAGCGCTCCCGTCTCATCACTTGCTTCTGAGCATGCGTGTTTTTTTCCCGTCATTAAAGCGCACACACGGCCGTTTTTCACGACGAGAAAAAAGACGAGGTGAAAAACGACGAGAAAAAATAGAGCATGTTCTAAATTTTTAATGCCCATTTTTCACGTTGAGAAAAATGCTCTGGAGCCCACACACGGTCGTTTTTAATGACCAATTTAAAAAAATTTAATTTTTCTCGCCATGAAAAACGGTCGTGTGTACGCCGTCTTTCCAAAAAGGGGTCATTTGAGGGATATTTGTTTTGTCAGGTTTGGGCCTCAAGGAAATGAGATAGGCAGTCAGTACATCAGGATTGATCAATTTTCAATGATTGGCACCATAGCTTGTAAACTCTATAACTTTCACACAGACCAAATAATATACACTGGGTTATTTTTACCAAAGTAATGTAGCAGTATAAATTTGGATAAAAATGTATGAAAAAAATTCCTTATTCGCAAAATTTTATAATAGAAACTCTTTTTTTTATTATTCTCTTTTTTTTATTTGTAGCGCAAAAAATAAAAAACCCAGTGGTGATTAATAACCACCAAAAGAAATCTCTCTTCGTGTGAAAAAAAATGACAATGTCATATGGGTACAGTGTTGCATGACTAATGCCGCGTACACACGACCGTTTTTCATGACGAGAAAAATATTTTTTTTTAATTTGGTCATTAAAAACGATCGTGTATAGGCTCCAGAGCATTTTTCACGACGTGAAAAATGGGCATTAAAAATTTGGAACATGCTCTATTTTTTGTCGTCGTTTTTCACATCGTCGTTTTTCTCGTCGTGAAAAACGGCCGTGTGTAGGCTTTAAAGAACGTGAAAAAAAACGCGCATGCTCAGAATCAAGTAAGAGACGGGAGCGCTCGTTCTGGTAAAACTAGCGTTCGTAATGGAGATAGCACATTCGTCACGCTGTAACGGACTGAAGAGCACGAGGCTGAAAAGCGCAAATCGGCTCTCACCAAACTTTACTAACACGAGGATCAGCAAAAGCGGCCCAAAGGGTGGCGCCATCCGAATGGAACTTCCCCTTTATAGTGCCGTCGTACGTTTCGTACGTCACCGCGCTTTGCTCAAGCGGTTTTTTTTTTTCACGATTGTGTGTAGGCAAGGCAGGCTTGAGAAGAATCACGTCGAGAAAAACGTCGTTTTTTTCAATGACATTAAAAACGGTTGTGTGTACGCGGCATCAGTCTTTTTTTTTTTTCAAAGAGCAACAGCACTGAAAGCTGAAACTTGGCCTGGGCAGGAAGGGGGCTAAAGTGCCCAGGATTGAAGTGGTTAATGCAATACCCTAATATCTTCACAACAGCAAGAGGGGAACATAAAAGAGACCGTCCTTCTAGTCTACCAATTTCTTCGAAACAACAGGTGTACTTTTTACAGTTAGCACATTGATTTTATTCCCATTGCTAAATAAAAGCTTTCTGAGAAGACCAGGAAAAATAAGCATCGTAATGCGTTTCTAAAAGTGCATGGGTTGTTATATTTTCTGTAGAGTCAGAGAAGGGGGAGGGGTGCGGATTATTGCAGCACATGTCTCCTGCCACTCACTGGAACCGAAAAGTCACACCGCCAGTCCCGCTGTCTCCTCTACAACCTTCTGCAGGCTGGAGAATGAAGAAAAGAACCAGACGACTGAAATAAGAAACACAGACAGACCTTTCAAACATTTTATACATAACAGCCTAGGTCATTTGAGCAAGTATGGAAAATACATTGAGTTACATTACTGTATATACAAGGTAAACGTTTCCTCCAAAAAACGTAAAAAATAACTACTGTATTTATTGGCGTATAACACTCACTTTTTTTCCCTGAAAATGGAGGGTAAACTGTGCATGCGTGTTATACGCAGGGGTCTGTGGAAAGTTTTTTCCTGAAACTTCCCTCTTAAAGTTAGGGTGCGTGTTATACGCCTGTGCGTGTTATACGCCGATAAATATGGTATATTATGATAGAAATGGTGATTAAAGGGTAAGTCCACCTAAAAGTGAAATTTCAGTGTTTGGTCAATTCTGGAGGGTTTAACCATCAAGCCCTGTACACACGGGCGGGAATCCCGTCGGAAAGACCTAAGACGGTGTACTGTACACCCATCTGAGAATCCTTTCATCACATCTGAGGCCCCCCAATCACAGAACCCACTAATTTCATAGTCCCCCTATAACAGAACCCACTAATCACATAGTCCCCCTATAACAGAACCCACTTATCACACAGTCCCCCAATAACAGAACCCACTAATCACATAGTCCCCCTATAACAGAACCCACTAATCACACAGTCCCCCTATAACAGAACCCACTAATCACATAGTCCCCCTCTAACAGAACCCACTATTCACACAGTCCCCCTATAACAGAACCCACTAATCACACAGTCCCCCTATAACAGAACCCACTAATCACACAGTCCCCCAATAACAGAACCCACTAATCACACAGTCCCCCTATAACAGAACCCATTAATCACACAGTCCCCCAATAACAGAACCCACTAATCACACAGTCCCCCTATAACAGAACCCACTAATCACATAGTCCCCCTATAACAGAACCCACTAATCACATAGCCCCCCTATAACAGAACCCACTAATCACATAGTCCCCCTATAACAGAACCCACTAATCACATAGTCCCCCTCTAACAGAACCCACTATTCACACAGTCCCCCTATAACAGAACCCACTAATCACACAGTCCCCCTATAACAGAACCCACTAATCACACAGTCCCCCAATAACAGAACCCACTAATCACACAGTCCCCCTATAACAGAACCCACTAATCACATAGTCCCCCTATAACAGAACCCACTAATCACATAGCCCCCCCTATAACAAAACCCACTAATCACATAGTCCCCCTATAAGGCCCCTTTCACACTGGGGCGGGCAGGAGCGGTGGCGGTATAGCAGCGCGATTTGCAGCACTGCTATACCGTCGTTCTTACCGCGGTATGCGGTCGCTAGGGGGGTGAATTTAACCCCCGCTAGCGGCCGAAAAAGGGTTAATACCGCCCGCAAACCGCGGCTATTGCCGCGGTTTGCGTGCGGTATTACCGCGCTGTCCCATTGATTTCAATGGGCAGCCGCGGTAAAGGAGCGGTGAACACACCGCTCCTTTACCGCTGTAAAGAAGCGGCTAGCAGGACTTTTGGAGCGGTCCTGCTAGCGCACCGCTTCAGTGTGAAAGCCTTCGGGCTTTCACATTGAAGGCTACAGGGCAGGATTTTTTCATGCGGTATAATAGCGCTAATATTAGCGCTAAACCGCATGAAAAACGCCCCAGTGTGAAAGGGGCCTAACAGAACCCACTAATCACATAGTCCCCCTATAACAGAACCCACTAACCACATAGCCCCCCTATAACAGAACACACTAATCACACAGTCCCCCCTATCAGAGAGCCTCCCAATCACATGGCCCCCTCTTTACATCAGAGCCCTACCTTTTGGCTCCAGCATCATGCCAAGGGGTGGAAGGTGGAGCAGCTCTGGAGGAGGTGGACTTCCATCCTCTTCTGAATGTTGGGGTCAGGTCTGCAAACCACCCGTCTTGGATCAGCATTGCCATAGTGTGGGCTGGCCAGCCGCAAGCACCATAGCAATGAGTAACGCTCAGTTTTGTGGCTCTAGAACAGGGTTTCTCAACCAGGGTTTTTTTTTTTTTTCCCAGAGGTTGCTTGGGGTTCCTTGAGCAATTTCTGCCTCTCAGATAAGTTCCCACTGACACCATTGATCTTTTTAGATATCTGTAAGCGGGTATTTCTTCCCAATGACCACAATGCCCACTGATCATCACACTAATGTATCAATAGTTGTAGATATAGTAATTTTTAGCAGGGGTTCTCTGAGACTGGAAAGTTATTTCAAGGGTTCCTCTGTGTTGAAAGGGTTAAGAATGGCTGCTCTAGAGTGTCACTGGATGTTAGGGTGCTGGAGGCCGCCGGCCTGCCCACACCATGGCAACTTATGACGATTATCTAGGGAAAACTGGTTCCCATGCTTGTGGCACCCCAGGGAAGCCGAAGGGCATACAAATATGAGAAACACCAGTCTATAATCCTATGTACTACATTATACAAAGGCATCACACATCCAGATTTCAGACCCGGGTCTACAGGTGTGGGGTATCCCCTTTTTGGCATTTCTTTACTTGATTTTATAATACTGGTCATAATAATGGTGGATCTGAAAGGCTCTGTTGTTGGGTTATGGTTTTTATAGCTGAATTCTGGGCAGATGTTAAATATACAGATTAAGTGCGGGTTCACACTACAGCGACTTGGGATCCGACTTGTGTCGCCCCAAATGAGAAATTCCATTGAAGTGAATGAGATTAGTGGGTTCTGTTATAGGGGGACTATGAAATTAGTGGGTTCTGTGATTGGGGGGCCTCAGATGTGATGAAAGGATTCTCAGATGGGTGTACAGTACACCGTCTTAGGTCGCTCCGACTTCAGAAAAGGTTCCTTTACTACTTCTAGGCAACTTGTACCCATAGATTTCAATGGAAGTCGCCTCCAAGTCGGATCCTCGTCTATAGTGAAGCGACTTTACAGGAAGAGAAAATAGTTAACCCAGGTAAACCCCTCCCTCCCACAGAGCTGATTATTCTGTGATTGGCCACAGCCAAAGTCGCCTGTCCTGGAGGCGACTTAAAGTCGCGTTGTAAGTTGCTCCAAGTCACACTGAAGTCGCCTCGAAAAGTCGCACTGTAAGTCGGGTTGCCCTTTGTTAACCGGCACTAATGCACTTATTTTTTTCTATTTATAAATCATTCAGTGCATATTTTTTACACAAGCAGGGTAAATGCCTAAATCTGTCTTGGTATCAGCCTCTTGAAGCTCCCTACACAACAGCCCTCAGATTGGGAGAGGGATAGGAGCAGCACAAGGAGTCAGTCTGTTGTGCTAGAGCTCATGTGCTAACAAAGGGCCTGCTGATAGGAGGAGAGAGTGTGTGACAGAGAGATGAGCTCATCAGTCTTCTGCTTCTTCTTCCAGTCAGTCTGGGGAAGGAACAAGATCTCTTAAGCCTCGTACACACGGCCGAGAATCTCGTCAGGAAAAAACTCGTCGTTTTTCTTGACGAGATTCTTGGACAAGAAACTTGTCCCGGCCGAGTGTACACACGCTCGATTCAAAGAACCCGCGGTTCTTTGAATGGAGCGAACGCGGTGACGTCATCGACTAAGACGAGCGTGCGCTCGTCACATTCGATGCCGTCGCCGCCATCTTGCTACACCCTACCTATGCCTAGGAAGCTACCGCGCATGCGTCAAAGTAAATTTGAGCATGCGCGGGTTTCCACGGCGACAGGTAAGTGTACACACACACACTTTTCTCGTCAAGAAACATGCTGACGAGAATCTCGACGAGAAAATGGAGAATCCTGACGAGAAAATAGAGAGCAGGTTCTCTATTTTTCTCATCGAGATTCTTGTCGGTTTTCTTGACGAGAAACCTGATAGCCGCATACACACGACCGATTTACTCGGCAAGAAAGCTCTGCCAGCAAGTTTCTTGTAGTTTTTTGACGAGAAACTCGGTCGTGTGTACGAGGCTTCAGGCCTCATGCACACTGGGCATTTAGCACTGGTGCATGGGGTCCCAGCATTTTGGTGCCAGTGGCTCCTCTGCCAGCAGTCCATAAAATGAGAGGATGGAAGCGCTGCGACTGGACGAAAGCATTTGCATATTTATTTATTACAGATACTTACAGTGAGGAACATAATTATATGATCCCCTGCAGATTTTGTAAGTTTTCCCACTTAACACAGAAATGAAGGGTCTATAATTGTTATCATAGGTGTATTTTAGAGCTGAAAAATTAATCGTTAAAAAATCGTGATCTCGATTCAACCCCCCTGACGATCTCCAATGCAGATTTTGCCGATTTTTTCATATAGTGGAGAGAATTTATCTGCTCACTCAGTTGTCAAAAGAAAAAGTCCGGGCAGTCTGACAAGTTTTTAGATCAAAGGGATAAACTTCTGTGTGTGTAAAGAAAGTCGCCAAGTTTTTTTAACAACATGAAACATTGTAACTAAAGCCCCGTACACACGATCCGAATATCGTACGAAAAATGTTGTCCGAGGAAGAATCGTACGATAATCGGATCGTTAGTACAGGGCTTCGAGAGCCGATTATGACAGTTCATCCGATATTATTTTATCGGACATGCACGAAAATGTTCCTTGCACGATAACAAATCGTACGATTTTTGTTTAGTCAGTACAGTTGTCGTCCGAAAATACAATACAAATACAACACATGACATCACTTCCGATTTTTTTTTCTGTCGTACGAGAATTTTCGTGACTTTAATAACCTATTTAATTTTACTTGCGACTATTAAGTGAAAAAAGTCGTACGATCTGTCGTACGATATTTGGATCGTGTGTACGGGGCATTAAAGTCCAAATCTTTTTCTGACACCTGTTTAAGTTAAAATCCAATATTTTTTGCTAGAAAATTACTTGGAACCCCCAAACATTATATATTTTATCAGAATCCCTAGGAAATAAAATGGCAATTGCTGCAATATTTTATGTCACACTGTATTTGCCCAGCGGTCTTTCAAATGCAATTTTTTGGGAAAAAATACACTTCATTGAATAAAAAAATAAAATAAAAAAAAAACAGTAAAGTTAGCCCATTTTTTTTTTTTGTTTTAATGTGAAAGAGGATGTTACGCCGCGAGAATCGTGACTTATCTTCTAAAGCAAAAAAATTGTGATTCTCATTTTAGCCAGAATCGTGCAGCTCTATATTTTAAATGATAAAAACAGAAAATCAAACAAGAATCTAGAAAAAAAAACACAATACAAACGTTATAAATTCAGTTGCAGTTCAGTGAGTAAAATAAGTATTTGATCCCCTACCAACCAACAATAATTCTGCCTCCCACAGACTGGCTACAGTAGGTGCTCATGTGGTACACAGATTAGTCCTGCCAATATAAGAAGGTGCTCCTAACGACAACTCGTTATGTGTATAAAAGACACCTGTCCACAGAATCTCTTCCATTCAAACCTCACCATCATGGGCAAGACCAAAGATCTGTCCAAGGACGTCAGGGACACGATTGTAGACCTGAACAAGGCTGGAATGGGCTACAAGACCATCAGCAAGAAGCTTGGTGAGAAGAAGACAACTGTTGGAGTGATTATTCACAAGTGGAAGAGACACAAAATAACCATCAATCGCCCTCGGTTTGGAGCTTCATGTAAGATTTCGCCTCATGGGGTGAGGATGATTATGAGAAAAGTGAGGGATCACCCCAGAACTACATGGGAGGAGCTTGTGAATGATCTCAAGGCAGTTGGGACCACAGTCACCAAACAAACCATTGGTAACACAATACGCCAATCTTGAAGTGCCCACAAGGTCCCTCTCCTCAAAAGGCACATGTATAGGCCTGTCCGAAGTTTGCCAATGAACATCTAAATGACTCAGGGAAGGATTGGGAGAAAGTGCTGTGGTCAGATGAGACCAAAATTGAGCTCTTTGGCAATAACTCGACTCGCCATGTTTGGAGAGGAAATAATGCTGACTATGACCCTAAGAACACCATTGCAACAGTCAAGCACGGAGGTGGACCCCGGTAGCCAGAGGAGCACACGGAGGCCCCGGAGAAGGACCCGAGGAGCACACGGAGGACCCCGGAAGCAGGAGGAGCACACTGAGGACCCCGGGGAGGCCCGGGAGAGTCGGAGAAGCGCACAGAGGACCCAGGGAGCTGGGGGAGGATCCCAGGAGCAGGGGAGGACCCAAGGAGCACACGGAGGACCCAGGGAGCCGAAGGAGGACCCCAGGATCCAAAGGAGGACCCCACAGGGGACCCAGGGAGCTCTGGAGGAGGACCCCAGAAGCCGGAGGAGCACACTGAGGACCCAGGGGAGGCCCCAGAGAGTCAGAGGAGCGCACAGAGGACCCAGGGAGCTGGAGGAGGATCTCGGGAGGACCCGAGGAGCGCATGGAGGACCCCGGGAGCCAGAGGAGGACCCAGGGGAGCACACAGAGGACCCAGGGAGCCAAAGGAGGACCCCAGGAGCTGGAGGAGCACACTGAGGACCCAGGGAGCCAGAGGAGGACCCGGAGAGTTGGAGGAGCGCACAGAGGACCCAGGGAGCTGAAGGAGGATCCGAGGAGCTGGAGGAGCACACAGAGGACCCAGAGAAGGACCTGGAGGAGCACACGGAAGACCCAGGAAGCCGGAGGACACAGGGGACAGTCGGGGTAATCAGTGCGGCAGTGGGGGGAGTTACAAGCACCAGTCTTACTGTATAGCTTTCAATAAAGCAGCTCACAGCTGCGGGAGGAAGAGGAGGAGAAGCAGCTGTCAGCTGCTTTACTGAAAGCTACACAGGGAGATTGGTGATTGTAACTCCCCCCACCGCCGCACCTATCATCTTTGAGGCTGCCCGGCCCCCCCTACTATGCTGAGGACGCCGAAACCAGTACAACAGGTATCAGATTAAAGGGGTTGTAAAGGTAAAAAAAATAACAAACATGTTATACTTACCTCCACTGTGCAGCTCGTTTTGCACAGAGTGGCCCCGAACCTGGTCTTCTGGGGTCCCTCACCGGCTGTCTCTGCTCCTCCCCACAAGAATTTACCACCTGCATTCCTCTTCTGGATCATCCAAATGCTCTCTAGCAAACCTCAGACGGGCCCGGACATGTACTGGCTTAAGCAGGGGGACACGTCTGGCACTGTAGGATCTGAGTCCCTGGCGGCGTAGTGTGTTTCTGATGGTAGCCTTTGTTACGTCGGTACCATCTCTCTGCAGGTCATTCACTAGGTGCCCCCGTGTGGTTCTGGGATTTTTGCTCACCGTTCTTGTGATAATTTTGACCCCACGGGGTGAGATCTTGCGTGGAGCCCCAGATCGAGGGAGATTATCAGTGGTCTTGTATGTCTTCCTTTTTCTCATTATTGCTCCCACAGTTGATTTCTTCACACCAAGCTGCTTGCCTATTGCAGATTCACTCGTCCCAGCCTGGTGCAGGTCTACAATTTTGTTTCTGGTGTCCTTCGACAGCTCTTTGGCCTTCACCATAGTGGAGTTTGGAGTGTGACTGTTTGAGGTTGTGGACAGGTGTCTTTTATACTGATAATAAGTTCAAACAGGTGCCATTAATACAGGTAATGAGTGGAGGACAGAGGAGCCTCTTAAGAAGAAGATACAGGTCTGTGAGAGCCAGAAATCTTGCTTGTTTGTAGGTGACCAAATACTTATTTTCCACCATAATTTGCAAAAAAAAATCTTTCCAAATCAGGCAATGTGATTGTCTGGATTTGTTTCCACATTTTGTCTCTCTTAGTTGAGGTTTCCCTATGATGACAATTACAGGCCTCTCATCTTTTTAAGTGGAAGAACTTGAACAATTGGTGGGGACTAAATACTTTTTTGCCCCACTGTACAGTAAAGCGCGCTTGTTATACTCATTGTGGAACCAAAGGGGTTAATCCTGCACATTGTTTAAAAAGGCTGTTTGATCCTGTCTTCTCTGATCCCCCCCCCCTTCTTCCACAGTCCCCAAACCATCTCCGCATAGTACACAGGCTAGGGGACAAGCTGCACATGCTCAGTTTGGTGTGTATTGCTAGAGTTTTTTTTTTTCTTGGAGGGGTGCATTTGATCAGCACAGAGCCAATCAGCACTGTCCAGACTGAAGGGTCAGGGGTCATGCAGCCTCATAGGACAGTCAGAGTAGAATGAAAACTCCTCCTACAAGTTTTAACCAGACACTGATAGAAGTCACAAGACTGCTATATACTGCTGATGAGAAAAGGTATTTAGCAGTTTTATATTTACTAAACTAATTGCAATTCCATGTTCTGTGTACTGTGGGAGACCAGATATAGTGCATGCAGGGTCCAGGGTTTAGTAACACTTTAGGACTGACAGGGGTGCTTACAATGATCAGCTTTTATTCATTTATGTAAAACCTTTATCCCAAAAGGAACAAAACTGTTTGTTGTAACTAATGGGTGCTCAACCTTGTTGAGGTCGAAGGTGCAGCATGAAAGATACGACAATCAGGGGGTACAGCACTGGAAGGGGGAGGGGAGGAGGAGCCAGAGCTCTGTCTTCATTATTTTAGGTGACTGATACCCAAGAACAAAAATGCTCTAATCACAGATTACACAGATGTGGCGGTTGCATTCTTTTTCATCTTTCAGGCAAGTGCAGAAAATACATGTTGATCCTGCCAGAAACGCTGTGTCCTTGTGGCCATACTGAAAGCACAATGTTATTTACCTTCCAAACTAGCTTCTTACCCGCTTGCCAGCCGTATACTGTATATATATATACAGCGGCAGGTGGGCTTCCCTGTGTAGAATCCCATATCTGCACTTCCGGGTCTGCGGCAGATTGGACACAGCGGGAGCCAATCAATGAGTCCGGCGGACCCGCCGATCGTTACCGAGAGAAACAGAATGGCGGTCTGCCGATGTAAACAAGGCAGATCACCGTTCTTTGAGAAGGGGAGGTAGAGATCCTGTGTTTCTGCTAAGCAGGAACACGGATCTCTGCCTTCTTACAGTACAAACACCTCCCCCACAGTGAGTAAGCACTCCATAGGCACACATTTAACCCTTTGATTGCCCCTGTTAACCCCTTCCCAGAGAGTGTCATTAGTACAGTGACAGTGCATGTTTTTAGCACTGATCACTGTATTAGTGTCACGGGTCCCCAAAAAAAGTGTCACTTAGTTGTCTGCCGCAATGTCGCAGTCCCGCTATAAGTCGCTGATCGCCGCCATTACTAGTAAAAATAAATAAAAATTACATAAACCTATCCCATAGTTTGTGGACGCGATAACTTTTGCGTAAACCAATCAATAGACGCTAATTGTGATTTTTTTTCTACCAAAAACACGTAGCAGAATACATATTGGCCTAAATTGATGAAGAAATTCGATTTTTTACATTTTTTTTAATTGGATGTTTTATAGCAGAAAGTAAAAAAAAAAATGTATATATTTTTTTCGAAATTGCAGTTTTTTTTTTGTTTATAGCGCAAAAAATAAAAACCGCAGAGCTGATCAAATACCACCAAATGAAAGGTCTATTTGTGGGAAAATTCGCACCACCGCGCAATTGTCAGTTAAAATAACGCAGTGCCGTATTGCAAAAAAATGACCTGGTCATGAAGAGGGGGGGGGGGGGAAATCTTCCAGGGGCTCAGCTGGTTAAACTACTAATGCCCCCAGCCCATGTACGGAGATGAAGAGAGGAAGATGTGTTTTTGAACCAAATCAGGAAAGCAGTCATGGCTCCCTCTATAGATACAATGAGTGCTGCCCCCCACGACAGGAGGTGTGTTACTGGCAGGATCACCATGTGAAAATAAAGGGGAAAAAAAGCCTCAAAAAAGGAAACTAAAGCTTTGTTCACACATTCAGCTGGGGGCAGTAAAACTAGGCAGTTGAGCCATGGTTTTACTGCCCATGGCTGCCCATCTGAACGGTCACATGCAGCTGCAAAAATTAAATGCATGGCACTTTTGGAAAGGGGTTGCTGCCGCCGAACATGACTAATGCAGGTCTATGAGGCCGCCCTGCATTGCACGCGATTGAGGCGCAATAGTGCAGCATTTTAAAGGTTGAATCAGGTGGTGAGGAGGCAAAATATCGCCCCCCCTTTGCCACCTCTCAAACATCTCTGAAAAGCAATCCGAGCATGGATCGCTTTTCTGAAAAGCGGCAGTACTTGCCGGCATAGGTGTGCGCAGCCTATTGCATTAGGGTGTGCACCCCAAAGCCCAAACACACACTACCAATCGCTCACGGTGTTCATTCAGAAAGGGAAGGGGTCAGTAAATTACATATTTACTGGCCCCTTCTCCACTCCTAAAACATCCCAGCAGCAACAGCCGATAGGAGAGGAGGGAAGCTGGCAGCGCTGCGGGGGGAAAGATGGGAGCCAGGGCAGTAGGGGGAATCTGTGCTGCACAGGGTGATTAGGGTGTGCCTGGGCACACCTGGCACACCCTGTGCGCACGCCTATGCTTGCCGGACATCTGAACAAGCCTTAATGCAGCCACCACCTCTAAGGACCGGTGAGCCAAAATATATTACATTTTTATTGGATTTAGATACATCCCTAGGCCCTCGTTCACACCGGGCTGATTTGTCATGCGATTTGAAATGTCAAATCGCATGCCAAATTGAAGCCTATTGCCAGCGACGGCACCGTCTGAATCTGTGCGACGCTGACTGTGCGGTGCCAAATGTGGCGCATTACACTCAGCTGCAGGGCGGTGGTGGCACAGCCCCCTTCACCTAAATGGCCCACTTTTGGCAGTGGTTCTGCCCGCTGAACATGACCCGTGTTATAATTTTTGCAGCCCCGGCGGCAGGTCTCCAACATCCTCCGACTGCCAGGTTATAGGGGGCAGTAGAAACAACCTCCTGCGCTCAAATGTGGTGCTCAAAGACCGGTAGGTTTCCACTGTTCCAATTCCAGGTCAAATGGCGCCACCGCGCTTTGCTGCCCTCGTAGGACTGAGGGTGTCCCATGATGCACAGCAATGAAAAACAACAGAAAGGGGGCTCACCAGCCTGGCGCATTACCTTTAAACACTATTTATTGATTTCTAAAAGCAACTATTATACTCAAACAAATGAGTTCACAAGCGCATTAATATATTCAAAGTCACAGATGCCAAATCGGTAGCACTTGCTTCCCAGCATGGGAAAAAGTCATCCAGGTCCAATATGGCTGATGCATTTCAAGGGGAAAGCCCTCTTTATCAGAGCCACTCTGATGGTTAAAATGAAGAGGGGTTACCCCTTGAAATACATCAGCCATATTGGACCTGGATGGCTTCCTTCCATGCTGATCAGCAGGTGATACAGATTTGGCTCTGACGAAGAGGGGTTACCCCTTGAAATGTGTAAGCCATATTGGACCTGGATGGCTTCTTCCCATGCTGATCAGCAAGGGCTACAGATTTGGCTCTGATGAAGAGAGGTTACCCCTTGAAATGTGTCAACCATACTGGACCTGGGTGGCTTCTTTCCATGCTGATCAGCAAGGGCTACAGATTTGGCTCTGATGAAGAGGGGTGGCCCCTTGAAACAAGTCAACCATACTGGACCTGGGTGGCTTCTTCCCATGCTGAGCAGCAGGTGCTACAGTTTTGGCTCTGATGAAGAGGGGTTACCGCTTGAAACACATCAGCCATATTGGACCTGGATGGCTTCTTCCCATGCTGAGCAGCAGGGGCTACAGATTTGGCTCTGATGAAGAGGGGTTACCCCTTGAAATGCATCAACCCTACTGGACCTGGGTGGCTTCTTCCCATGCTGATCAGCAAGGGCTACAGATTTAGCTCTGATAAAGAGGGGTTACCCCTTGAACTGTGTAAGCCATATTTGAGCTGGATGGCTTCTTCCTATGCTGAGCAGCAGGTGCTACAGTTTTGGCTCTGATGAAGAGGGGTTACCCCTTATAATGCGTCAACCCTACTGAACCTGGGTGGCTTCTTCCCATGCTGATCAGCAAGGGCTACAGATTTGGCTCTAATGAGGGGTTACCCCTTGAAATGTGTAAGCCATATTTGAGCTGGATGGCTCCTTCCATGCTGATCAGAAGGTGATACAGATTTGGCTCTGATGAAGAGGGGTTACCCCTTGAAATGTGTAAGCCATATTGGACCTGGATGGCTTCTTCCCATGCTGAGCAGCAAGGGCTACAGATTTGGCTCTGATGAAGAGCGGTTACCCCTTGAAATGTGTCAACCATACTGGACCTGGGTGGCTTCTTTCCATGCTGATCAGCAAGGGCTACAGATTTGGCTCTGATGAAGAGGGGTGGCCCCTTGAAACAAGTCAACCATACTGGACCTGGGTGGCTTCTTCCCATGCTGAGCAGCAGGTGCTACAGTTTTGGCTCTGATGAAGAGGGGTTACCCCTTGAAACACATCAGCCATATTGGACCTGGATGGCTTCTTCCCATGCTGAGCAGCAGGGGCTACAGATTTGGCTCTGATGAAGAGGGGTTACCCCTTGAAATGCATCAACCCTACTGGACCTGGGTGGCTTCTTCCCATGCTGATCAGCAAGCGCTACAGATTTAGCTCTGATAAAGAGGGGTTACCCCTTGAACTGTGTAAGCCATATTTGAGTTGGATGGCTTCTTCCTATGCTGAGCAGCAGGTGCTACAGTTTTGGCTCTGATGAAGAGGGGTGGCCCCTTGAAACAAGTCAACCATACTGGACCTGGGTGGCTTCTTCCCATGCTGAGCAGCAGGTGCTACAGTTTTGGCTCTGATGAAGAGGGGTTACCCCTTGAAATGCATCAACCATACTGGACCTGGGTGGCTTCTTCCCATGCTGAGCAACAGGTGCTGCAGATTTGGCACTGATGAAGTTACTCCTTGAAACGCGTCAACCATATTGGACCTGGGTGGCTTCTTCCTAAGCTGATCAGCAAGTGCTACAGATTTGGCTCTGACGAAGAGGGGTTACCCCTTGAAATGCGTCAGCCATACTGGACCTGGATGGCTTATGAATCAATAAATAGTGTATAAAGGTAATGTGCCAGGCTGGTGCACCCTCTTTCCGATGGCAGTAGAAACACGGCCTATTTTTACCGGGGTCTTAGTGAAAGTAAGATATACTGAGATTGAAAACTTCTAAATGGTCACCGGCATGACTTTTTTTTTTTTGAAACATAAAAGTTTTCTGAAATTGGAAACCCCTTTAAAATAGAAATTCTTAAAAACAGTAAATGAGCCACCTGGGTGTCCAATGTAAACAACGAATGCGGCCGCCTTAGACAGACGTCCGTGAAGAGTTCTCACAGTGATGACTCCGGGGGGACATGATCCACAGGACAGAGGGATGGACAACACTCCACAATGCCTACATATAAATAACGTCCACAGTGTTCATCATAATCCATCTCCTCCACCGTCCAAAACTTGGTGCGCAGTCTCTGATTGGCTGGATCGTGTTTGAGAAGCTCAAGTTAATAATCTTGATTTAAATAAATAAGGAGAATCTCTGGGCCATCAACTCGAAATGTACCGTTCCTTCCAAGTATTTCGGATTTCTGCCTCGACCACCCCGGCCTCTCCAGGGAATTTCACATTTCCCCCCAGACACAGAAAAATCCCCATCAACCTATCCCAGAGAGCCCAATGTCCGATCGCCGATCCAGCCAATCTGTCACAAGTTATTGCGGTCTAAACCTGGAGAGAAAAAAAAAAAAAGAAAGAGTGTGATGCACAGTTTTTTTCTTACCTAAAGTAGAATAGTATTATATACTAAATATTTTTATGTTATGTCACCTATTTGCTATTAAGTCCACCAGAACTGCTTTTAAATCAGTTCTGTCCGAATGGGACAAAATCAAATGTTCTCAGGCTATTTCCTCTATTGGTCGAATGTTATTTGCTCATAAAAAATAAAGTGGCTTGGGAAAATACTGCATTATCGCCACTAGATCATAGGCAATAAGTATTTATTTCCTATAACCCTTAGCTCCATCTTGTGGCCATAATGCAGTATAATGACCCTTAGCTCCATCTAGTGGTGATAATGCAGTATAATAACCCTTAGCTCCATCTAGTGGCCATAATGCAGTATAATAACCCTTAGCTCCATCTAGTGGCCATAATGCAGTATAATAACCCTTAGCTCCATCTAGTGGCCATAATGCAGTATAATAACCCTTAGCTCCATCTAGTGGCCATAATGCAGTATAATGACCCTTAGCTCCATCTTGTGGCCATAATGCAGTATAATGACCCTTAGCTCCATCTAGTGGCCATAATGCAGTATAATAACCCTTAACTCCATCTAGTGGTGATAATGCAGTATAATAACCCTTAGCTCCATCTAGTGGTGATAATGCAGTATAATAACCCTTAGCTCCATCTAGTGGCCATAATGCAGTATAATAACCCTTAGCTCCATCTAGTGACCATAATGCAGTATAATAACCCTTAGCTCCATCTAGTGGCCATAATGCAGTATAATGACCCTTAGCTCCATCTAGTGGTGATAATGCAGTATAATAACCCTTAGCTCCATCTAGTGGCCATAATGCAGTATAATAACCCTTAGCTCCATCTAGTGGTCATAATGCAGTATAATGACCCTTAGCTCCATCTAGTGGCCATAATGCAGTATAATGACCCTTAGCTCCATCTAGTGGTGATAATGCAGTATAATAACCCTTAGCTCCATCTAGTGGTGATAATGCAGTATAATAACCCTTAGCTCCATCTAGTGGCCATAATGCAGTATAATGACCCTTAGCTCCATCTTGTGGCCATAATGCAGTATAATGACCCTTAGCGCCATCTAGTGGCCATAATGCAGTATAATAACCCTTAGCTCCATCTAGTGGTGATAATGCAGTATAATAACCCTTAGCTCCATCTAGTGGTGATAATGCAGTATAATAACCCTTAGCTCCATCTAGTGGCCATAATGCAGTATAATAACCCTTAGCTCCATCTAGTGGTGATAATGCAGTATAATAACCCTTAGCTCCATCTAGTGGTGATAATGCAGTATAATAACCCTTAGCTCCATCTAGTGGTGATAATGCAGTATAATAACCCTTAGCTCCATCTAGTGGCCATAATGCAGTATAATAACCCTTAGCTCCATCTAGTGGTCATAATGCAGTATAATAACCCTTAGCTCCATCTAGTGGCCATAATGCAGTATAATGACCCTTAGCTCCATCTAGTGGTCATAATGCAGGAGGTGCCAGCAGTTTTAGTGAACAGATAGCTGTGAAAATTGTTTTATTAATACACCCTTAGTAATGTGTAAATGTGACACATTTAGGGCTGCAACTAACGATTATTTTCATAATCGATTAGCTGGCCGATTATTGTTTCGATTAATCGATTAATCGGTTAATAACCTTTAAAAAAAAAAAAAAAGGTAATTTTGCTGCAATTTGCATTTTTACATTTTTTTTTTGGCCAATTTGTTGTTGGACAGATTAAAAAACACAAATTGCCACAAAAATGCATTACATGCTTCTCTGCAGCTTCTCCATTGAAGTATATTGAACCAAAATAGCATCGTTTTGCATTAAAAAAAAAGTCCTTGCCCTTTCCAAATACGCAGCAGCTGAAAAAATCATGGATGTGAACGTGTCCCATAGGAAACCATGTAAATGAACTGTAGTGTGTTTCTGCAAAAAGCACAGAGGAGTGACCGGGCCTGAGATGTTTAGTAACATAATGGGGGTTAATACAACGAAAATTTGTACAAAAAGAGCAAATAATCGCTGTAAGGGGTTCATTTTTTACTGTGGGACAGGGAAAGTAATATTTACAGTAGAGATTTGCTCTTTTTGTACTATAAAGGGATAATTTTCGTTTTTTTAACCCCATTATGTTACTGGCCGATTAATCGATTATGAAAGTGATAATCGATTAATTTCCTAATCGATTAGTTGTCGATTAATCGATTAGTTGTTTCGGCCCTAGACACATTCAATCATGAATTACCTCTCACAAAGATCACAGAACACCCCCCTCTCCTTCGACAATACCTTCAGCTGCTTTTCTCTCCTGAAGGAACGGGCCATCTTTGTTTAGGCATCATCCAGGGTCACCATCTACTTTCTGGACTAAGTTGACAGAAATATGTCAATCCTGGTGCCTGTAATGTGCTTGTCTGTCTTCATAAATGTCTGACGCAGATCAGCCCCTGCTGCAGCACCTTACCTTGTGACTTGCAACAAAGTGACTTGTTAGGCCCGGGTCACTCTGGTGTGACATGAAAGTCGTGTGACGGCCGATTCGACTTTGCCCTGCAACTTCGGTCCAACATCGATCCGACTTCCATGCGACTTTAATGAATGGGATCCAATTTTGATCCGACTTTGATAAAAGAAAAAAAAAACGGTGTGGGGTCCCCCCCCCCCAAAATCCATACCAGACCTTTATCTGAGCATGCAGCCTGGCAGGCCAGGAAAGGGGGGGGGGTGAGCGCCCCCCTCCCCCCTCCTGAACCATACCAGGCCCCATGCCCTCAACATGGGGGGGGGGGGGCTTTGGGGCAGGGGGTCACCTGAAGACCCCGCCCCTTGTAACAACACAGACCCATCATGCCCGTGTCGGTGACGTAAAAAAAGGGGGCGGGTTATTTGTGTGATGTCACCGAATGGCCACGCCCAATAGTTATATAAGAACTGTCAGACACCGGGGCTGACAGAACGGCGGGAGTGAGCGTAGCTGGAGGAGCATTTTTTTTTCATTGGGTCGCTGGCAGGCATCGTGATTGATGTTGGAGATTTCCAGGGAGGACATTATTCATTTTTAATGAAGGACTTGTCAAAAACTGCCTCCTGTTTTTCTTACAGTACACAGTTTTTTTTGTTGGGGTGAATGAGTAGGAGTATGTACCCCATACTCATTCACATGGGGGGGGCCGGATCCTAAAGGGGGCTTTCAGATTCTAATAAGTCCCCTGCCCCCAGACCCCCACAACCACAGCCCAGGGTTGTGGGTAAGAGGCCCCTGTCCCCATCAACATGGGCCCCCCTTCCCCCAAAGCAACCCCCCCCATGTTGAGGGCATGAGGCCTGGTATGGTTCAAGAGGGGGGGCTCGTCCCCACCTTTCCTGGCCTACCAGGCTGCATGTATTTTGAGGGGGACCCCACGCCGTTTTTTTTTTTCCAATACATTTTGCAATGCTTACCTTGCCTCTGAGCACATGTCGAATGCCACAAGTCGGATCAGTTAAGATGCTGATATAACTTGGATGCGACTTCTATTCAATTCAATGGGCTGAAATCAGACAGAAGTTGGACCAAAGTAGTGCAGGAACCTTTTCAAGAGTCGGACCAGTTAAGACGGCTCTCATAGGGAAACATTGATTTTTACATGTCATGCACAACACATGCACTCAAAGTCGGAGCGCATGTCGCACCAGTGTGAACCGGGCCTTACTGTCAGATCACTGGGGGAGGGGAGACTGAGGAAATCCCCCCACCTGCAGCAAAATTATGGGAACATCTCAACTCAAAGAAAACCACTGGATTGGAGCCCATCGACATCTTTATAATGATGAAGTGATTGAAAAGCTAATGCTGAACATAAGGATATGGAAAGAATTCCTCTCTGTGAAGTTACTAACACTGTATGTCAAAAAAGGTTCCCATATAACTATTTGTTAATAAATAGAAGATTGCTTTATAGCTCCCTTTGTCTGATTATCAAACGGAGCCCTTGATAAGAGAGGAGTCCCTGCTCTGAGGACTCATTAAGTTCTGCAAACAATGGTGTTTATTCAGCACAGCAAAAAACGAATCATGATAATAGTGTGAAAAGGAGACCAGAGCTCCACCTGGTGGATGAATAGAAGATTATGTAATATTAACATGCAACAATTAAAAGAAAATTGTGACTAAAAAAATGTCTTTGCTTTTTTTAGCCCAGACTATAATAAAGAAAGAAAATATATATACAACAATTATACATTCTTTTTAAAAACTCTCAGAAGCCAGGAAGTAATTCCAGAAAGCAAAAAGACATTTCAGTGTGACATAAAGAGATGATGTCATCACTGAGGGATGCAGGGTTTACACAGTGCGCCAACACTAAACATTGCATGCAGAGCAGCGAACGATAACAATGTTTTGTGCCTGATTCTAAACTACCCTGAATGTAGCTACACTATATTTTTAAAAGTATTGAGACGCCTGCCTTTACATGTACATGAACTTTAATGGCATCCCAGTCTTAATCCGTAGGGTCAAATATTGAGCTGGCCCACTCTTCTGGGAAGGCTGTCCACAAGGTTTAGGAGTGTCTATGGGAATATTTGACCATTCTTCCAGAAGCGCATTTGTGAGGTCAGGCACTGATGTTGGACGAGAAGGCCTGGCTCACAGTCTCCGCTCTAATTCATCCCAAAAGGTGTTCTATCGGGCTGAGGTCAGGACTCTGTGCAGGCCAGTCAAGTTCCTCCCCCCCAAACTCGCTCATCCATGTCTTTATGGACCTTGCTTTGTGCACTGGTCCAAATCATTTGGTGGAGGGGGATTATGGTGTGGGGTTGTTTTTCAGGGGTTGGGCTTGGCCCCCTAGTTCCAGTGAAGGGAACTCTTAAGGCGTCAGCATACCAAGACGTTTTGGACAATTTAATTCTCCCAACTTTGTGGGAACAGTTTGGGGATGGTCCCTTCCTGTTCCAACATGACTGCGCACCCACTTTCCTACAAAGTTAGGAGCATGAAATTGTCCAAAATGTCTTGGTATGCTGACGCCTTAAGAGTTCCCTTCACTGGAACTAAGGGGCCAAGCTATAGTGCTTGTGTAAATACTCGGTATCAGCACCAATACCAGTATCGGTGCAACCCTAATAAAAATCTAACTAGACCATACATCAGACTGACACACTCTTCTTTTTTACCATACCAGAGCTTCAGGGAGCATATTTGAGCTTCTACAGTGCCTTAAAAAAAAAGTATTCATACCCCTTGAAATTTCCCACATTTTGTCATGTTACAACCAAAAACGTAAATGTATTTTATTGGGATTTTATGTGATAGACCAACACAAAGTGGCACATAATTGTGAAGTGGAAGGAAAATCATAAATGGTTTTAATTTTTTTTTACAAATAAATATGTGAAAAGTGTGGGGTACATTTGTATGGCGCCCCCCGGAGTCAATACTTTGTAGAACCGCCTTTCGCTGCAATTACAGCTGCAAGTCTTTTTGGGGATGTCTCTACCAGCTTTGCACATCTAGAGAGGGACATTTTTGCCCATTCTTCTTTGTAAAATATCTCAAGCTCTGTCAGATTGGATGGAGAGCGTCTGTGAACAGCAATTTTCAAGTCTTGCCACAGATTCTCATTTGGATTTAGGTCTGGACTGTGACTGAGCCATTCTAACACATGAATATGCTTTGATGTAAACCATTCCATTGTAGCTCTGGCTGTATGTTTAGGGTCGTTGTCCTGCTGAAAGGTGAACCTCCGCCCCAGTCTCAAGTCTTTTGCACTCTAACAGGTTTTCATCTAAGATTTCCCTGTATTTGGCTCCATCCATCTTCCCATCAACTCTGACCAGCTTTCCTGTCCCTGCTAAAGAAAAGCATCCCCACAACATGATGCTGCCACCACCATGTTTCACGGTGGGGATGGTGTGTTCAGGGTGATGTGCAGTGTTAGTTTTCTGCCACACATAGCGTTTTGCTTTTAGGCCTAAAAGTTCAACTGTGGTCTCATTTGACCAGAGCACCTTCTTCCACGTTTGCTGTATCCCCCACATGGCTTCTCGCAATCGTGACTTCCTTTGGCTTTCTTTCACCAATGGCTTTCTTCTTGCCACTATTCCATAAAAGGTCAGATTTGTGGAGTGCACGACTAATAGTTGTCCTGTGGACAGATTCTCCCCCCTGAGCTGTGGATCTCTGCAGCTCCTCCAGAGTTACCATGGGCCTCTTGGCTGCTTCTCTGATTATTGCTCTCCTTGCCCGGGCCGGTCAGTTTAGGTGGACGGCCATGTCTTGGTAGGTTTGCAGTTGTGCCATACTCTTTCCATTTTCGGATGAAGGATTGAACAGAGCTCCAAGGGATGTTCAAAGCTTGGGATATTTTTTTATAACTTAACCCTGCTTTAATCTTCTGCACAACTTTATCCCTGACCTGTCTGGTGTGTTCCTTGGCCTTCATGATGTTGTTTGCTCGTTAAGGTTCTCTAACAAACCTCCAAGGGCTTCACAGAACAGCTTTAATTATACTGAGATTAAATTACATACAGGTGGCCTCTATTTACTAATTAGGTGACTTCTAAAAGGTAATTAGTTCCACTAGATTTTAGTTAGGGGTATCAGAGTAAAGGGGGCTGAATACAAATGCACCCCGGCCCACACTTTCACATATTTATTTGTAAAAAAAAAATTAGAAAACCATTTATTATTTTCTTCCCACTTCACAATTATGTGCCACTTGTGTTGGTCTATCACATAAAATCCCAATAAAATACATTTACGTTTTTGGTTGTAACATGACAAAATGTGGGAAATTCCAAGGGGTGTGAATACTTTTTCAAGGCACTGTATGTGGTCTTTAGTATGTATTAGTCCTGCAGTCAAAGCCTTCACTTGGCCAATCATTTATCAGAAGCAATAGAGATACATTGTTACCATCTGTCCTGCTGAAATATTTGCTGACTTTGCAATGTTGAGCTGGCAGGGGGCACAAACATGGCGACTGCTCTATATATGCCCAGGCTACTTTGATCCCCGGTCGAGCCCTGGACATTTATATAGACTTCTTTAAAGGGAGACAGTACAGGACATGCATTACTCACACATTCTGCCCAATGTCTATTTGTAAGATAAAGTTTACAATAGACAGAGAAGTGACACAAGACAGTTGCGTGTTGGTGGTAGGGGAGCAGTTGAACCCAGGGCACCTCAGAGAGCAGCAGAGGAAAAAGCAAAAACTTAGACAAGGCACAAAAAGTCTCGGAGGCAGCAGAAAAGGTCTGGGTACAAAAGTGCAGGTTTCAGCTGTGCAGACAATTCTCACACTGTTCTCCTGCATACCTGAGCCTTAGAGAGGAGGAGGAGGTGCAGGGTGAAGGTAGAAAAGAGCCTTCCCAGGGTTAGGAATTAAGGGCATCAATACCTGCGGGGGTTAAAACCAGAGCCTGAAGGATGTCCGACAGTGACACAATTCCACGCGGTCGGCGTTCTTCATCCACCAGTACAAACCGATGAACCTGACATATAAGGGAATACAAGAGTTAATAGACACGTAAAAATGGAAAGCCAGTTATTGAAATCACCCAACCTGATACAACCTTCAGCCAAGTTCTGTGGCCACCCAACAGCTACTGTCATCTCCACAGCAAACTGTACACTTAGAAAGTAAATGGGCATATACACTTGCCAGCCACTTTATTAGGTACACCTTGCTAGTACTGGGCTGGACCCCCTTCAGTGTAGTGATATAATATATATTGTCCAGTAGATAATTGATATATAGTTATTATTACCGTATATACTCGAGTATAAGCCGAGTTTTTCAGCACATTTTTTTGTGCTGAAAATGCCCCCCTCGGCTTATACTCGAGTCACCTTTTTGCGCCTGATCACCCGGACTTTGGGGACCCGGTACCAGCCGGCCGTAGGTCCCCTGGACCCCAAACTTGGCACACATGTAGCCCCTCTTCCTATATACGTGTGCAAAGTTTGTTGTCCGGGGGACCTACGGCCGGGGAGCACCGATTTTTCAAAGCCGGCCACCCCTTCCATAGACCAGTGTTTCTCAACTCCAGTCCTCAAGGCGACCCAACAGGTCATGTTTTCAGGCTTTCCATTACTTTGCACAGGTGATTTGATGAGTTTCACTGCCTTGGTAATTACCACAGCGGTTTCATCTGAGGGAAATCCTGAAAACATGACCTGTTGGGGCGCCTTGAGGACTGGAGTTGAGAAACACTGCCATAGAATCCCATGTTAAACGGTCATTTCTCTGTTGAATTTGGGGACCCGGTACTGGCCGGTCGTAGGTCCAAGAACTTGGTACACATGTAGCCCCATTTCTCCTCTACAAGTGTGCAAATCTGGGGGGCCTACGGCCGGGGAGTAACGATTTTTCAAAGCCGAGAACCCCTTCCATAGACTCCCATGTTAAACATCAGTCTAGTCATGGACACAGTGAGGCATGGGCACGGTGAGGCATGGGCACGGTGAGGCATGGGCACGGTGAGGCATGGACACGGTGAGGCATGGACACGGTGAGGCATGGACACGGTGAGGCATGGACACGGTGAGGCATGGACACGGTGAGGCATGGGCACAGTGAGGCATGGGCACAGTGAGGCATGGGCACAGTGAGGTATGGGCACAGTGAGGCATGGGCACAGTGAGGCATGGACATAGTGAGGCATGGACACAGTGAGGCATGGGCACAGTGAGGCATGGACATAGTGAGGCATGGACACAGTGAGGCATGCACATGGACACAGTGAGGCAAGCGAGTCAATACGTTTTCCCAGTTTTTTGTGGTAAAATTAGGTGCCTCGGCTTATATTCGGGTCGGCTTATATACGAGTATATACGGTATGATGATATAAGTTATGTTTCCGCAGCAACACCCAAGTTCTCCAGAGAGTGCAATTTATTTGACTTCCAACACAGAACAAAGTTCAATACTTGCACAGATGACAACGAATCCAACAGAGTATATATATGACCCAGAATAGTAGTTTTTAGAGTCCCATGTTCTCTAGATCTGTGCCTTCATATCCATAGAGAATATAACTAGAGTAGACTGAATGCCAGCTTATATTGCCTATCTACTGAATGGCTGAGCAATTTGATTGGCTGTCTTTGATCTACGCTCTGTCTTTCAGAATGACAGAGAATGACCCCTAGCCGGAGATGGCTATAGTCATCACATGCCCTAATTTGCATTCTTGCATAATAACATCAACAAGCCCCCTTTGACATATGCAATTAGATTACAGATACCATAGGTGGCCTGAGCACAGTTTTTATGTGTAAAAATAGACTTGTCCTTGATTCTTGCATATTGACAGCAACAAGCCCCCTTTGATACGTGTAGTAAACCTTGTTTGGCCACTAACCCCTTTGATATGTGTAATTAGATTACAGATGCCAATGTCAACTGAAATCTGGCCTGGTCAATCTTGTACTTATACACATATATAATAATATAATGTCCCACATAAATCGGCCAACATGTTACAACATTCAGAACTGTCTTAAAGCGGAGGCCCACACAAAAATGGAACTTCTGCTTTTCGGAACCCCCCCCCCCCCCCCTCCGGTGTCACATTTGGCACCTTTCAGGGGGGTGCACATACATGTATAATACAGGTATTTGCACCCACGTCCGGGCGTAGACCTCTGCAAAATCCCGCAGAGTCTATGCCACTTCCGGTCTCCCCCCCCCCCCGCTGTCTTCTGGAAAACACACAGGTCCCAGAAGACAGCAGGGACCAGTAAGGACGCGCAGCGCGACTCGTGCATGTGCAGTAGGGAACCAGAAAGTGAAGCCGCAAGGCATCACTTCCTGATTCCCTTACCAAAGATGGCGGCGGCAGCATCTGAGGACCGAGGGATGGGTCGGCCTCGGGTGCCGACATCGCGGGTGCCCTGGACAGGTAAGTGTCCTTATTTTAAATGTCAGCAGCTGCAGTATTTGTAGCTGCTGACTTTAAAAAAAAAAAAATTCAGCGGAACTCAGCTTTAATTCTTGGTGGCAGAGATTCAACAAGGTGTTGGAAAGATTCCTCAGCAATTTTGGTCCATAGTGACATAATAACATCAGGCAGTTGCTGCAGATTTGTCGGCTGCACATCCATGATGCGAATTGCCCATTCCAACACATCCCAAAGGTGCTCTATTGGATGAGATGTGGTGAGGTGTGGAGGCCATTGGAGTACAGTGACCTCATTGTCCGGTGGTGAGATGATTGGAGCTTTGTGACATGGTGCATTATCCTGCTGGAAGGAGCCATCAGAAGATGGGGACACTGTAGTCATAAAGGGATAGACATGGTCACCAATACTCAGGTAGGCCGTGGGGTTTAAACGATGCTCAATTGGTACTAAGGGGTCCAAAGTGTGCCAAGAAAATCTCCCCCACACCATTACACCACCAGCCTGACCCGGTGATACAAGGCAGGATGGATCCATGCTTTCATGTTGTTTACGTCAAATTCTGACCCGACCATCTGAATGTTGCGGCTGAAATCGAGACTCATAAGACCAGGCAACTTTTTTCCAATCTTCTATCGTCCAATTTTGGTGATCTGTGCAAATTGTAACCTCAGTTTCCTGTTCTTAGTGTGGTCTTCTGCTTCTCTGGCCCATCTGCTTCAAAGTTTCATGTGTTGTGTATTCAGAGATGGTATTCTGCATACCTTGGTTGTAATGAGTGGTTATTTGTTGTCTTTCTATCATCTGGAACCAGTCTGCCCATTCTCCTCTGACCTCTGACATCAACAAGGCATTTTCCTCCAGACAACTGCCGCTCACTGGATATTTTCTCTTTTACGGACCAACTTTTACGAGAGGAGCAAGGCCTTTACCCGGTGCTGCCCTGCGGTTCCAGTCCACCCACCACCTCTCCCTCACCGACCGCGGCAGCAGCACCTCCTGACTCCCCCCATCCCAACTCCCACAGCGCATTGTCCGAGCCTCCCGACTGCCTGAAGGGGGCCCCCCAGCCTGGACCAGGGAACAAAGACTGGCGCTCAACCGCCCACCAAACCAGACCAGTCCAGATTAGAAGGTGAGCAAATGGAACCTGATTGGAGCAGGTCAGGTGACAAGTCGGAGCACTGGGGCTGGGGACAGTACAGTAATAAATGAGGCTTACAAATTGGGACCCTGCCTTGGGGGGCAATAAAAATGAAGCTCACAAGTGGGTAGCAATAAAAAATGAAGCTGACAAGTGGGGGCAATAAAAAATGAGGCTGACAAATGGGGGCAATAAAAAATGAAGCTGACAAGTGGGGGCAATAAAAAATGAGGCTGACAAGTGGGGGGCAGTAAAAAAATGAAGCTGACAAGTGGGGGCAATAAAAAATATATATGTAAAAAATGTATACCACCTGTCTAAACTGGTGACCACTGCTTGTTTTTCCAAAAATTGGCAAAAAAAAAAGTATAAAAAGTTGTCTCTGAATAGCAGTTCGGAAATGTGGTCACCCTACTTCAAACGAATGCTCATGGTTTTGATTTGGGATGTCCAACAAGATTGGTGCGGAGGAACTCGAGTGACCAGCTCCAGAATAAACATGGTTTGGTGAGTTTAGTGTACAGGAAATGGAGTGGCTTTCACAAAGCCCTGACCTCAACCCTACTGAACCATCATCTGTAGAAAGCAGTGTTCATTTCGTCGACTAAAACGACTAAAACATTTTAGTCAACTAAATGAATACTATTTTAGTCAAGTAAAATACGACTAAAACTAAAAAAATTGAGATGACTAAAATGGGACTAAAACTAAAATGCCATTTTAGTCGAAAGACTAAAACTAAATTGAAATTTGACTTCAAAATGAACACTGGTCTGTAGTGCATGTTCATACCACAATACCATAAATAATAACATATGAGATTTTTCACTCCAGCAGTATATAATAAGTTTGGACATTGTAGAGAAATGTTTACTAATGCATTACAATTTAATTACACCCATTAGATTTTAGACGACTAAAATTAGTATTAGTCGACTAAAATGTACTGGAGGTTTAGTCGACTAAATACGACTAAAACAATTGCAGAAGACTAAAATGGGAATAAAACTAAAATGCCATTTTAGTCCTAAGACTTATGCCCTGTACACACTATCGGTTTTTCAGATGAAAAAAAGTCCGATGGACTTTTTTCATCGGAAAAAACGATCGTGTGTCTTAAGTAGTAAAAAAATAGAACATGTTTTAAATTTTTCCGATGGAAAAAAAAAACAATGGGAAATTCCGATCGTCTGTGTGGAATTCCATCGGAGAAAAATCCACGCATGCTCAGAATCAAGTCGACGCATGCTCAGAAGCATTGAACTTCATTTTTCTCGGCTCGTCGTAGTGTTTTACGTCACCGTGTTTTGGACGGTCTGACAGTGTGTAGGCAAGACTGATGGAAGTCAGCTTCATCGGAGTTCCGACGGAAAATTCCATCGGATTTTATTCCATCGGAAATCCGATCGTGTGCATAAGACTAAAACTAAATCGAAATTTTCTGCCAAAATTAACACTGGTAGAAAGACATGGTTTGATGAGTTTGGTGTGGAGTAACTTGATTGACCTGCACAGAGCCCTGAACGAAACCCTACAGAACAATTTTGGGATGAACTGAAACATTGGCTGCAAGCCAAGTCCTTGAGAGGTCAGTGCCTGACCTCACAAATGTTTTTTTGGCTCAACAGACACAAATTCTCAAAAATACACTCCAAAACTGTTTACCATATATACTCAAGTATAAGCCGACCCGAATATAAGCCGAGGCACCTAATTTCACCACAAAAAACTGGGAAAACGTATTGACTCGAGTATAAGCCTAGGGTGTCCATCTGCATGCCTCGCTGTGCCCATGCCTCACTGTGCCCATGCCTCACTGTGCCCATGACTAGACTGACGTTTAACATAGGAGTCTATGGAAGGGGTGCCCGGATTTGAAAAATTGGTGCTCCCCGGCCGTAGGTCCCCCAGGCAAAAAACTTTGCACACTGATAAAGAAGAAATGGGGCTACATGTGTGCTAATTTTCGGGTCCAGGGGACCTAGGACCGGCCAGTACCGGGTCCCCAAAATCACCAGAGAAATTACCGTTTAACATGGGAGTCTATGGAAAGGGTGCCCGGTTTTGAAAAATCGGTGCTCCCCGGCCGTAGGTCCCCCTGGACAACAAACTTTGCACACTTGTAGAGGAAGAGTGGGGCTACATGTGTGCCAAGGTTAGGGTCCAGGGGACCTACGGCCGGCCGGTACCAGGTCCCCAAATTCCGGGAGATCAGGCGCAAAAAGGTGACTCGAGTATAAGCCGAGGGGGGCATTTTCAGCACAAAAAAAGTGCTGAAAAACTCGGCTTATACTCGAGTATATACGGTAAATAATCCATTGGGGATGGTGGGAATATACTCGAGTATATACGGTAATTAATCCAGTGGGGATGGTGGGAATATACTCGAGTATATACAGTAAATAATCCAGTGGGGATGGTGGGAATATACCCGAGTATATACGGTAAATAATCCAGTGGGGATGGTGGGAATATACTCGAGTATATACGGTAAATAATCCAGTGGGGATGTTGGGAATATACTCGAGTATATACGGTAAATAATCCAGTGGGGATGGTGGGAATATACTCGAGTATATACGGTAAATAATCCAGTGGGGATGTTGGGAATATACTCGAGTATATACGGTAAATAATCCAGTGGGGATGGTGGGAATATACTCGAGTATATACGGTAAATAATCCAGTGGGGATGGTGGGAATATACTCGAGTATATACGGTAAATAATCCAGTGGGGATGGTGGGAATATACTCGAGTATATACGGTAAATAATCCAGTGGGGATGGTGGGAATATACTCGAGTATATACGGTAAATAATCCAGTGGGGATGGTGGGAATATACTCGAGTATATACGGTAAATAATCCAGTGGGGTTGGTGGGAATATACTCGAGTATATACGGTAAATAATCCAGTGGGGTTGGTGGGAATATACTCGAGTATATACGGTAAATAATCCAGTGGGGTTGGTGGGAATATACTCGAGTATATACGGTAATGGGATGTCCAACAAATTCATAATGAAGTAATAGGTGTCTACAAATGTTTGGATAGATAGCGTACATTAGCAGGATAAAGTTACATGAGGTATCAGTGGCTGGGTTTAGTTGGCATACAGATGCCATAAGAAGGGCACCTTTGGTGCTGTTGTCTCTACTGAAGGATAGCCATAGCATGCTGTCATGACTATTTTCTATCCCCCTGAAGAAGCAATGTCTGCAGAGAGAGCACATCCCACTTATGATTACATTCAGTACCTGCTCCTTTACTATGCGGTCTATCACCGTCTCCAGGGTCTCATGGGGGTAACACATCAGGACACCTTCCAGGGACACTCTACGTCGCCGTAAAGCCTCGCCCACTGTGATGTCCAGGTTGTTGTAGATCTTCTGTGCTGCCAAGTGCTGAAATATAAAACAAATCATAGATTGAGAAAAAAAAAACTAAATTCACTTTCCAATGCTTGGTGGTTTCATAACAGAGAGGAAGAGCTCTACATCTGTCTCAGAGATGAACTTGCTACAGTTTCCATAACTTAAAGCGGAGTTCCCGCGAAAAAAATTAATATTAAAAGCCAGCAGCTACAAATACTGCAGCTGCTGACTTTTAATAAATGGACACTTACCTGTCCAGGGCGCCTGCGATGCCGGCAGCCGAAGCCGAGCAATCGCTCGTCTCTCTGCTGCCCCCGCCGCCATCCTCGGTCTCAGGGAACCAGGAAGTGACGGGTTGCGGCTACACTGCCCGGTTCTCTACTGCGCATGCGTGAGTCGGGCGGCGCGTTCCCAGTGGTCCCCGCTGTCTCCTGGGACCTGTGTGTTTCCCAGAAGGCAGCGGGGTGGTGGTGGGGGGGGGGGGACAGGAAGTGGAGTGACTCCCGTGGGAGTCTCTCCCCGGAAGTGGGTGCAAATACCTGTATTATACAGGTATCTGAACCCCCCCTCCCCCCTGAAAGGTGCCAAATGTGACACCGGAGGGGGGAGGGTTTCCGAAAAGCGGAAGTTCCATTTTTGGGTGGAACTCCACTTTAAAGTGGTTGGAAACCTCAGACATGAAATATGAACAAAGCATCTCCCTCTATAGTGTGTAGTCAATCCAGAGCACTAATGCCGCATACACACGATCGGACATTCCGACAACAAAACCGTTCATAATTTTCCCGACGGATGCTCTCTCAAACTTGTCTTGCATACACGCGGTCACACAAATGTTGCTCGGAAATTCCGAACGTCAAGAACGCGGTGACATACAACACTACGACGAGCCGAAAAAAATGAAGTACAAGGATTCCGAGCATGCGTAGGATTTTTGTGCGTCGGAATTGGATACACACAATCGGAATTTCCGACCACAACTTTTGTGGTCGGAAAAATTGAGAACCAGCTCTCAATCATTTGTTGTCGGAAATTCCGAAAACCAAATGTCCGATGGAGCCTACACACTGTCGGAATATCCGACAACAAATGATGGAGAGCTGGTTCTCAATTTTTCCGACCACAAAAGTTGTGGTCGGAAATTCCGATCGTGTGTATAAGTGTCACTGCTGTCGCTGCCTCCTTCCTCTGTTATCTGTATTGAATAGCTTCTGCCAAGTTTTCCTGACACCAAGAGAAAAATGGTGACAGGGGAGGGATCTCCAGCTGGTTGACAGCCTCAGCTCTGTTCCTGTGTGCTGTGTGGAGGGGGTTGTGTCCCTTCCCTCCAATCAGTTCTCAGAGCTCTCTTCACTAAGCTCTCCAAAGTATAACTTCAGCTCTCTGCCCCTTTTTTTTCTGAACTCTCAGACAAGCTTTATAAATTCAGCACTTTGAACGGATGTAGAGAAGAGAAGACTGCAGATAAACAGGTACAATTTATGTAGGAGGATTTGTTTCACCTCTGTGTATCACCTGAGGCCAGGCACTGCACTGGGTATATGTAAGGGTTTACAACCACTTTAACTCCCTCTCTTTTTTCCATGAAACACTTTAGGTTATTGAATTTATTTCTACTCACTATGACGTCGAATCTGGAGTACAAACCAACAACTTGCCCTGAAAAGTAAAATAAAAAGGAGTTAAAAACCAAAGAAACACAGGAAAGACATACAAAATAAAATTACATTGCAGAAAGTTGGGAGTTTAAAGTGGAACTTCACTCTCAATCAACCATAACTATTTTTAATTCTTATGCTGCTAGCATTAGTAAATAAATAGGAAGGTACACTATATCACCAAAAGTATTGGGACGCCTGCCTTTACACACACATGAATTTTAACGGCATTCCCAGTCTTAGTCCGTAGGGTTCAATATTGAGTTGGCCCACCCATTGCAGCTATAACAGCTTCAACTCTTCTAGGAAGGCCGTCCACAAGATTTAGGAGTGTGTCTATGGGAATATTTGACCAATTCTTCCAGAAGCGCATTTGTGAGGTCAGGCACTGATGTGGATGAGAAGGCCTGGCTCGCAGTCTCCGCTCTAAATCATCCCAAAGGTGTTCTATTGTGTTGAGGTCAGGACTCTGTGCAAGCCAGTCAAGTTCCTCCACCCCAAACTCGCTCATCCATGTCTTTATGGACCTTGCTTTGTGCACTGGTCCAATTTATTTGGTGGAGGGGGGATTATGGCGTGGGGTTGTTCTTCAGGGGTTGGGCTTGGCCCCTTTAGTTCCAGTGAAGAGAAATACAAGACATTTTGGACAATTTCATGCTTCCAACTTTGTGGGAACAGTTTGGGGGTGGCCCCTTCCTGTTCCAACATGACTGCACACCAGTGAACAAAGCAAGGTCCATAAAGACATGGATGAGTGAGTTTGGGGTGGAGGAACTTAACTGGCCTGCACAGAGTCCTGACCTCAACCCGAACACCTTTGGGGTGAATTAAAACGGAGACCGCGTGCCAGACCTTCTCGTCCAACATCAGTGCCTGACCTCACAAACGCGCTTCTGGAAGAATGGTCAAACATTCCCATAGACACTCCTAAACCTTGTGGACAGCCTTCCCAGAAGAGTTGAAGCTGTTATAGCTGCAAAGGGTGGGCCAACTCAATATTGAACTCTACGGACTAAGACTGGGATACCATTAAAGTTCATGTGTGTGTAAAGGCAGGTGTCCCATTACTTTTGGTAATATAGTGTATATTATATTTTGTTGTTTTACTTTCTTTTCTTTTTTTTTACATTTCCTTAGTTACTTTCTGGTTTCTAGGCCTAGGCACCTGATGTCAAACATCAAGAAAAACAAGCAGCCGGCAACTCCATAACATCAAGAGTATTTATTGTGAAGCCTTTACAGTGAGTAAAGTCAAACATCCCAGGAGTCCTCAGGAGGGGAGGAGAGGAGGAGGTGTATTCTCTGCTAAGCACACCCTCCTGCATGCATGCCTGAGCTAAGGGCAGGTGGATTCCAGGAAATAAATGCTACATGAATCACCTGCCCTTACTCAAGATGGTCACGGCCAGAAATACTAGGGGGTGATATGGGAGGTAGACAGAGATTTCCTTCCTCTTCTGTCTCAGGAACAGGGACATTTCTGAGACAGGGACACTGATAACAGTAAAGCCCCCCCCCCCCCCGTTTAAATATAAGAAGAAAAAAAAAAGGTTTGACCTCTGCAGCTACAGGCACTGTGGAGCAATTCATCCTCGGGTTCCAAATCCTCAAAGCAGAAGCCCTGAAGTCATATAGATATTCTTTTATCAGCTCAGTTCCCTCTCCCAATAGTAATTATTAAAAAATGACGGATATAAACGATAAAACAAAACTGAGCTTGTATGCTGCTTAGTTCCTCAAACTACAATACCTAACGGTGTCACTGAGGGGCTTCTGTTGCTTTTAAATCCTTTGCATTATCATTATTTTGTCTGTCAGTTTCCAGATCCAAATGCTGGAACAGGAAACGGTCGTATTTATCACGGAACTACTCCGCGTTTTTCTTGAATGGGTACAAAACGCATTTCCTTGTTTAAACAATGCCTTCCTTCATAATAATAGCTTTAAATCCTGGTGACCATGTGCCATGTTTGTCATTGACTATGGACAGGCAGAGCTATTAATATCCAGCAATGGGACGTTGGCGGGCAGCAGCTGTGTGCAGGGAAGAGATGGACATTGCTCCGGTCCCTAGGCAGGGTCTTTGGACTCGGACCAGGGTCACCGGCTCGGCACTAAAGGCATAGTATTAGGTAAGATTACCGAGAAGACAGTACAAAGGGCTCCTCCTTATTTTTGCTGCTGTAATGACTTAGCTTTCGTTTGGCTTTCGATGTTTAACTACACAGGTCATAAGATGGGACTGTTGGGGTTACAGGGAAGGTTAGTGTTGGGGTTACAGGGAAGGTTAGTGTTGGGGTTACAGGGAAGGTTAGTGTTGGGGTTACAGGGAGGGTTAGTGTTGGGGTTACAGGGAGGGTTAGTGTTGGGGTTACAGGGAAGGTTAGTGTTGGGGTCACAGGGAAGGTTAGTGTTGGGGTTACAGGGAGGATTAGTGTTGGGGTTACAGGGAGGATTAGTGTTGGGGTTACAGGGAAGGTTAGTGTTGGGGTTACAGGGAGGGTTAGTGTTGGGGTTACAGGGAGAGTTAGTGTTGGGGTTACAGGGAGAGTTAGTGTTGGGGTTACAGGGAAGCTTAGTGTTGGGGTTACAGGGAAGGTTAGTGTTGGGGTTACAGGGAAGGTTAGTGTTGGGGTTACAGGGAGGGTTAGTGTTGGGGTTACAGGGAGGGTTAGTGTTGGGGTTACAGGGAGGGTTAGTGTTGGGGTTACAGGGAAGGTTAGTGTTGGGGTCACAGGGAAGGTTAGTGTTGGGGTTACAGGGAGGATTAGTGTTGGGGTTACAGGGAGGATTAGTGTTGGGGTTACAGGGAAGGTTAATGTTGGGGTTACAGGGAAGGTTAGTGTTGGGGTCACAGGGAAGGTTAGTGTTGGGGTTACAGGGAGGATTAGTGTTGGGGTTACAGGGAGGATTAGTGTTGGGGTTACAGGGAAGGTTAGTGTTGGGGTTACAGGGAGGGTTAGTGTTGGGGTTACAGGGAGAGTTAGTGTTGGGGTTACAGGAAAGGTTAGTGTTGGGGTTACAGGGAGGGTTAGTGTTGGGGTTACAGGGAGGGTTAGTGTTGGGGTTACAGGGAAGGTTAGTGTTGGGGTCACAGGGAGGATTAGTGTTGGGGTTACAGGGAGGATTAGTGTTGGGGTTACAGGGAGGATTAGTGTTGGGGTTACAGGGAAGGTTAGTGTTGGGGTCACAGGGAAGGTTAGTGTTGGGGTTACAGGGAGGATTAGTGTTGGGGTTATAGTGAGGATTAGTGTTGGGGTTACAGGGAAGGTTAGTGTTGGGGTTACAGGGAGGATTAGTGTTGGGGTTACAGGGAAGGTTAGCGTTGGGGTTACAGGGAAGGTTAGTGTTGGGGTCACAGGGAAGTTAAGTGTTGGGGCTACAGGGAAGGTTAGTGTTGGGGTTACAGGGAAGGTTAGTGCTGGGGTTACAGGGAGGGTTAGTGTTGGGGTTACAGGGAAGGTTAGTGTTGGGCTACAGGGAGGATTAGTGTCAGGGTTACAGGGAAGGTTAGTGTTGGGGTTTCAGGGAAGGTTAGTGTTGGGGTTACAGGGAGGATTAGTGTTGGGGTTACAGGGAGGGTTAGTGTTGGGGTTACAGGGAGGGTTAGTGTTGGGGTTACAGGGAGGATTAGTGTTGGGGTTACAGGGAAGGTTAGTGTTGGGGTTACAGGGAAGGGTAGTGTTGGGGTTACAGGGAAGGGTAGTGTTGGGGTTACAGGGAAGGTTAGTGCTGGGGTTACAGGGAAGGTTAGTGTTAGGGCTACGGGGAGGGTTAGTGTTAGAGTTAAAGCAGGGGTTAGAGTGTTAGGGTTATAGGGAGGGTTAGTGTTAGGGTTACATGGAGGAATAGTATTGGGTTTACAGGGAGAGTTAGTGTTGGGGTTGCAGGGGGGATAGAATGGGGGTTAGTGTTGGGGTTACAGGGAAGGTTAGTGTTGGGGTTACAGGGAGGGTTAATGTTGGGGTTATAGGGGGATAGAATAAGGTTTAGAGGGAGGATTCGTTTTGGGGTTACAATAAGGGTTAGTGATACAGTAAATTGAAGGGCTAGTGTTAGGGTTACAGGGAGGGTTAGTGTTAGGGTTACAGGGAAAGGTATTGTTAGAGTTGTGGGGGGGAGGGGTAGTTCTGGGCTACAGGGAAAGTTAGTGCCGGGGTTACAGGTAGGGATAGTATTAGGGTTACATGGAGGGTTGGTGTTTGGGGTCTTATTGGCACAGCTATAACACACGTTTTTGTACCATTACTATGCCATGTTCAGCCATGTGACACTTTTTCTGCTCCCACTGCTGAACATAATGGTTGGAATGTTCAACAAAAACCATCATATCTTACTGAACTGCGCCTAGAAGCTCCATAACTCTATAGAATCTACCACATGTCTCTTTTTAGAGGACTGATCCTTTCATTTCTTGGAGTCACTCTAAACCTCTTTTCTACGTCACATCCCGTATATCCAACACAAGGCCAGTGGGCCATTTCATGAGGCCCTCGCACCTCTCCTGCCCCTGTGGCACCCCTCATCT
Organism: Rana muscosa; assembly: GCA_029206835.1. Classification (NCBI taxonomy): domain Eukaryota; kingdom Metazoa; phylum Chordata; class Amphibia; order Anura; family Ranidae; genus Rana; species Rana muscosa. The sequence goes on along the minus strand of CM055127.1, from coordinate 457,533,195 downwards.
CCGCCTCCACCTTCTCTCAGCAGTAGGCAGCAGAGGGCAAAAGAACTCCACCAGATCCTGTGCTTCTCTGTGCAGCAGCGGAGGGGCTTGGCTCTGTACCATGCCCCCCACCCATCTCAGCAGTTGGCAGCAGAGAGGACAGAACTCCTCCCACAAATCTGGCGCCTCCCGGTAGCACCACATTGTAAAGAGGGGGGGTTCATTGTAATAAAAGTAAGGTTGGGGGACTCTTGATTTCTGATGGTGGGGGTGCTTTTGACATACAATGTAAGAGGGAATGGGGTGCTCTGGACAGCTGCTTATATCTATTATGAGAATTCTACAATTCTATGCCAATTGGAAAGGAGGGTCACACACCGCCGGTATCATCCACAAAAAACTTTATTGCAGACTGCTGAGACAGAACACCGTGGCAGAACCAGGTCTGAACAGTCCCCAATAAAGTTTCTTGTGGATGATACCAGCGGTGTGTGACCCTCCTTTCCAGACTTACATCACCTGCTACAGGAGTGTGAATGGGCTCCGTGCCGGTCTGTACCTGCCCTTCACAGCTGAAAGTGATATTAAAGTCTCTCTTTTATTTTTATAATAAACTTTAAAAAAAACTTAAATCTCATACTTACCTGTTCTGTGTAATGGTTTTGCACAGAGCAGCCCCGATCCTCCTCTTCTCCCTCCTGCCAAGTGCCCCCCAGAGCAAACAGGCTCGTTTCCAAGCTGCGGCCCTGCATGTCCATTCACACACAGAGCCACGGCTCGGCCCACCTCCTCTCCCTCTTGATTGGCTCAGTGGCTGTAATTGGCAGTAACTGCTGTCCCAGGGAATGAGGAAGCAGAGGTTCTGGAGAGGCAAGGCTCTCGTGCACATCACTGGATCGAGAGGGGGCTCAGGTAAGTATTAGAGAGGGCTGGGAGGGGGGGGGCTTCTGGACAGAGAAGGTTTTTTTACCTTCATGCATAGAATCTAAACTTGAGCCTTTAGAACCACTTTAAGTCTTTAAGCGGAGTTCCAGCCATATAAAAGTCAGCAGCTACAAAAAGTGTAGCTGCTGACTTTTAATAATCGGACACTTAGTCCCACGGTCCAGCGATGCTCCTCTCCCCCTCCTCTCCGCAGTGTCGGCATTCTGACTGTGGGTGCCCGGCTGTGGCTTCACACCTGGACACGCTGTGATTGGCCGGGCAATCTTCTGGGACCTGTGACGTGTCCCAGAAGGTTGCAGGAAGGGAGGGGGGAGAGGTGAACTTCCTTCTGGCGCCGCGGAGCCCCGGGAGCTGGATGCCTCTAAAAAGAGGCCACCCGTCCCCCCCCCCCAAAAAAATGACATGCCAAATTAAATGAAGTTCCATTTTTGGGTGGAACTCCGCTTTAACCGTTTGCCGACCGCTGCACGACTATTTACTTTAAATCTCGCGATTGCGGTCGCGTGTGTGCCGCCGCGAGCTCCATGTGACCGCGGGTCCCGCGGACTCGATGTCCGCCGGGTGCCCGCGGTCGTGTCACGGAACTGCAGAATTGGGGGATGCCTGTGTAAACAAGGCATTTCCCTGTTCTGCCTAGTGACAGGACACTGATCTTTTGCTCCCTGTCATCGGGAGCAGTGATCACTGTCATGTCACTGGTAGCCCAGCCCCCCCCACAGTTAGAATCACTCCCTAGGACACACTTAACTCCTTCCTAGCCCCCTAGTGGTTAACCCCTTCATTGCCAGTGTCATTTACACAGTAATCAGTGCATTTTTATAGCACTGATCGCTGTATAAATGACATTGGTCCCAAGATAGCATAAAAAGTGTCCGATGTGTCCGCCATAATTTCGCAGTCACGATAAAAATCGCAGATCGCCGCAATTACTAAAAAAAAAATATTAAAAAATTTTTAGAATTCTATCCCCTATTTTGTAGACGCTATAACTTTTGCGCAAACCAATCAATAAACGCTTATTGCGATTTTTTTTTACCAAAAATATGTAGAAGAATACGTATTGGCCTAAACTGTGGAAAAAAATTGTTTTTTTATATATTTTTGGGGGATACTGTATTTATTGGCGTATAACACTCACTTTTTTACCCTGAAAATAGAGGGTAAACTGTGCCTGCGTGTTATACACAGGGGGCTGTGTAAAGTTTATTTCCTGAAACTTCCCTCTTAGGCCCCTTTCACACTGGGGCGGGCAGGTGCGGTGGCGGTATAGCGGCGCGATTTTAACCGCGATTTTCAGCGCCGCTATATCGTCGTTATTACCGCGGTATGCGGCCGCTAGCGGGCTGAATTTAACCCCCGCTAGCGGCCAAAAAAGGGTTAATACTGCCCGCAAACCGCGGCTATTGCCGCGGTGTCCCATTAAATTCAATGGGAACACACCGCTCCTTCACCGCTGTAAAGATGCGGCTAGCAGGACTTTTGGAGCGGTCCTGCTAGCGCACCGCTTCAGTGTGAAAGCCTTCGGGCTTTCACATTGAAGAATACAGGGCACGATTTTTTCAGGCCGTATAACAGCGCTATTATTAGCGCTAAACCGCCTGAAAAACGTGCCAGTGTGAAAGGGGCCTTAAAGTTTGGGTGCGTGTTATACGCCGATAAATACGATAATTATTATAGCAAAAAGAAAAAAAATATTGCATTTTTTTTCACAACTGTTGCTCTTTTTTTGTTTATAGCGCAAAAAATAAAAACTGCAGAGGTGATCAAATACCACCAAAAGAAAGCTCTATTTGTGGGAAAAGAAGGACTTCAATTTTGTTTGGGTACAGCGTCGCACGACCGCGCAATTGTCAGTTAAAGCGCTGGAGTGCCGAATCGCAAAAAATGGCCCGGTCATCGGGCAGTCAAATCTTCCGGGGCCGAAGTGGTTAAGGTATCAATAAAAAAGAAACGTAATAATCAAATGCAGAGGCTGATATTTAATAGAATAGAGAGTAGATGCATTGATATAATCTGACAGATACAACCGGCCCTTTGAGGATAACCATAATGCTGACGCGGCCCGCAATAAAATTGAGTTTGCCACCCCCTGCTCTATGTAATGCATCATTTATGACAGCACTCCATTTAGTGTACAGTAGAAGTTCTCCCGCTGAAGAGCAATCAGCTGTTTATGGTCTCTCATATATAACATTCAGTGGTCTCCAGTGGTTTCCCTTTAGCAGCTATCAGAGGTCACTGAACTCTCCCTGAATTCCTGTCCTGTGGGGAGGAAGAATCTTATCCGGCTCCTGTTCTCGATGACTCCGGTGTTCTATGTATAGCACAGATTAGAGGACGCGATCTGCCCGGGGTACAGAGGTCGTATCCTCTACAATATAACGTGTTCTGATGGGTTTTATCTGGCTGCATTAAATAGCAGGTGTGACATGTAAGGAAGAAGATCTGTACTTCTCAAAAGACTAAATGTCACTGAATTCCGGGGAAAGTTCATGAGTATTTCTGACATTTTCGGGCCGTCAGTACATCAGGATTGATAAATCTTCAGATATATATCCAATAGCTTGTAGACTACGGGGTTTGATTTACTAAAGGCAACTCATGTGCAAGCAAAAATGCAGGTGATTGGGTATTTTTTACAAAGTGAAGCTTCACCTCATTTACTAAGCTCTGGAGCAACTGCCTTTGCACAGTCTATTTACCTTTAGTAAATCCACCCCTATGTCTACTGTTCATGTTACATCCATTTAGGGAAGTAAATCCACCCCTATGTCTACTGTTCATGTTACATCCATTTAGGGAAGGGGTCTCCAAACTTTTCAAACAAAGGGCCAGTTTAATGTCCTTCAGACTTTAGGAGGGCCGCATTGTGGCCAGCGGGGGCCGAAAATGTCCCGGACCCGGCATCAGTGAGAATAAATATGGCCTCAGGGTTGGTGGTCAGTAGGAGGAGGAAGAGGAGTGCCCCTTTTAGTAGGAGAAAAACTATCCCGTCATTGGTATCAGTAGAAGAAATAGTGCCCCATTGTTGGTGTCAGCCGAAGAAATAGTGCCCCAAGGGCCGGATAAAGGCTAGCAAAGGGCTTACTACTGAACCCTGAACTCTGCGCCACTTACTCCTGACCCCCTGAACTCTGCGCCACTTACTCCTGACCCCCTGAACTCTGCGCCACTTACTCCTGACCCCCTGAACTCTGCGCCACTTACTCCTGACCCCCTGAACTCTGCGCCACTTACTCCTGACCCCCTGAACTCTGCGCCACTTACTCCTGACCCCCTGAACTCTGCGCCACTTACTCCTGACCCCCTGAACTCTGCGCCACTTACTCCTGACCCCCTGAACTCTGCGCCACTTACTCCTGACCCCCTGAACTCTGCGCCACTTACTCCTGACCCCCTGAACTCTGCACCACTTACTCCTGACCCCCTGAACTCTGCACCACATACTCCTGAACCCCTGAACTCTGCACCACATACTCCTGAACCCCTGAACTCTGCACCACATACTCCTGATCCCCTGAACTCTGCACCACATACTCCTGATCCCCTGAACTCTGCACCACTTACTCCTCGCCCCCTGAACTCTGCACCACTTACTCCTCATCCCCTGAACTCTGCACCACTTACTCCTCATCCCCTGAACTCTGCACCACTTACTCCTCATCCCCTGAACTCTGCACCACTTACTCCTCATCCCCTGAACTCTGCACCACTTACTCCTCACCCCCTGAACTCTGCACCACTTACTCCACACCACCTGAACTCTGCACCACATACTCCTGACCCTCTGAACTCTGCACCACTTACTCCTAAACCCCTGATCTCTGCACCACTTACTCCGGACCCCTGAACTCTGCATCACTTACTGACACCTAAACTCTGCCTCTCCTACTACTGACCCCTGAGCTCCGTCAGTCATTCATACCCCCTTTTCATCCACTGATACCACCTATACAAATACTGAAACTATTTATACCCCATTCCCATGTACATTCACTGATACCCCTGTACATTCATTGATACACACTCTACCACCACTGATACCCTTGTACATACAGTGATACCTCTGTGCATCCACTCACTTAGTGACCTGAGCTGAATTCACAAGGCACCATATATACCCCGTGTACATAACTAATGCACTCCATGCACAGTCATGCACAATGCACCTACCCAATACATTTAACACACTTAATACATAATAGCACACATATACAACCTATGCACAGTGATTTCATTTAGGCAGTGCCCATAAACTAACCTACACACACCAAAACTTTAAAATATGAATAATATATACTGTATATTATTATTACCTTCATATGGCTTATTTATTTATTACACTTGAACTTCTCACTCTGGGCAGGGGGTGTGTGGATGGAGAACTTCTCTCTCAGGTAGGTGGGGGACCCAACTGAGTCTTTGCCCCGGGTGAAAGAATGTCTAGCTTCGCCACTGCCCAGGGCTATGGACTCTCCCTGTGTGACCATAATATTTGGATACATTATTAATTAGATTATATTATTATATTGGATAATATTTGGACCTTTTGGATACATTTCAGCGTCAATCGCCCCTAGGAGGCACACCAATGGGGTAGATAGTATGGGCGTTTGGGCCAAGGTGGAGATAGTCTGCGTGACCTCGGTCCAATACCATGTAAGCTTTGGATAGCACCAGATCATATGTATGAAGTCTCCCCTATGGATGGTACACTTTGGGCATAAGGGAGAGTCTCTTCTTCCCCAATCGTACAATTGAACAGGTGTGTGGTAGGACCTATGTAGTATGAATAATTGTGAGAGTTTCTGAGATGCCGACACCGACACCACCGGGATTGACTCTAAGGCCATATCCCAATGGTCTCCATCTATACCTCCCACATCAGTGGTCCAATAAGTTCTACATTTGAGGAGAGCAGGGGGATCTGAATGGAAGATACTAATGTTGAGTAAGCTCGTGATATTACACCCCTACGGTTGGTTGACTGCAGAACCTCCTGAAGAAGTAGAGATTTAGCGACAGATAAGCTAGCAGTCTGTGCCGGGGTTTGTAGCGCATGCCTGATTTGGAGGCATTGATAAAATTGTTTCCGTGTTAAAGAGAATTCCCCACACAGGTGATCAAATGACTTGAGTATCCTACCGTCATACAGTTGTTTAAAAAGCCAGATCCCTTGTTGTTGTGACAAGTTTAATTGACTTTGGTGATCGATAATATCTAAAACTCACCGGCCTCATTCACTACGGGGAGGGCAGACACTCTTCTCTCTACAAAGATATCCAGGGCGCTGTATATACTGGATGATTCATGTATAACGGCTATGTCCCTGAAGGTCCCGATGCCCAGCTCCAACATGGTCTTCTGCATGAATCGAGGCCGAGGAATGGAGCCCCCCTGTCATTGCGGGACAACAAAAAGTCTAAGTAAGAAAAGTTCACAATGAGCTCCCAGAACACCACATTACACCTACAGACCTTGATGAACTCTAACTTAAAGTGCATCCAAACCAGCCATCCTCACCCTGGGTTCTGAGGAACACTAGGGTTCCTCCAAAGGTTCCTAGGGGTTCCATGAACTGTGGCTAATTGACCTCCCGTTCTATGGTGTTTGAACCTTATGGTGCTGCTGTAAGCGAAGACACACTGTCCCGCTGGTACTCAGGAGTGGGGGTGCCGACACGGGACATCACTCATCCAGTAGTGTAAATAATTAAATCAGGAAAACTAGAAGTGCACTAAATGGAAATTTTGGTGCCGAAACCGAAAATGAAGGATGCAGTTGGCCGAAACAGAAACCGAAAATTAGCAGTTGGCCGAAACAGAAACCGAAAATTACAGTTTTTAAAAAATATATATTTTTATATAATTGTATTATATCCAACTTTTTAATTAATATCATAAATTGAATTTTTCATAATATGAATTTGTTCGTCATTATCGGCACCTCTAGCGCAAGAAAAGCTCAATAAAAATGCATCCCTTTAAATTCTATGTGTCTTCACACTGGTCCGTTGCAGTGTTAAAAATCTTGTTTGCTGCATTTTCGGTCAGTTTAAAAAAGAAAAAAACGCACCAAAAACACATCTCCCCGTTGAAATGCATTGAAAATGCAGTAAGAACGCATCAATAACGCACAAGTGTTATGTTTTTGATGCTTTTTTTTAGTTACACGACCTATGAAAAACACACCATAAGCACAGTAAAATCATGGTAAAATCCCGGAAAAATCGTGTGCGATTTTGGCACTGTTATCGACGCCTTTTTATCTATCACCAAAATGGTAAAAAACGTAATTTTTGGCTGATATGTTTCGGCTGCTGAAATTTTGGTGCATCTCTAAGGAAAACCTGATTCTAGTTGCATGTATGTGTGGCATCTTCAGCCAGCGCTGCTTTGCAGACCATGGACTGACGCGTTTCGCTCCACCCATAGCACCTCTATGACTAAGCTCCGATGGGTGGGACGAAACGCGTCTTGAGCTTGGTCTGCGGAGCAGCACTGGCTGAGGCTGCCATACTTACATCAGGTCGGGAAAACAGTGATTTTCCTGCATTAATTATTTACTTTCCCGTTCTATGGTGCCGTGGCGATCTGATCGGAAGAGGGAGTGGGTACCTGTCAAAACCCCTTATAATAGGGGCCAACTGTTAAAGGGGGGGTGGAGGATGCAAACAAGTGGAACTTCCCCTTTTGAGTGAAGACCTGTTTTAAAGGGGTAGCGCAGCATTTTTTTGCCTATAGCATTTAATATCTTGTATAACTTAGAAATTAGATATTTTTGTGAGCAGCTCCCCAAATTCTGTTTTGTCTGGATGAACACTAAGCGCAGGGTCGATACATTTTATAGATGAGTCTTCATATTGCAGTGCAGGCAGACTGCCAAGATTTTGCTCTCCGTAGAAAATATACTGTGCTTTTAGGGCTTATGTTGTGAACTTTGAAGATGAAATTCTCCACAATGCCCATTGTCACAGAGGTGAATGGAAGTGACCTTATTGGTGGTTTGGGTGTAACAATGACATTTATGAATGGACTGAGCGGCTTCATTGCCCAGCCGGCCACATTAATTATTCAGTGGAAGTGCAAGCTTGTTATATGTGCATGCTGATCATTTATGATAGGTGAGTAAATTGTATATTAATTAAACAAAACTGTATTGATGATAATACACTATAGGAGTTCTTCTTTTGGGATTTTTGACCATCTGGGGGATTTGAGAAGGGAAGGTGGAGTGAGAAGTGGACACCGGTTTTAATGTGATTACACGAGCTGTGCTTGCCTAATCTGTTGCAGGATGGGCATGCATTTCCAGTAAGAGGGAGCGCTCTGGTGGAACTTTGGAACATGGTGAAGCGACACCTGCTGGAGGAAAAGTTTGGACGATTCACCATTAGACTTTGTTTGCATTCAAATTACTCCATACTGGACTGTGGAAGGTTATGTGAATTTATTTAGAGTTCACTTGATGTCAGGGGGAGTTGATATATGGTCATGTATTGATTTTTCAGCACTGTATTTAATTTTTTCTGTTCAGTTTTATGTTTATATACAGAAGCAGTTGGGTGTGTTTTATTGGGTTAGTTTAAAGCAGGGTTTCTCAACCAGGCTTCCTCCAATGGTTGCTAGGGGTTCCTTAACCTCCCTGGCGGTATGATTCTGTCAGATTTTAGGTGCTGAAAGCGGTACAATTATTTTGCATGGAAATTTGGCGTTTTATATTGTAGGCCTGTAATTCTTAGGAATAACTCACTTAAATCTGTCCAAACAAGAGTCTAGTAGACATCCCGGGTATGATAAAGTTTGAAACACAAAATCATGAATTATATTATAATAAATAACTATAAATAATTATAACAAATAATAATATAAAAATAATAAAAATTATTCAATAATGTAATCAAATCAAAAACACTGAAATTTGCTCAGTTGCAGAATTGTCGCTGTCATTAGATTTAGTGTTTGATGAGGAATTTCCCCACAAATCGCTATCGCTCAATTCTGCAAGTGATTCTAATTTATTATCGCTGTTTTCTAGCTGGTCTAAAACCACTTTTGACATAAAGGGACACTTTTTGGTTGCTATGGACAATCTCCAGTTTCCAGGCAGAAAGAACAGTTTTTATAATATAAAACTGCATGCAGGACACTGGACAGACCACTAGGGACAAAGGGGATGTGTATTTATTTTATACAGTACTGTAATCAGTAAGATTACAGTATACTGTATGTGTATTGTGTTTTTAGTTTTTTGAATATGGCGCCAATCTCCGCCCCCCGTGCGCCGCAACGTCGCAGGGAACGGAGCTCGGCGGCACTCGGGCACTGTGTGTGAATCGATCGAGGAGACACGGCTCGCACACACACAGCGGGGAGACATCGCAGGATCCAGGGGAGAAGGTAAGTAACTCTCCCTGTATCCTGCGATGCAGCCCGAGTCTGGCTCGGGGTTACCGCTAATGGTACTGAAATTCCACCCCGAGCCAGACTCGGGAATACCGCCAGGGAGGTTAAGCAATGACCAATTTTTGCGTCTCAGATAAGTTCCCAGTGACACCAATGATCTTTTTAGCTATCTGTAGGGGGGAAATTCTTCCTTTAGGCCTCATTCACACGAGGCGGATCCGTTGCCACTAGTCCGCCAGCTCAGCGGGAGATCTCTCCGTTGATCTCCGCTGAGGCGGCGGATGACAGGTCCCTCTCTGCTCACTGAGCGTTGAAGGGGCTTGTCGAGCGCCGCTGCTTGTCTTTGGAGAGATCGGACAGCATGTCTGTTTTCATCAGATCGCCATACGTCTGATTTTCAGATCGGATGTCAGTGGACATGGTCACCGCTAACATCCGACGCTCCATAGACTTGCATGGAGCGCCCGTTCAGGTCCGCCGAAAAAACTGACAGGCGGACCTCAACGGTCCGTGTGAAAGGGGCCTAAGACCACAGATGTAAGCACTCTTCCACTGACCATCACACCAATGTATCATGAGTTGTAGATATAGCCATTTTTAACAGGGGTTCCCTGAGACCGAAAGTTCATTTCAAGGCTTACCACATGTTGAAAAGGTTGAGAAAGTCTGGTTTCGAATATTAGGACCATAACAGGGAAAGGTACACTGAATAATGACATTTAAGAAACAACAATAAAGGAGATGTGTACACACAGGGGCGGATTTACTAAAGGCAAATCGACTGTGAAGCGACTGCAGTTGCTCCAGAGCTTAGTAAATGAGGTAAAGCTTCACTTTGCAAAGAATACCCAAATACATGCAAGAAAAATAAAAAATAAATGTATTTTTGCTTGCACATTATTGAATGATGGAAGTCAGCAGAGCTCTCTATCATTTACTAAGCCCCGAAGCAACTGCTCTTGAAAAGTGCACACTGCACAGTCTATTTACTGTTAGTAAGTCAACCCCATGGTCTATACCAGTGGTCTCCAAACTGCAGCCCTGGCCAGATGCGGCCCTTTGCTTTCTTTTATCTGGCCCCTGGGGCATTATTTCATTCAATGATACCAACAATAAGCTATTATTCCCACCACTGACACCAATGAAGGGGCACAATTTCTATCAATGACACCAACAATGGGGCCCCAGCGATAGGGCACAATTCCTGCCAATGACACAAACGATGGGGAACTATTCCTTCCACTGACACTGAGGATGGGGCATTTTGACATTGGGACCTTTTCTACTCCCAATGGCCGCAGTCTGGCCCCGCTAAAGTCTTAAGGACAGTAAACTGGCCCTGTGTTTAGAAAGTTTGGGTACCCCTGGTCTATACACTGCTTTACTGACTACATATCCTAAACTGAAACACGCTAGATCAGGGGCCCTGCGTATAAAGACTGTGGAAATAATTGCTTTTCACTGCACTTCATCTTATCTTGCTGCTGCGGCTCATCTGTTTTTTTTTTGTTTTGTTTGATTTTTTGTTTTGTTTTTTACAGTTTATCATGGCAGGTTCTGATGTCAAAGCGAAGTGTGACAAGCTGTCAGAATCTAAAAGAATTGGCCAAAAAAATTCTTCCGTTCCAACAATTGTCCGAGATCAATAGCTTAAAAGTCTGCTACAGTTTACTCACAGTGGTGAACGTTTGTTTGATTCTGTAAAATATACCTGAAACTTGAGTGACACAGCCACTTGCCCACCGGGCACTTTCACCCCCTTCCTGCCCAGGCCAATTTTCAGCTTTCAGCGCTGTCACATTTTGAATGGCAATTGCGCGGTCATACAACGCTGTACCAATATAAAACTTTTATCATTTTTTTCACAAAAATAGAGCTTTCTTTGGGTGGTATTTAATCTCCACTGGGGTTTTTATTTTTTTGCTAAATAAACAAATAAAAGCCCCAAATTTGGAAAAAAAAAAACGTTTCATAGTTTGTTATAAAAATTTGCAAACAGGTCATTTTTCTCCTTCACTGATGTGCGCTGATGAGGCTGTACTTATGGGGTGACACTGATAGGCTGCACTTATGGGCACTAATAGGTGGCACTGGTAGGCGGCACTGATGGGCACTGGTAGGCGGCACTGATGCACACTGATTGGCAGCACTAGTGGGGACTGTTGGGACTGCACAGATAGTCAGGACACTGATAATCATTGCCCTGATTCAGTGTAGATGTCCCTTTTACACAAGCCGGTTATCGGCTCGGCTCTCCTCTCCTCATGCTGTCGGCGTGAGGAAAGGAATGCCGATTACCAGCTTCTGTTTACATTGTGATCAGCTGTGATTTGACACAGCTGATCACATAGTAAAGCACCGCTGATTCTGCAAAGGTAAGCAAATTCATGGGAGGGGGGGTTATTGTGGGGTGTGCAGAGGTAGGCAAGAAAGGAATTACAGTTTAGGGTGCACATGTGAGCAAGGAGGGGACGTATAGAGGTAAAGAAAGTGGGTGCAAATAGGAGCAGAGTAGGCAGGTAGGAGTTAAAGGGGGGGGGGAGTTGGAGTGTAGAGGATGGGGGAGGTTTGGGGTGCAGAGGTTAGCAGGGGTTTTAGCATGCAAAAATGTACTGACAGGGTGGATAAAGATGTAGGTCGCGTGTAAGGCAGTACTTTAATTTCAATGGGCTGCTCTATGCGCTAGAAATGCGGAAGAAAGTCCCAACCCTTTTTTCAAAATCACACGGTGCCAAGGCACATGTCAGCAGATGCATGAGGGTGTCATTAACAATGGATGGCACTGCTGTGTATCTGCTAAAGGGCAGCACGTTTCTGTGGTGTCAGGAAAGCGATTTTGCATGCGTTTCCGACACACAAATGTGAACGCAGGCTAAATGTCTCAGTTACATTGGTGGTCAGTGTAAATCTTCTCATTACATTGGGGCTTGATGTAGAATCCTTTCATTCACACTAGTAATCAGTGTGAAGGTCCAAGAAAAAAAGGAGGGCGCACCGACCTAGTGCATTACCAATATTGGTAATGCACTAGGTCGGTGCGTCCTCCTTTTTTTTCTTTTTCTTTTTAGTTATATGAACACCCATTGCTCTGAGGAGGGCTGCAAGACTCTAGACTTTGCCTTAATCCAAAGAGTGGATTACACCACCCGTGTTTAGCGAAACACCGGAGCGCAGGAGATTTTTGTTCAGTGTGAAGGTCCCCCTTACATTAGTGGTCAGTGTAAATCCCTCCTTACATTGGTGGTTAATGTGAATGCTCCTATTACATTAGTGGCCAGTGTTGAAACTCCTCTTTATATTGGTAGTCGGTAAAAAAATCAGCACTGCCATTGATCACACCCTCCCCTCCCCCCAGCACTGCCACTGATCCCAGAAGTCCTACGATTCCCTAGTAGTTTTCTGTCTATTGATGGGTCCCCCCACCTCCCCAGTCCAAGGTGTGCAAGCAGTGAGGATATTATGTGCTGTAACCTCTAGCAACCAATCAGTGAGCAGTATTACTGTACAGTAATCTCTAGCAACCAATTAACAAGCAGAAATCATGTGCTGTAACCTCAAGCAACTAATCAGTGAGCCATAATGTGTGCTGTAACCTAAAGCAACTAATCAGTGAGCCATAATGTGTGCTGTAACCTCTAGAAAACTGTCAGTAAGCGGTAATGATATGCTGTAACCTCTGGCAACCAATCGCAATCACTGCCTGTTTCCAGGCAGGAAGCATGTGACTTGCTGCAGCTTCTAATTTACAATGTGAGAAGCTCACAGTGTGCAGTGAAATCAATGTAAGCCATTTCAGTCCAGGAGAGGAGCCAGGACACCTGTGCAAGACTGAAGGGAAGGCCGGAGGTCAGATTTATATAGGATGCCCAGTTTGCCTACACAGTATACAGGGAATCTTCAACATTTCATCGCCTTACACTCACAAACATATGGAGGAATTTCAGCAGCCTCTTGTGTGTGAGGATGTGCAGGATGTTTCCTGATATGGGTTCCATGACCGGCAGCCGGTGGATCTTGTTCTTGATCAGGGAATAGACGGCATGGAACAAGCTGGAAAAGACAAAAGGTGTGAAGAGAAAGTCCAACCAATGAGGACAGTAAATCAGAGAACTGCTAATGCCATACAGGGGACATCGGAAGGGTGGTGAGGACAGAACATCTGCTCACCTGACTTTAAAGCAGAACAGCCAAATACGAAGTTGAAATCCGCAAATGTGAACGGTTTTTATCTGCCAAAGCATTTTCAATTCTGTCCAGACATTTGTGTGATTCATAAAACCTCCCTGCCAGACAGCACAGCCGGAAGGGTGCTAAGGTTCTAGGCTGCTGCCTCTCCGATCTCAATGGACAAATCAGATGACCTGGTCTTGGGTATCGGGTTAGGAGTACCTAGTGAAGATGGTCATCTTGTTTGAGGATTCATGCAAACTGTTTATTGATTAGGAGCAAAGTGGTTGTAAAGTAGAGCTGCACGATTCTGGCCAAAATGAGATTCACAATTTTTTTGCTTAGAATAAAGATCACTATTCTCCCGGCATAACATCATCTTTCACATTATACAAAAAAATAAAAAATAAATTGGGCTAACTTTACTGTTTCGTTTTTTTAAAATTAATTAAAGTGTATTTTTTCCCCAAAAATTGTGTTTGAAAGACCGCTGCGCAAATACTGTGTGACATAAAATATTGCAACAACCGCCATTTTATTCTCTAGGGTCTCTGTTAAACAAAAATTATATATATATATATATATATATATATATATATATATATATATAATATGTTTGGGGGTTCTAAGTAATTTTCATGCAAAAAATACTGATTTTAATTTGTAAGCATCAAGTGTCAGAAAAAAGGTTTGGTCTTTATCCACTTCAGCCCCGGAAGAATTTACCCCCTTCCTAACCAGAGCACTTTTTGCGATTTGGCACTGCGTCGCTTTAACTGACAATTGCACGGTCGTGTTACGTTGTACCCAAACAAAATTTGCGTAGTTTTTTTCCCACAAATATAGCTTTCTTTTGGTGGTATTTGATCATCTCTGCGGTTTTTATTATTTGCGCTATAAACAAAAAGAGAGCGACAATTTTGAAAAAAAAGCAATATTTTTTACTTTTTGCTATAATAAATATCCCCAAAAAATATATAAAAAAACACATTTATTTTTCAGTTAAGGCCGATACGTATTATTCTACATATTTTTGGTAAGAAAAAAAAAATCACAATAAGCGTATATTGATTGGTTTGCGCAAAAGTTATAGCGTCTACAAAATAGGGGATAGTTTTATGTCATTTTTATTAATATTTTTTTTTTACTAGTAATGGCGGCGATCTGCGATTTTTATCGTGACTGCGACATTATGGCGGACACATCGGACACTTTTGATGCTATTTTGGGACCATTGTCATTTATACAGCGATCAGTGCTTATAAAATGCACTGATTACTGTGTAAATGACACTGGCGGTGAAGGGGTTAACCACTAGGGGGCAAAGAAGGGGTTAAGTGTGTCTTAGGGAGTGATTCTAACTGCGTGGGGGCTGGGCTACCAGTGACACGACACTGATCACGGCTCCCGATCACAGGGAGCAGTAGATCACTGTCCTGTCACTAGGCAGAACAGGGAAATGCCTTGTTTACAAAGGCATTCCCCAATTCTGCAGCTCTGTGACACAATCGTGAGTCACCGGCGGACAATTCCATGGGAAATTCAAAGCGACGTACGGGTACGTTGCTTTGCCCAGCCAAGCCATTCTGCCGGCGTATATGTTCGTGAAGCAGACGGCAAGTGGTTAAGTGGACTTCATTTACAGACCGAAGTTCATTCCTATTCTAAAGAACTAAATTGTTACAATGTTTCTCTTTATCTCTAAGCTAAACTTGTCAGCTGTCAGCTGTGAGCAGAGAACTCTCTGCACTAAATCGGGAAAATGCTGTTAAGATCGTGAGGGGGGTAGAATCGCAATCTCCATTCTTCAGCTCTATTGTAAAAGGCACAAGGTTTTTTTTTTTTTTAAACTTCTGTGTGCAGCAGCCCTGTAGCCCCCCCCCATTTAATACTTACCTGAGCCCCTTCTCGATCCAGCGATGTCCACGAGAGCCTTGCCTCTCCAGGAACTCGCACTCCTCATTGGCTTTTGCCAGCCATTGGCTCCCCCTGCTGTCAATCACAGCCAGTGAGCCAATCAGGAGCTGGAGGAGGCAGGGACGAGCCGTGGCTCCATGTGTGAATGGACACACAGAGCCGCAGCTTGGAAGCACGCCTGCTTGGGTGCCCCCACAGCAATCTGCTTGCTGTTGGGGCACCCCGCAGGAGGGAGGAGCCAGGAGTGGTGGAGGGAGGAGCCAGGAGTGGCAGTGGGGGACCCAGGAAGAGGATCCGGGCTACTCTGTGCAAAACTACTGCACAGAGCTGGTAAGTATAACATGTTTGTTGTTTTTTTTTTTTTAAGAAAAAATCATGGCTTTAATATCACTTTAAGTAAATTGTTTGGTGGGGTGGCGGTGAGCCACACTCATCTCCATGAGGTTTACGCTCATACTGAAGATCAATTAGGCCTTTTATTGAATTCCATGCAGTTGTAAAAAGTGAAGGCACACTATGAGTTACCTCCAAGGAGGTGCATGACATCTCCTGGGTTTATCGCTATTATTTACCTCTGGCGGTTTTATTGCACTCCCGGAAGATGGCTATGGCTGTATTTACACTGATGCTTCAGGCCTAAGCATCTTCTACATTAGAGTCGGTGCAGCTGCTATGCCCACCGCTCCCCATCCTCCTGCCTAATCACAGAAGCCTTTGCATTATGTGAACTCGTTCACAAATCTAAAGGCTTCTCTGAATGGGCAGCAGAGGGGAGGGGCGGGCATAGCTGCTCTGTGCGCCTCTCTTTCCTCTCTCACATCCCCGAGTGTCAGTGTATACTCCGGCAGAGCCATAAACCTGTCAGATATAAAAAAAAAGAGAGATAAGTTCAGGGGATGTCATGTACCTCCTTGGACTTAACTCATAGGGGGGGCAATTTACTAAAACTGGTACACACAGAATCTGGTGCAGCTGTGCATAGTAACCAATCAGCTTCTAACTTCAACTTGTTCCATTAGGCGTTGACAATAAAACTTGGAAGCTGATTGGTTACTTCGCACAGCTTCACCAGATTCTGTGTGCACCAGTTTTAGTAAATCTCCCCCATAGTGCGCCTGCACTTTTTAAAAAGTAGCTGAATTCCTGAGATTCAGCTTTAGATTTGAATCATATGATTAAGCCCTAAAGAAGAGTAGGGCTTTTCCCTGAAACGCGTTAGGTGGTATTTGATGCTCTTAATCAATTGACAATTTACGCAAATTGCCAAAGTAGATGACTGTCTTTACTAGCACTCCTAACCCTACAACCAGAACGTAAACTGACAAGTAAAAATA
The DNA here is from genome assembly GCA_029206835.1 of Rana muscosa. Lineage (NCBI taxonomy): Eukaryota > Metazoa > Chordata > Amphibia > Anura > Ranidae > Rana > Rana muscosa. The sequence continues at coordinate 457,516,448 of CM055127.1, read as the reverse complement.
GGGAGAGAAGATCTAACCCCTCCCCACTCTACCCAAAACTGATTTAGATACATCAAATACAAATCCTCCAGCCTGGTATGATGGTGAAGCTGGGAGTCGTACCTGTCTGTAGGTGAGATATAGATCAGCGGCTTGAAGGAACTCTGCAGGTAAACTTCTGAAAGAGAAACACAAAGCTGAGAATTTCTTCCCAATTCCAACTAACGGCAGAGAAATCACAGAGAACACCGTATCAGCGTTACCTCTCCATGTCTCGATTTTATGCTCCTCCAGTTCATAGATCTGAACCTAAAGACAAGGAAAACACCAGTCAGAGGCACATTTACACTTTGCCGTTTGTGCATTGCATGTTACCACGTGCTGTGTCACCCATTGTGTGTTGCATTAACACACAATGGTACTGTGGTGCCATGCGTTTTGGCGGGCGTGAACGCAAAATGAATGGGCTGCCCTATCTGCGGAACTAGGCTTGCACAAGTGTGAACCTAGGCTTTAAAAGAGAAGAATGGGATTTCTTTTTTTTTAATCATTTTTACCTGGGTGGATGCAGTATCTGTCCCCCGCCAGCTCTAACACTGAGAACCGAGCGATCAAACACTGCTGATCGCTCGGTTCTCAGAGCTCTGTGAGCAGAGAGCTGGTCACTGTCAATCACCGCTCTCTGCTCTGCCCCCTCCGCGCTCACTGGAGAGCCGGGCTGTGAAGGGGGCGGGAGCGGCCGGCTCAGGCTCTCAGCGGCCAGTCCGGGCATGTGGGTGGATCCCGACCATCTTTCCCGAGCCTCGATCAGCTCTGTGACGTCAGCCGACAGCGGTCTTCAGCATATGACGTCCAGTCAGGATAACTTAACCACTTTGCGCACGTCATTCTGCTATATGACGGGCAGGAAGTGGCAAAAAAAACGTTGTTATTATTATAAATTTTTTTATTTTTACACTGTTGCTTCAAATTTTTTATCACTTTTATTGCTGTCACAAGGAATATAAATATCCTTGTTACAGCAATAGGTAGTGACAGGTACATTTATATGTACACCTATAAGACCCCAAGTCCCTCCTCTGCCCTTAAAAGCATTGAAAACACCAAGATCTGTGTTTTTTTAATGCTTTTAATTTTTAAAAAATGGCGCCGTTGACATGTGGGTATGGTTCCGGGTTACTATAGCGGGCAGCCAATCAAGGCTGTGTGTGGCTGTCCAGCAAGCCAGCAGATGATCCGGCTGGTTGCTCGGGTCTCCCGGTGGGATGGGAGTGCCCAAGCAAGCTGCAGAAGGTGGCAGGAGGGAGGGGGGCACTCCTCCCACTGCTTGCCAAAGCAATCCAGCGGCTAGTTAGCTGCTAAGATTTCTTTTACAAGAGAGCCGACCGCCGGCCCTAAACAACTGTACCGGGATGATGCCTGCAGCTGCTCCCGGTAAACCCAACAAAAGTCCAGCGGCGTAAGGGGTACGTCGCTGGTTGGGAAGTAGATATACAGTCAACGTTTAAAAAATGTTTGTTTTTACCATTTTGGATCAGTTTTCCTTTGATAATGAAAGAGAAGAAAAGATCCAAAGATCTCCATTTACCTCCAAAATGATTTTATTGGACCTTCGTCGTGAAGGGGTTAGGACACCTTTTACAGGAGATCTGTCTGTGTATTTTTTTGACCCTTCATTGCACTCTCTATTATGTTGTAGGCTGATGGGCAAATCTGGTTTAATAGTTTATTTTTAACCACTTCTGGACCACCCTCCTGTAGCTTTACTGGTACAGTGCAGCCCCGTTGCTCTGGTTCATGCGCCTGCCGCACTGACTGTGCTGTCATTCGCTACAGCACAAGCCGATCAGCAGGTCCTGGGATTTATGGCCGGGACCTGCTGATCAGCTGAGCCAATGACAGAAGAGAGCTCATTGTTGGTAAACAACACAGGGTTCTCTACAGAGAGAAGCCATTTGTTTTTGTTTTTTCCTCCCTGCAAAGCAGGGAGTAAAAACAGTCACATCGCTTCATAGAAACAGCACATATTACACATAGTTTGGTACATAGTTAACCCTTTGAATGTCCTAGATGTTTAACCCCTTCCCAGCCAGTGTCATTAGTACAGTGACAGTGTATATTATTAGCACTGATCACTGTATTAATGTCACTGGTGATGTCAGTGTCATTTAGTCAATTCCCACTCAGTATCAGTTAGTGTCAGATTTCTTGCTGCACTATCGCAGCCCCATTATAAGTCACTGATTACCGCCATTACTAGTGGCCAAAGAAGGGGTTAAAAGCACCAGTGTTGCGGCGCTTCGGAAGCGCTGCCCATTCATTTCAATGGGCAGGGGCGGTGTAGGAATGCTGTATACAGCCCTCCCACACTTTTTTCCCATCCCGCAAGCGCACCGCCCCAGTGTGAAAGCGCTCCAGCTTTCAGACTGGGGAGGCATGAGAGGCGCTTTACAGGTGCTGTTTTTAGTGCTAAAACGTCTGAAAAGCGCCCCAGTGTGAAAGGAGTCTTAAGGTAATCCAACGAGGAGCGAGTTGCAGTAGTCAAGAGATGACCAGGGAGTAATGGGTGGATCCTCTTTGAATGACAGCTGAATGCTGTAAAAAACAGACACAGGAATTTCCAGCACAAATTAGCTGGGCACATCTTGCAGTGCCACCTTTATAAATAGACTCTATTAATTTTTTTCATCAATGTCTTCCGATTAAACATAAATGAGCTTCGTACATCAGACACAATAGCTTGCCTTGAATGCACGCGTTTCTTCAGACTAGGGTTGTCCCGATATGGATACTAGTACCAGTGCTGATAACAAGCATTTGCACGAGTACTTGAAAGCCACACAGGGAGATCGGTGATTAGAACTTCCCCCGCCGCTGCACCGATTGTTCCTGAGTGTCCTCTGTATCCTCCTCCGGCTCCCTTCTGTGTCCTCCTCCGCTCCCCTCTGTGTCCTCCTCTGCTCCCCTCTGTGTCCTCCTCCGCTCCCCTCTGTGTCCACCTCCGGCTCCCCTCTGTATCCTCCTCCGGCTCTCCTCTGTATCGCTCCTCCGGCTCCCCTCTGTATCCTCCCCTGGCTCCCCCTCTGTGTCCACCTCCGGCTCCCCCTCTGTGTCCACCTCCGGCTCCCCCTCTGTGTCCACCTCCGGCTCCCCCTCTGTGTCCACCTCCGGCTCCCCCTCTGTGTCCTCCTCCGGCTCCCCTCTGTGTCCTCCTCCGGCTCCCCCTCTGTGTCCTCCTCCGGCTCCCCCTCTGTGTGCTGCTCCGGCTCCCCTCTGTGTCCTCCTCCGGCTCCCCTCTGTGTGCTCCTCCGGCTCCCCCTCTGTGTCCTCCTCCGGCTCCCCCTCTGTGTCCACCTCCGGCTCCCACTCTGTGTCCTCCTCCGGCTCCCCTCTGTGTCCTCCTCCGGCTCCCCTCTGTATCCTCCTCCGGCTCCCCTCTGTATCCTCCTCCGGCTCCCCTCTGTGTCCTCCTCCGGCTCCCCCTCTGTGTCCTCCTCCGGCTCCCCCTCTGTGTCCTCCCCCGGCTCCCCCTCTGTGTACTCCCCCGGCTCCCCCTCTGTGTCCTCCCCCGGCTCCCCCTCTGTGTCCTCCTCCGGCTCCCCCTCTGTGTCCTCCTCCGGCTCCCCCTCTGTGTCCTCCTCCGGCTCCCCCTCTGTGTCCTCCTCCGGCTCCCCCTCTGTGTCCTCCTCCGGCTCCCCCTCTGTGTCCTCCTCCGGCTCCCCCTCTGTGTCCTCCTCCGGCTCCCCTCTGTGTCCTCCTCCGGCTCCCCCTCTGTGTCCTCCTCCGGCTCCCCCTCTGTGTCCTCCTCCGGCTCCCCCTCTGTGTCCTCCCCTGGCTCCCCATCTGTGTCCTCCTCCGGCTCCCCCTCTGTGTCCTCTTCCGGCTCCCCCTCTGTGTCCTCCTCCGGCTCCCCCTCTGTGTCCTCCTCCGGCTCCCCCTCTGTGTCCTCCTCCGGCTCCCCCTCTGTGTCCTCCTCCGGCTCCCCCTCTGTGTCCTCCTCCGGCTCCCCCTCTGTGTTCTCCTCCGGCTCCCCCTCTCTGTCCTCCTCCGCCCCCCCCCCCCGCATGTCCCAGATCTTTCAGGGTGGAGAGCGGATGAAGGAGTCAGTAAATATGTCATTTACCGGCTCCTTCCTTTTCCGAATTCAGAGAGTCAGTGATCACTGACTGTCCATAAATACCTGAGCATCATAAACTGTGAGGAGGGAATCTCTATCCTCAGTCCCTTTCCATGTCTCAAAGGGGAGATGTTGTAATAAATAAATATTGTAATAAATGTTGTAATAAATAAATATTTTAAAGTAAAATTGTAAAAACAAAACAAAAAAAACAAAAAAGAAACACTGACACTGACTGACCACTCAGCCCCCCCCCCCCCCCCCGCCAAAAAAAGAAAGCTTTGTAAAAAATAAAAAAAATAAAAAAATGTATTGCAAAAAATAAAGATAAAAAGCTACTGACACAGTCCACGCCTCATCAATGCCACCTATCAGTGCCCATCAGTGCTGCATATTAGTGCCACTGTCCCATGACATTAAAAAAAGTATCGGTACTTGTACTCGGTCTTAAAAAAGTGGTATCGGGACAACCCTAGTTCAGACCGTTATCTCCTGTCTATGGCTGATTGTAGAATACTGTGTCCGTACCACTAAGAATTGTCCCCCTGATCCTCCTGTGTATAGACTTACCATGGGAGCCTTGTAGTATCTGTGGAGGATATTGATGAAGTCGGTGATGGTCAGCATCCCTGGGGAGAACACAGAATACACAGTCACCAGTCTATGGAAGCCATGGTCTTATTATGAGACAGGTCCTCTTTATTGGAACAGTCCTTGCAGAACCAGACTGAAAACTGAGAATACTGCTGGTGGTGACATCAGAATTATTAACTGACACTGATCATTTAGACCCCTTTCACACTGGGCCGCTTTGCAGGCGCTATAACGCTAAAAATAGCGCCTGCAAAGGGATCTGAAACAGCCGCTGCTGTCTCTCCAATGTGAAAGCCCCGAGGGCTTTCACACTGGAGCGGTGCGCTGGCAGGACGGTAAAAAAGGTCCTGCTAGCAGCATCTTTGGAGCGGTGAAGCAGCGGTGTGTATACCGCTCCTCCACTGCTCCTGCCCATTGAAATCAATGGGCACCACGGCTATACCGCCGGCAAAAGCGCCTCTGCAGAGGCGCTTTGCGGTGGTTTTAACCCTTTCTCGGCCGCTAGCGGGGGGTAAAAGCGCCCCACTAGTGGCCGAATAGCGCCGCAAAATTGACTGTAAAATAGCAGCACTTTACCGCTGACGCACCTCCCGCCCCAGTGTGAAAGAGGCCTAAAACATTCATTCTGCACAGAGTAAATTATGACATCATCACCTTTTAACGGAAAACACTTTACTAAACAGAGCGGCATTTTCACACTATGGGGGGGGGGGGGGATTTACTAAAACTGGAAAGTGCACAATCTGGTGCAGCTCTGCATAGAAACCAATCAGCTTCCAGCTTTTATTGTGAAAGCTTAATTGAACAATCTGAAGTTAGAAGCTGATTGGCTGCCATGCACATTTGCACCAGATTTTGCACTCTCCAGTTTTAGTATATCTCCCCCAATGTGTCTGAGTACAGTGATTACCCCACAATCTTAAATGGTTCTATAAGGCCTCGTTTATACAGGGAGCCAAGGGGGCGGTAGAAACAGGTGGTTGAGCCGCAGTTTTACGCCCCGGCCACATGTGGCGAAGATAATAAACCTGTTGTGTTTGGCAGGCAGAAACCAATTAAAATCAATGGGACCCACTCAGCAACATGGTGTGGTGTGGGGCTGCAACATATCTCCCCTGAGCTGCTTGTCGAATGCCTCTGAAAAGCAATCCACAGCAGATCGCTTTTCCGAAGGGTGACGCACATGTAAACGAGGCCTAGATGTCAGTGCTGCTTGTAATAGATTTCTAACAGCAGGACTGTACTCCAGCAAAATTGTGCACACTTGTCGAATGGCGCCAAACTTCGGTACTTAAAAATCTCCATAGGTGACGCTTTAAATTTCTTTACAGGTTACCTGTTTAGAGTTACAGAAGAGGTCTAGTGATAGAATTATTGCTCTCGCTCTAACATTTGCGGGGATACCTCACATGTGTGGTTCAAATGCTGTTTACATATGTGGGTGCAACTTACGTATCCGTTCGCATCTGCGTGCAAACACGAGGGGACGGGGGTGCTTTAAATTTTATAATTCATTATTATTTATTTTCACACTGTCCCTTAAATTATTTTTTTTATCACTTTTATTCCCATTACAAGAAATGGAAACATCCCTTGTAATAGGAACAATGCATGACAGGTCCTCTTTATGGAGACATCTGGGGAGCCCAAATATCTCCTCTACTCTGGAAAGTATGAGATCAAAAAAAAACAAACATCGATTTCTGCTTTCCAGGAAAAAAAGCTGACAGTGTTTATATCTGACAGTGCTGGAAGTGACGTCATGGCGCTTCGGCTTCCTAGGGTCATAAAGATGGCCAGGACCACGGTCAGCTCTATGGTAATCCGCCGCTGGATCGGTAATCCGGCTTCCCGATCACACGGGAGAGCCTGGAAAGGCATCGGAGGGCGGATGGATGTGGGGGTGGTCCTTTTACCTGTAAAAGCTACCCAGTGGCTGAAGAGCTGCTAGTGTGGCTTTTACATTACAGGGAATATCTGTCTGAGAACAAAGATATCTGGATGATGCCTGTAGCTGCACCCATCATCCAGATATATCACCACTTCAACCCAAAGGACATCATATAACACCCTAAGGACGGGAAGTGGTTAATACTGCTTTAACCCCTTCACGCCCGCGCTATAGCTGAAAGATGGCTACAGCGCTGGCTTAATTTTCCTGGAGGGCGTACATGGACATCCTTCCTTTGACTCAGCTGATCACAGATCATGGTAAAGGGCCAATCACAGTGGCCCTTTACCACATGAGGACGTCAGACGTGCTTGACGAAACACGACGAGTTACGACGTGCTGACGAAACGCGTAGAGTTACGTACGTGATACCTCACTTTCCCAATCGTGGTTGGAGCGCAACCTGGCGTACTGGCTCCATTTTATGTGGTCTTAATGGAATGAGTAAAATGGCCACATCATTTGTTCCAGTCTTCTCTCTGTAAACACAGAAGCGATGTCACAACGTCACTTCCAGTTTACTCGGCTGCCAATGGCACCAGTTTTTTTTAAAAAATACAGTATTCAGAAAGTACAAAGGAGGAATTTGGGGTCTTTAAGACCCCCGATCCTTCCATAAAGAGTACCTGTCACCACCTATTACTGTCACAAGGGATGTTTACATTCCTTGTGACAGCAATAAAAGTGATCAAAATTTTATTTATTTTTTAAATTTTTAAAAACACAATGTAAAAAAATACAAAAATAAATAAGAAAAAAATAAAATTAAATCAAAAGCGCCCCCGACCCCACAAGCTCGCACAGCAAAGAAAACGCATATGGAAGTCTGCGCCCGCATATGTAAACGGTGTTCAAATCACACATGTGAGGTATCTCCGTGATCGTCAGAGCGAGAGCAATAATTCTAGTACTAGACCTCCTCTGTAACTCTAACCTGGTAACCGTTAATTTTTTTTAAAGTGTCGCCTATGGAGATTTTTAGGTACCGTAGCTTGTTGCCATTCCAAGAGTGTGCGCAATTTTAAAGCGTGACAGGTTTGGTATCTATTTACTCAGTGTAGCATCGTCTTTCACATTATACAAAAAATTTGGGCTAATTTTACTGTTTTGTTTTTTTTAATTCATAAAAGTGTCTTTTTCCCAAAAAAGTTGCGTTTAAAAGACTGCTGCACAAATACTGTGCGACATAAAATATTGCAACAATCGCCATTTTATTCTCTAGATTCTTTGCTAAATATATATATATATATATATATATAATGTTTGGGGGTTCTAAGTAATTTTCTAGCAAAAAATACGGATTTTAACTTGTAAACACCAAATGTCAGAAATAGGCTTAGTTATGAATGGGTTAAAGTTTATTTATACCATTTTGTCACATGCATGTGTTTGTATGAGTCATTTATATCACATGATTTGGTTTTATTGAGCGCGGTATGAAATGTATTAATTTCTATTTCACACGTGTCCAATGACAGCTGATCAGGGAAGTAAACACAAGCTGGTTATCGGCTTTTCTTTCCTTACGCTGACAGCATGAGGAGAGAAAAGGAGAGCTGGTAACCGGCTTGTGTTAAAGGGAAACAACAGTGCCCATCAGTCTGCCAATCAGTGCCCACCAGTGCTACCAATCAGTGCCCTTCAGTGCCGCCTCATCAGCGCAACATCAGTGAAGGAAAAAAATTACCTGTTTGCAAAATTTTATAAAAACGATAAAAAAAAAACCTTTTTATTTAAAATATTCAGTCTTTTTTTGTTTGTTTAGCAAAAAATACAATTCCCAGTGGTGATTAACCACTTCCATACCGGGTCATACCCTCCGGGTGGGCGTCATATGACGTCCTGGGTTTGAGGGGGGATATCAGAATGATGCCTGCAGCTAGAGGCATCATTCAGATATCCTTCTCTTCAGCCAGCGATTCTGCGCACCATAAGAACGATCATGGTGGCGGTTCCGCCACTTGATCGTTCTTATAGGCGGCGGGAGGGGACATCCCCCCCTCCCGCCACCATCCGGTGCTTCTCCGGGCTCTCCCGTGCCATCGAGGACCCGGAGAGAACCGTCCGGCTCCAGTGGTGGGTCACGTGACGAGCATAGAGAGGACTGGTGACCGTCGGAGGCCCGAGCGCGATGTGGTGACGTCACGCCCGGGTCCTCAGATGTAAACAAAGCCGCCATTGCGGCTAGTAAGCATGAGATCGGTGACATTTTTTCACGATCTCATGCTTTCCAGCCTGGAGGAGAGATGTGGGGTCTTATTGACCCCGCATCTCTCCATAAAGAGGACCTGTCACACACCATTCCTATTACAAGGGATGTTTACATTCCTTGTAATAGGAATAAAAGTGATAAAAAAAAAAAAAAAAAAGGGTAAAAAAAAAGTAAAAATAAAAAAAAAATAAGTCAAATAATAAAAAAATTAAAATGCCCCTGTCCCCAATAGCTCACGCTCAGAAGCGAAAGCACACGTAAGTCCTGCCCACATATGTAAACGCCGTTCAAACCACATATGTGAGGTATCGCCGCGTGCGTTAGAGCGTGTGCAACAATTCTAGATCTCCTCTGTAATTCTAACCTGGTAACCTGTAAAAAATTTCAAAGCGTCGCCTATGGAGATTTTTAAGTACCGAAGTTTGGCGCCATTCCAATTTTAAATCGCAACATGTTAGGTATCTATTTACTCTGCGTAACATAATCTTTCATATTTTACAAAAAAATTGGGCTAACTTTACTGTTTTGTTATTTTTTAATTCATGAATTTCCCAAAAAAAGGCGTTTGAAAAATTATTGCGCAAATACCGTGCAAGAAAAAAAATTGCAATGACCGTAATTTTATTCCCTAGGGTGTCTGCTAAAAAAACATATATAATGTTTGGGGGTTCTGAGTAATTTTCTAGCAAAAGAATGATGATTTGTACATGTAGGAGAGAAGTGCCAGAATAGGGCCGGTATTGATGTGGTAAAAAAAGCCCGGTGTTGAAGTGGTTAAATGAGAAAACGGATACAATGTCAGATACAATACAGGAAATACCTGAGGATATTGTAGCATGTCAGGCTGTGTCCAGGAAAAGTACAATTGTTCCATCACCATTATATGGGGGGCGCCACGGACACTTACCCACAAAGCAGTGCTGCTTGCTGTCCCAGAGAGGGGCCGCTCGCACCCCATTGGCCACTAACGCTAGAAAGGCTTTCTTTATCTGTGAGACAAGAGGATTGGATGAACACCAAGAAGCGGAATGTCCCGGGAAGGAACACGGAGGACACAGACAAATAAATGTTCCCTCGTTTGCTAAAGGCGAGGACAGAAAGTACAGCAAGCTGACAGACACACCATCCCACAATACACGGCTGGGAGAACTTTCCCTTAGATAGACTGATTTACTAAAGAAAATAAAGCAGACTAGGGATAATCGGATAGGCAGAGTGGGCCCTTCGGCACACATAGGGGGGTATAAAATCTGGTGCAGCTGTGCATAGTAACCAATCAGCTTCTAACTTCAGCTTGTTCAATTAAGGCCCCTTTCACACGTTTACGGATGAAAAAGGGACATACATTGGTCCCTATGAGATCGCGGGTGTCAGCGAATGAAACATCCGCTGAGACCCAATCTCCTCCATGCCCGCAATGCTCAGTTTTTCTGGATAGAAAAATCCCTATTTTTCTATCCGTCTGCGGAGCGGATCGGATGAACACGGACAGACGGTCCGTGTTCATCCGATCCCCCCATAGGGGAGAGCGGAGATCTGACAGGGCGGTCCCTGCACAGTGTGCGGGTACCGCCCTGTTATCCGCCGGCTCAGCGGGGATCAACAGAGCGATCCGCGCTGAGCAAGCGGAGGTTCACGGGGCGGATCATTACTGATCCGTCCCGTGTGAAATGGGCCTAAAGGGTTTGTAAAGGTTCGATTTTTTTTTTTTTTTTTTAAATAACAAACATGTTATACAGTGGAACCCCAGATTACGAGCATAATCCGTTCCAGGAGAATGCTCTTAATCCAAAGTACTCGCATATCAAAGCGAGTTTCCCCATAGAAGTCAATGGAAACAAAAAATATTTTTTTCCGTATTGACTTCAATGGCATGCAATACCACATGTGACCAGAGGCAGGGGGGCGCCGGAAAGCCTCGTAAACACTCGGAAAGGGCCGAGGACACCTCAGCTGAACTCAGAAAACCTTGGAAAGGCTCAGGAACAGAGTATTTTCGAGATTTTCTGAGCATTTCCGAACGGCTGCGAACGGCGCCGTTCGGCTCTGCTCGGCTCCAGCGCCCCCCCCCCCCCCCTACCTTAGGCCAAACGTGGTATTGCACACCGCTTTGCCTTGAATCCTGCTCGTTTCGCGAGACCACACTCGCAAACTGAGTCAGGATTTTTTTAAATACAGTGCTTGTATTGCAAAACACTCGTTAACCGCGTTACTTGCAATTCGAGGTTCCACTGTACTGAAGGTGAAGGGCGGGGCATGAAATGTCCCCGCCCCCGCCACCTATGGGACCGTGTCATACCTGTAAATTAAATTAAAGTTACAGTTTAAAAAAATAAAAATAAATACTTACCCATGATTGGTTAACAATGTTGACAGTTGCCCCAAACAACGGTCCTCTAGCACCATATATAAACAAAGAGGATGTGTCATCAGTGGGCAGAAGACGGAGAAGATTTGAAGAGGAGCACAACCACAGGTATTTACTGAAGTATTATTTATTTATCTAATGAAATATTAAGAAGTTATGACTACGGTCCCATTACCTGGTCTGTGCAAGGGTTTTTCACAGAGCAGCCCCAATCCTTCTCTTCTGGGATCCCCCAGTGGTGCTACTGGCTCCTCCCCTTCATCGGGTGCCCCCGCAGAGAGAGACGCTTTCCATGCGGGCACGCTCCCGAGTCCTGCTGCTGCGTCCACTGATACAGCCAGCAGGATTTGGCCCCGCTCCCAGCTCCCGTGTCACTGGATTTGATTGACAGCAGTGGGAGCCAATGGCTACTGCTGCTATCAACTTATTCGATGAGGACAGAGACAACGGCTTGAGCCACTGGGCTCGTGCACATCGCTGGAACGGACGGGCTCAGGTAAGGAATCACCCAAATTCATAGAATGCATTGAGGTGAAAAACCTGGAGACTTTACAACCCTTTGGCACTGACATAACACAAATATGTGCATATATTAGTGAATCTCCTTTTGTGCTGGGAGAGTGTCGCGCTGCACGCTCCCAGCACAGAGACCAGGGTCTCACCGAGAGCTCCGGGCCCCGTTCTAACAATCGGGATCCGGAAAGTCCGATTTTGGCTCACCTGATCGCTGTGATAGCAATAATAAATGTCCTCAAAAATAATGTTGGTGTCTCACTTTAATGGCAAATCCCCCCCCCCCCCAAAAAGGGGTGTATTCTTCAGGTTGGTATAGTGGGTGGAGCTGTACAAATTTCCTTTGATCTAAGGATAGAACGAATGTTCTTTGTACTCCTTTTTATGAACATATTCAGGTTCTTGCTATCTTTGTGGTTTGCAATAAACCTTCATATGAAGTTATCTTAGAAGACTGCAGAGGTCCCACACGTGTGACAATAGCGGTGCTGACCTGTAGCGTGATGTCAAACACGACCAGCTTGCAGCTTGTAGGGATGGCGTCATAACACCGGCTCTTCATCATGAACTCCATGTAGACCGCGGCATCCTCCCCCATATCTGCAGGACAGACCACAAATTATTATACAATATGAATCAACACATCAACACCAACCATGTTCTGAGGTTTTTGGTTCTCTCAGACCTTCCTGTCCTTCTGAATCTGCTGTTGCCATGGTGAGAAATTTGGCAAACCCCTTACCCAACAGTCAGTAGGGGGCCATCCCAGAATACACAGGAGCATGCCTTGGTTAATCGCTGAGCCACCCCAGTACACCTTCCAATCCCACCCTGGATACCACCCCATTTTTACTACCCTCTTTTGGTTGCTAGGATGCTGGCACAGCAACCAATGACACTGTGGCCCAGCTGCCAGTGTCCTAGCAACTAATGATGAGGCAGCATCATTAACCCCACCCTCGGATGCCACCTCATGGACCCAAACACACCCCTAGATGCCACCTCATTTTTACTGCCTCCTTTGGTTGCTAGGATGCTGGCACAGCAACCAATGACACTGTGGCCCAGCTGCCAGTGTCCTAGCAACCAATGATGAGGCAGCATCATTAACCCCACCCTCGGATGCCACCTCATGGACCCAAACACACCCCTAGATGCCACCTCATTTTTACTGCCTCCTTTGGTTGCTAGGATGCTGGCACAGCAACCAATGACACTGTGGCCCAGCTGCCAGTGTCCTAGCAACCAATGATGAGGCAGCATCATTAACCCCACCCTCGGATGCCACCTCATGGACCCAAACACACCCCTAGATGCCACCTCATTTTTACTGCCTCCTTTGGTTGCTAGGATGCTGGCACAGCAACCAATGACACTGTGGCCCAGCTGCCAGTGTCCTAACAACCAATGATGAGGCAGCATCATTAACCCCACCCTCGGGTACCACCTCATGGACCCAAACACACCCCTAGATGCCACCTCATTTTTACTGCCCCCATATGGTTGCCACGGGCATAGCAAGCAGTATCGCAGTGGTTTGGCCACCAGCGTCTTAGAAACCAATGCTGCTGTATAGCATAATTTTGTTGCTAGGATGTAGGCAACTGGTCCTTACAGCATTTTTGTTTGTTATGGTGCAGGCAGGCAAAACAACCAATGATGCTGTGCAGTCCAGCAACAAGGCAACATTACTGAGCTGCGGGCGGGGAGGACTGTCTGGTATGGGCACTCCAGCCTCAATGCCACTGCCTGTGGTGGTCGCCTCACTTTGCCTCTTTGGCAGCACACTCTTGCTGTTTTCTACCAAGATAAACAAGCCTGTGTGAGAAGGCTCTGGTGGAAGCATCCAAGTAAGCAAAATCTATTGCTTGAGTCACATCCCTGGAACTAACATGTGGTACAAGGCGTGGAATGCTGCCTTCTATCAGAATTGTTTGGCTTTGTGACAGAGTCTTTTTAAAGAGTAACTATTTTTTCAGTTTTGGGTAGAGCGGGAAAGGATTTGAACCCTGGTCATAGATTTATTATCATCGATGGGCGTCACAGAGCAGATAGTGGGGGACAATATCATCACTGGGGACACAGACAGCAATAAAACAGAGATAGAAAGAGTTAAATCTTCTATTAGGATCTTATTGTATCTACACTGGGGAGATTTCACCTCACTTCCTGTCCAAGGGATGGGGGGTCAGAACAGACAGCAAGGGGAAATTTTGTAAGGGGAAGTGGTTGTAAACCTCATACATGAAATATGAACAAACATATCCCTCTATAGTGTGTACTTGTCTCAATTAAAAGCACAAAGTATCATTTCTGTCTGCTACCTCCTTCCTCTGCTATCCGCATAAATCACTTCTGACAAGTTTTCTTGACACCAAGAGAAAAAAAAGGTGACAGGGGAGGAGCTCCAGCACACCGCCTGTGATTGACAGCCTCAGCTCTGTTCCTATGTGCTGTGTGCAGAGGGATGTGTCCAATGGCGGCAGGTGCTCAATATTTGGGTGGGGCGGCAAACAAACCTGGCCCCCTCACTCGCACTACAATCCCCCCCCCCCGGATGGACGGAAAGGCGGTGATCCATGGCCTTACCTTAGAAGGACGATGACAAGGTGGTGCTGCATCTGGGGTAGGGCTCCTGGAAGATGGAAGAGGCTGTTGCTGCCCCTCTACCTGCTACAGCTTGCCAAGGGAAAAGCTGGGGCCATTGCCTCTGAAGACTCCCTGGCTAATCGGGTCTCAGGACCCGCTTCCTGATTGGCCGGGAGGAGAAGCAGGAAGACATTTGCGAATATTATTTTCTAATGTCACACAGTGTTCTGCGCCCGAGCCCACCCTTTTTGAAGCCAATTAATGCCTCAGGTTCTAATCACGTACCTAAAAAAACAAAACATTGAAATCCATGCGTCCAGCACCCTGCATGGAGATTAGGGGCCGGGCGCATGAATGGGGGGGGCGGCCCTAATAGAGTGGCCGCCTCTGGGTGTGTCCCTTCCCCTTCAATCAGCTCTGAGAGCTCTCCTCACTAACCTCTGCAGAGTGTAACTTCATCTCTCCGTCCCCTGCTTTCTGACACCTCAGACAAGCTTTATAAATTCTGGACTTTGAACGGATATACTGTAGAGAAAAGAAGACTGCAGATAAACAGGTACAACTTATGTAGGAGGATGTGTATCACTTCACTGGGTATATGTAAGGGTTTACAACCACTTTAACGTGCCTTGAATTAAGGCAACCTGCTGGCAATGCACCAAAATGCAAAAAAACTAACATTCACTATTCACTATTTTTGGTAACAGGCCAGGCAAGGAGAACATTCATCAGAGAAGCAGCCAAGAGGCCCATGATAATTCTGGAGGAGCTGCAGAGATCCACAGCTCAGGTGGGAGAATCTGTCCACAGGACAACTATTAGTCGTGCACTCCACAAATCTGCCCTTTATGGAATAGAGGCAAGAAGAAAGCCATTGGTGAAAGAAAGTCATAAGAAGTCCCATTTGCAGTTTGCGAGAAGCCATGTGGGGGACACAGAAAACATGTGGAAGATGTCAGATGAGACCAAAATTTAACTTTTTGACCTAAAAGCAAAACGCTATGTGTGGCGGAAAACTAACACTGCACATCACCCTGAACAAACCATCCTAACCGTGAAACATGGTGGTGGCAGCATCATGTTGTGGGGATGCTTTTCTTCAGCAGGGACAGGGAAGCTGGTCAGAGTTGATGGGAAGATGGATGGAGCCAAATACAGGGCAATCTTAGAAGAAAACCTGTTAGTCTGCAAAAGACTTGAGACTGGGGCGGAGGTTCACCTTCCAGCAGGACAACGACCCTAAACATACAGCCAGAGCTACAATGGAATGGTTTAGATCAAAGCATATTCATGGGTTAGAATGGCCCAGTCACAGTCCAGACCTAAATCCAAAAGAGAATCTGTGGCAAGACTTGAAAATTGCTGTTCACAGACGCTCTCCATCCAATCTGACAGAGCTTCAGATGTTTTGCAAAGAAGAATGGGAAAAAATGTCCCTCTCTAGATGTGCAAAGCTGGTAGAGACATCCCCAAAAAGACTTGCAGCTGTAATTGCAGTAAAAGATGGTTCTACAAAGTATTGACTCAGGGGGGCGCCATACAAATGTACCCCCCACACTTTTCATATTTATTTATAAAACTTTTGGAAAAACATTTATCATTTTCCTTCCACTTCACAATTATGTGCCACTTTGTGTTGGTCTATCACATAAAATCCCAATAAAATACATTTACGTTTTTCATTGTAAAATGACAAAATGTGGAAAGTTTCAAGAGGTATGAATACTTTTTCAGGGCACTGTATCTGAAAATTGATCAATCCTGATGTACTGACGATCTCATTTCTTGAGGCCTAAAAAAGGCAGGACAGTACAAATACCCCCCAAATGACCCCTTTTTGGAAAGTACACAGTCCAAGGTATTTAGTAAGAGGCATGGCGAGTGTTTTGAAGTTATAATTTTTTGTCAGTTTTTTTTTGTTTATAATTTTTTTTTCTACATACTGTCACTAGTGCAGTACAGCGTCATCATAAAAATGGTGTGGTGGTGATCAGGGACACTGACAGTATGTAAAAAAAAAAAAATTGAATATTAAAAAAGTGAAATAATTGAAATTTAATTTAATATTGTTTTTAATATATTGTTTGCTTTTTTTTTGTTTTTGTTTACAATTTTTTAGCACACTGTGATCAGAGCAATACAGTGTTACCATAGTAACACTGTACTACTCTGGGGAAGTGATCATGATTTTTTTTTCTTACACATTATGATTGCTTATACCAGTGAATTTCACTGTTATAAGCAACCATTTTTACTGAATGAAATGGATTAATTCAGTGTTTACTATTATGATTAGCTGCGATTGGGCACAGCTAATCACATGGTACAGCTGGGCTGTGATGGGCCCTGTCTGTACCATGTGATCACTGTGACCAATCATAGAGATCAACACAATAGTACACAATAAATGGCATGCATCAAAGCCCTTTATTGTCTACAATTGTCTACAATTGTCATGGAATCTGCTATAATTGGTCACAGTGATCACATGGTACTGGATTCACGCACCTAAAACTGTGCCACGTTTTCCGATGCATGGGGGTGCCATTGGGCATTATTGGGATTAGCATGCATTCCCTGACCATATGTGTGAACCTGGCCTTATATCAAAAACTAGAAAAATAAAACGTTTTGACTGGAGATATACTTTAAGCACAGTCATTGTGCAGCACTACTAAGTGAAGAGTGCCTATGTAATGAACAAATACGGATCCCTTCTAGATACAAATTTACAAACCACACGTTACTTGTTTAACCACTTCAACACCGGGCTTTTTATACCACTTCCATACCGGGCCTATTCTGGCACTTCTCTCCTACATGTACAAATCATCATTCTTTTGCTAGAAAATTACTCAGAACCCCCAAACATTATATATGTTTTTTTATCAGACACCCTAGGGAATAAAATGACGGTCATTGCAACTTTTTATCTTGCACGGTATTTGCGCAATAATTTTTCAAACACTTTTTTTTTGGAAAATAAATGGTTTCATGAATTAAAAAATAACAAAACAGTAAAGTTAGCCCAATTTTTTTGTAAAATATGAAAGCTTATGTTACGCCGAGTAAATAGATACCTAACATGTCACGTTTTAAAATTGTGCACACTCATGGAATGGCGCCAAACTTCGGTACTTAAAAATCTCCATAGGCGACGCTTTGAACTTTTTTACAGGTTACCAGGTTAGAGTTACAGAGGAGGTCTAGTGCTAGAATTGTTGCACGCGCTCTAACGCACGCGGCGATACCTCACATATGTGGTTTGAACAGCGTTTGCATATGTGGGCGGGACTTACATGTGCGTTCGCTTCTGAGCGCGAGCTACCGGGGACAGGGGCATTTTAAATTTTTTTTTTTTTCATTTTACTTATTTTTTTTATTTTTTTACACTTTTTTATTTTTGATCACTTTTATTCCTATTACAAGGAATGTAAACATCCCTTGTAATAGGAATGTGTGTGACAGGTCCTCTTTATGGAGAGATGCGGGGTCAATAAGACCCCACATCTCTCCTCCAGGCAGGAAAGCATGAGATCGGGAAAAATAAATCACCGATCTCATGCTTTCAGCCGCAATCGCGGCTTTGTTTACCTTTGGGAACCCGGGCGTGACGTCATCACATCGCGCCCAGGCCTCCGACGGTCATAGAGATGACTGGTGACCATCTGGTCACCAGTCATCTCTATGCTTGTTATGTGACCACCGGCGCCGGACGATTCTTTCTCCGGGCCCCCGATGGCACGGGAGAGCCTGGAGAAGCACCGGATGGCGGCGGGAGGGGGGGGAATGTCCCCTCCCGCCGCCTATAAGAACGATCAAGCATCGGAACCGCCGCTATGATCGTTCTTATGGTGCGCAGAATCGCCGGCAGAAGAGAAGGATATCTGAATGATGCCTCTAGCTGCAGGCATCATTTAGATATCCCCCCACAAACCCGGGACGTCATATGACGTCCACCCAGGATGGGAGAGAGGGTTCCTGCCGGCGTCATTTTACAATGGCCCGGTATGGAAGTGGTTAAATAAAGCCATTTACATTCAAGTTTATAATTTAAAAAAAAAAAAAATGGAGAATATTCATTGTCTCTTATATTACCTGGAGTGGAAAAAATAGGAAACTCCGGAGCAGGGAAGTCTTCCTCCTACAACAAAGACAAACATGTCAGGATGGGGAATGCAGAGCACACTACACGGGATAATCTATGTGACAGGCGAAGACACACCAGCTCAGCCGCAAATGTCTCTCCAAATTACTGGTCGCTCTTCACATACATATTCTGCCCTATTTAAAATGCCTATACAGTCAAGTTATTTGGTTCTGGATATAGTAGGGAAGGGCAAGAACTCTGCCAGGTTTATATTGTCTGTGTTCTGCTCGCTACATTCATTTCACCTTCTTTGAACCCGTAAGGGAACGGAAATCTAAAAATTTTAAGTTGTCAACAGAACAGGAGGTGAGGATAAATGTTCCTATGGGGACACCTGTTCCGGTGATAGTTGTGTAAAAGAAAAATTCCACTAACTTTGAAGAGCCCTACCATCACTTCCTGCTGTGTCTCCAGGACAGGAAGTGAAGGGAAATTACCTGGGACAAAGAAAGCAAAAAAATAAACTGGCATTGTCCTCAATCTTTCCCTGCACTTTCCAAAACTAAAACAATATGCTTTGCCTGTGCATACACTGTAAGGGCAATCTGTTACCTTGAAGTCAGGCTCATCCTGTGTCTTCGCCACCCCCTCTGGGTCACTGACTATGAACAAGTATTCTGCCAGCAAATTGACAACTCCCTATCTGCACATATGTCCCGGATCCAGGGATCAATATGGAAAAACATGAGTGCTGCGTAGACTGTTGGCGCTATATAAATCCTGTATTAGAATAAATATAATAATAAGGCAGAAAAGTACTTCTGGGAGTGCCAGATGCCTGGTCCCCCCTCTGTCACCTGTGGGTCCATCCATCCTTATGTCACTTCAGGGTGCAGTGATTATGTAGCAGATGACACCACTGTCCACAACATGTGGCGGGGGGGACCAGTCACCCGACATCCAGAAGTGTGTCAGATGCTAAAGGGTCTTCAAGACCTGTAGTTGTAGAATGGCGGGCGGGCAGGTGGTACCGCTCTTCTTTTAAAGGGATTTTTAAAATGCTGTTATGTGGTGACAGAGTCGCTTTAGTAAAGGATTGATTTAGCCTCTAACTCTTAGGTCAGCCAATGGCAATCTACCCATCAACTGCAGCCATGTGACAGGTAGATTGTGACCCCACACTCTATTATTTACTTCTTACCTCTGCACTCTCTGTTACATACTACTGACTTCTGCACTACTTACTCCTAACCCCTACACTCTGTTACATACTACTGACTTCTGCACTACTTACTCCTGACCCCTACACTCTGTTACATAATACTGACTTCTGCACTACTTACCCCTGACCTCTGCACTGTGTGTAACTTACTCCTTTACTCTGTTTAACTTATTCCTGACCCCTGCACTCTGTGTTACTTACCCCTGCACTCTGTGTAACTTACCTCTGACCCCTGAACTTTGTGTTACTTACCCCTGACCCCTGTGTAACTTACCCCTGCACTGTGTGTGACTTACTCCAGTACTCTGTGTAACTTATTCCTGACCCCTGCAATTTGTGTTACTTACCCCTGACCCCTGCACTTTGTATTCCTTATTCCTGACCCCTGCATTTTGTGTTACTTACCCCTGACCCCTGCACTAAATGTTACTTATTCCTGACCCCTGCACTCTGTGTAAATTACCCCTGACCCCTGCACTTTGTATTCCTTATTCCTGACCCCTGCACTTTGTATTCATTATTCCTGACCCCTGCACTTTGTATTCATTATTCCTGACCCCTGCACTTTGTGTTACTGATTCCTGACAACTGCATTTTGTGTTACTTACCCCTGACCCCTGCACTAAATGTTACATATTCCTGACCCCTGCACTCTGTGTAAATTACCCCTGACCCCTACATTTTTTGTTACTTATCCCTAACCCCTGCACTTTGTGTTACTTATTCCTGACCCCTGCACTTTGTGTTACTTATTCCTGACCCCTGCACTTTGTGTTAATCACTTCTGACCTCTGAACTCATTATTCCTGACCCCTGCACCTTTTGTTACTTACCACTGACCCCTGCACTTTGTGTTACTTATTTCTGACCCCTGCACTGTGTATAAATTAGACCTGATCCCTGCACTTTTTGTTACTTATCCCTGACCACTGCACTTTGTGTTACTTATTCCTGACCCCGCACTTTTTGTTACTTATTCCTGGCCCCTGCACTTTTTGTTACTTTTTTCTGACCCCTGCACTTCTTGTCACTTATTCCTGACCCCTGCACTCTGTTTAACTTACTCCTGACCCCCCATGGTGGATTGCTTTTCAGACAGCTGAACAGGAGCGGTTGACATGCATTAAAGTGGCAATACTGCCGCCTCCCTGCCTTTTTTTTTGTCAGCTGAATGGTTTTTAAATGGGAATATTGGGCCCACAACACGGCCCCATTCATCCCCCCACTGCCCCCACCCCGCCCCCACCTGACCGCCAGTGTACTACAGGTGATTTCTAAAAAGTTAAATGAGCAGAAAAGGTTCCTAATAATAAAAATGCAATATTTGTAAAAACAGCCAAATCCCCCTGGGATTGTCCATCGTGCCATGGAAATAAATCGCTCTTCCTTGTTGCAATCCACATTAATCCCCAGATCACTCATCTGCACACACATCGCCGGCTGCCTCTTCTATGGAATGTTATACAAGGACAAGTCCGGGATTCTGAAATCCAGAGACCATAACCTGAATGAGTTCACAACCACCCTCTGGGGTCACTTACATCACACAATGTGCCTAGCGCGCGCGCTGGTGTGCGCTGTGACCATGCGCTGCAATGTGTTGTGAGAATGCATTGCAGTGATTGCTTTTTTTTTTTTTTTTAACGTGCGCTATTTTTTTTTCAGCACACACCAACGCTATGGGGTTGATTTACTAAAGGCAAATAGACTGTGCACTCTGCAAGTGCAGTTAGTAAATGAGGTGAAGCTTAACTTTGCAAAGAATACCCAATCACGTGCAAGGAAAATAAAATAACAGTATTTTTGCTTGCACGTGATTGGATGATGGAAGTCAGCAGAGCTTCCGCTCATTTACTAAGCTCAGGAACAACTGTACTTTGCAAAGTACACAGTCTATTTGCCTTTAGTAAATCAACCTCCATGTGTTGCTGTGAATTGAAGACATAGGAAGTAAAATTGCCTCGTACTTGTATTGGGCAACACTGCTGGTGAGAATGTAGAGTGTGGTCAGCTTTAGGGCCGGTTCACACTGCGGTAACCCTGCGAATCCACTGCGGGGTCCCGCATCGCACCCGACTCGCACGCCAGTTCCCACTGCTGGGGAGTGTCAATACAATGTTAATGGCACCCCCATTTCAGCTCGCATATCGCACTGCGAACTGACAATTCGGAATCGAATCTCATGTGAACACCCATGCGATCCGATTCTGGTGCGGACCAAAAAAAGGGTCCTGTGCGAGTTTAATACGAATGCGATGCGATTTCAGCCATACTATCTGTATGGCTGAAATCGCATCGCACGGACATCGCATGTGCTTTGCACTGCAGTGTGGTGCGAATCACATGCGATTTTGCTCCACGCACTAGTGTGAACCAGCCCTCAAGCTCCATTCGCACATGATCGCGGGGGGGGGAACCGCCGCCATCCTGCCCCGCAATTTCAACTAGCTGCAAAACGAGGGACGGGTTTGAGATGCTATTACTTCTATTAGCACCCCAATCACGCCTGCGATTTTGTCGCAATTGTTACTTGTTCGGTTGCCAGACTCGCGGCAAAATCGCAGCGCGATTTGTTGTGCGCGATTGAGGTGCCATTAGAAGTAATGGCATCGCAAACGCGTCCCGCAATTTGCAGCCATTTGAAATCGCGAGGTGGAATCGTGAGGCGCAATCGTGGCGATCCCGCCCCGCGATCATGTGTGAATGGAGCCTGACCCTAGGTTGACACTTCTGCATGCGGCTTCGGGTGGGAGAATCGCAGAGTTTCGCTGCTCAGCCAAAACGCGCGGGGCTGCCATTCATTCTGACCATGAGATTTCCCTGCGCTTCCCGCCCACATTTTACCTGCGGACGCGTTTTTAAAAAGGTGCATGCTCCTTTTTTTTGGGGCGGAAACACAGTTCATTGAAATGATTGGGCTGCCGATCCCGTACAAACACGCAGAGATGTGAATCTAGGGTTTAAAATGTATCTAAATGCAAAGATTTTATACATTGCATCATACCGGTCCTTAGATATGGTGGCCGTATTTGTTAACTACAAACTCTAGTGACAGACATGTGCACTGCTGAAAAATTCGTTTTTTTCCTTTTCGTTTTTTTCGTTCTTTTGCTTTTTTCGGAAATTCGAAAAATTTGTTACTCTTTCGTCCATGGACCGACACAGCTTCTCTATTGACAAAGTGGGTATTATCCGTTAATTAGGAGTGACTAGGCAGAAAAACTTGTAAAAAGTGTTGCATCACACCCTCTACAGTACCGCCCAGGGGGCGGACCCTCTGGGTATACCCTCTCAGTCTGCACATCGCAGATCAGTTTTTTTCTGTCTAGCAAGGAGTAGGACATGGCTCCCTTCGGGCCCATTGGTCCGGGGAAAAAAAAAAAAAATATATATATATATATATATATATATATATATTTATTTATTTATTTATTTTGCTACATTTGTTGTTTCCTGCGATCTTCGATCAACTGCCGACTGGGTGACAGGCTGGATCCTCGATCCTTGTAGTCTCCCCAGTTTCGGCCATCGAGCGTGTGCCGACCCTAGCTACGCGCTGGGTTTTCCACGACATGCCCGTCGCTCCATGGGTGGCCGGTGAGCCTACGCTCCAGGGCCTGCATCGGACCGCTCAGCTTCGGCTGACCTTACGGCCGAGTCGCAGCAGCCTGGCCGGTGAGCTTACGCTCCAAGGCTTGCATCGGACCGCTCAGCTTCGGCTGACCTTACGGCCGAGTCGCAGCAGCCTGTCCGGTGAGCGTCATGCTCCAGGGCATACATATGATCGTCCCTTCTGGGTCCAATCACAGCATGCCTGGCCAACAGTCACCTTCCGTGCGCGGACGATGATCTGTTTGGAATGTCTTCCAGCAGAATACATGCAGGATAGGTAAGTAAAACTCCCCTGCCTCGGCTGGGTGATTTAGCTGGACATTCCTGGAGAGATCAAGTAAGTGGTTGTGGCCCCTTTCTTCCCTCTCTCCCTGCCTTTCCCTCCTCCCTGGGCTTCTAGCTAAAGGGTGCTGGGGGTCACCTAGGGGGTCCCACTGGAGCGGGGCTGGCTGTAACTAACATTTAAAAGAAATGTCATTTTTGCTTACCTGTGTTTCTGTGTCTCCATGCTGTCGGCGGCCATTTTGAGGTGGTCCATGCCAAGTTTGGCCTCTTGTAACTGCCTGGCGGCCATCTTCCTGTGGTTCGGCCACACCCACTGGCCCCTATCAGGTGATCGGCGGCCATGTTGGTCCACCCTGTATGCAGATATTGCCGTTCGGCGGCCATCTTTTTGTGGGCTATGGCTGCCTGACCTCTATCTTCTGTCGGCGGCCATTTTCTTAGAGCCCACATTATCTTCCATACAGACGTTTTTGGCAACCATTTTGCGAGAGCCTCCGGCCTCTAGGGTGCATTACACTGGCGCGAAAATTCACACAGGAAGTGCTGATAAAAGAAGCAGACTGACACAGCAGCAAGGGGACAGCATCACAGGCGCAGCATAGCAGTACCTATCCAGGGTGGTGAGTCCTCTGGGTAACCCAGCATCTCTGCAGCGCAGGAGGGTGGCCTATTGATATCTTGCCTGGAGCCCTGTGGGTGTCAGCGTGTGGTCAGCATGGCATCTGAGCCAGATGTCTTCTCCCCTGAAACACCAGATTTAGCAGCTGGTGTCCCTGAGGTGTCTATGGACGCTATGTCGGCAATCCTAGAGGCGTTTGCTGCCAGGGTGGAAGCAGCACACGGGAATACAGGGGGTAATAAACGCCCCCGTCCCCTGCAATCTTCTGGGGATATTTCTGATGCAGAACCAGGTCCAGCTACGGCTCATGGCCCAGATTCTGATGCATCAGAGACTGCAGACCGTGACCGATCGGACAGTGAGGAGGACTCCAAGTCCAGGTCAGTACGCGAGACGGCTTTAGTATCTGACCTTATTACTGCAGTGCGGGATACGCTAAAGTTGGAAAGGACTGAAGAAGTAGCAGATACTCCAGTCCCCTTTGGGTTTCGTAAACCTGCCCGCACTGCTAAGGTGTTCCCTTGTGTGTCTTATTTTGACAAACTCTTATACAAGGAATGGGAGAACCCACTAAGGGTCTTTACAGCCCCAAAGAGGTTTGCAGTACGGTACCCCTTTGAGGAGAGTTTTCTGAAGATATGGACCTCTCCCCCTATAGTGGACCCTTCGGTGTCCAGACTTAATAGAACCACCACTATTCCAGTAGAAGGGGCTCCTGTTTTCAAGGACCCTGTGGATAAGAAGGCTGAAGCACTCGCTCGCTACCTATACTCAGTGGTAGGCTCGGCAGTACGCCCGGCATTGGCGGGGGCCCTAGTGTCTCAGACACTTACTGAATGGGCAAAATTGCTACTCCAGGGGTTAAAGGAGCGAGATGCTCCTCCTAATGAGATAACTTTGGCCGACCAGTTGGTCCAGGGCCTTAAGTTTGTCTGCGAGTCAGACATGGATATTATTCCCCTGCTGTCAAGAGCTTCGGTTTATGCAGTAGCAATACGCCGCCTGATCTGGCTAAAGGGCTGGTCTGCGGACCAGACTTCCAAGAAAGCCCTATTGGATCTGCCTTTTAAGGGCGACAGACTTTTTGGGGCTTCTCTGGATGACATCATCAAGGATGCCACAGGAGGTAAAAGCACTTTGCTTCCCCAAACTAGCAAGGGTAGGGGACCACGCCAAGGGCCCTCCTTTACTGCACGTAAGCGGTTTTTTCGCCCCCTTAAGGCGACAGGGAAAAGACCCCAGGCCGATAAAGCGCCTGCCCAAGGACAAAAGCGTCCTTGGTCCCGCAGACCCAACAAGCCTGCGGACAAATCTGCGTCCACATGAAGGTCCGCCCCCACCCAGCTCTCGGGTGGGGGGACGTCTTCGCAAATTCGCGACTCAGTGGACTGCTCTAGTCTCCGACAGGTGGGTTTGCAAAGTAATCTCCTCAGGCTACAAGATAGAATTTCTCTCTTGTCCACCAGACAGATTCATCACCTCCAATCTCCAGCTACTACCGACCCGTCGGGAGGCCCTGTATGGGGCGGTCCAGGGTCTACTGGAACACGGGGTAGTTATTCCAGTTCCAGAACAGGAACGGGGTCAGGGTTTTTACTCAAATCTGTTCATTGTGCCAAAGAAGGAGGGGGTTCGTCCAATCTTGGATCTCAGAGCCCTCAATTGCTTTGTGAAGGTACAAAGATTTCGGATGGAGTCGGTTCGATCCGTAGTCACGGCTCTCCATCCGGGGGACTTTCTGGCCTCCTTGGACATCAAGGACGCATACCTGCATGTCCCCATATACTCCAGACACCAGAGGTTTCTGCGATTTGCTATCGGGAAGAGCCACTACCAGTTTGTGGCCCTCCCGTTTGGCCTTGCCTCAGCACCCAGGACGTTCACCAAGGTGCTCGCTCCGATTCTGGCACTTCTAAGACAGCGGGGTATCGCTATCACAGGTTACTTGGACGACCTTCTGCTGAAGGCCCCTTCAAGCTCAGAATTAGAGGTAAGCGTGTCCATTACCTGTCAGACTCTTCGAGACTGTGGTTGGATACTAAACACGCAAAAGTCAGTATTGGTGCCCACTCAACGCCTAGTGTACCTGGGGTTGATTCTGGATTCCTCAGAGGCAAAGGTATTCCTCCCTGTGGAGAAGTTGCAGACCCTCCGGGCTGCAGTACGGCAGCTGACTTCCAGGAATTGGTCGTCACTCCGTTTTTGCATGCGAGTGTTGGGCCTCATGGTAGCCTCCTTCGAGGCGGTCCCATATGCTCAATACCACACTCGAGTGTTACAGAAGGAAGTTCTGTCCAGATGGAACAGATGCCCTTCATCTCTGGATTATCAAATCCGAGTGAGCCACCTAGTCAGGAGATCCCTGGTATGGTGGCTGACAGCACCGGCTCTAATGGCCGGGAAGTCATTTCTTCCGGTTTACTGGATAGTGATCACGACGGACGCCAGCCTTACAGGTTGGGGGGGAGTCTGGGGTGTCCAGTCGGCGCAAGGTCGCTGGACCCCAGAGGAAGCCCTCCTGCCGATCAATGTCCTGGAGATCCGGGCGATCAAGCTGTGCCTCTTCAAATGGTCTCAGAGACTGCAAGGGCGTCCAGTCAGGATCCAGTCAGACAACGCCACAGCGGTGGCATATGTCAATCATCAAGGAGGAACAAGAAGCTCAGCTGCAGCATCGGAGATCGCTCGCATCCTGAAGTGGACAGAGAGGAGCGTACCGGCACTGTCGGCCGTGTACATTCCGGGTGTGGAAAACTGGCAGGCGGACTACCTGAGCCGCCAGATGCTGGACCAGGGAGAATGGTCCTTACACCCGGAGGTGTTCCAACTCCTCTGCCAAAGATGGGGCACACCAGACGCAGATCTTCTGGCTTCCCGACTCAATCGGAAGGTATTGAGGTTTGTGGCCCGGTCAAGAGACCCATGGGCAGACGCAACGGACGCGTTGGTAGCATCGTGGGGTCAGTATCGGCTAATCTATGCCTTCCCTCCCTTAAGGCTTCTTCCTCTTCTGCTCCGCAGAGTGGAGGCAGAGGGAATTCCAATGATCCTAATCGCTCCAGATTGGCCTCAGCGTCCTTGGTACGCCGATCTAGTACGTCTGGTAGCAGACGTCCCCTGGTGCCTACCACTACGGAAGGACCTGCTATCGCAAGGTCCCATATTCCATCCTGCTTTACAGTCATTGGCTTTAACGGCATGGCTGTTGAGAACCAGGTACTGAGAGATCGGGGCCTGTCAGACTCAGTAATCTCTACTATGAGAAGTGCTCGGAAACCGTCCTCTAGGAAGGTTTATCACCGCACTTGGAGGGCCTACATCTCCAGGTGTGAGGAAATGAAATGGCATCCGCGTACCTATTTGGTTTCCAGAATCCTGCTGTTGTTTTTACAGCATGGGGTAGACCAAAGGCTTGCCCTAAGTACAATTTAAGGGACAGATATCTGCCCTGGCTGTCTTTTTTCAGCGACCCCTGGCGACTCACTCTCTCGTGAGTACATTTGTGCAGGGGGTTCGACATGTGGCCCCTCCGGTCCGCCCCCCGTTACCTCCGTGGGACTTGAACCTGGTCCTCTCGGTGCTTCAGACGGCACCGTTTGAGAATATGAGAGATATTCCCCTGTTGACACTTTCTCAGAAGGTGGTCTTTTTGGTGGCTGTTATGTCAGTTAGACGAGTATCTGAGCTGGCAGCCTTGTCCTGCAAGGCTCCCTATTTGATTTTTCACAAGGATAAGGTGGTGCTGCGGCCTCAGCCTTCCTTTCTTCCGAAAGTCGTTTCGGCTTTTCATCTCAACGAAGACATTGTACTTCCATCCTTGTGTCCTCAGCCGTCGAATCCTAAGGAGTCGGCGTTGCATTCCTTGGACGTTGTCCGAGCTTTGAGAGTATACCTATCTGCTACTTCCCTGTTCCGGAAGTCAGACTCACTGTTTGTTTCGGTGGCTGGTCCCAAGAAGGGCCAAGCAGTCTCATCGGCCACCATCTCTAGGTGGATCCGACAGATAGTAATCCAGGCTTACGCCTTAAAGGGTCAGGCGCCCCCCTTTCCTGTCACGGCGCATTCGACCAGGGCAATAGGTGCCTCTTGGGCTTTCCGACATCAAGCGTCTGTTTCCCAACTATGTAAAGCGGCGACTTGGTCGTCCGCTCACACTTTCACAAAATTCTACAAAATTGATGTAGGTGCATCTTCGGATGCCTCTTTCGGCCGCAAGGTTTTGCAGGCGGCTGTTTAGAGTTGCAACTCCTCCGTTGGAGGAGTGCTGTTTTGTGTTTGGGGTGAAGTTTGTTTTTATGCTGTTACCACCCCTCGTTTTTTTCTCTGACACTGCTTTGGGACGTCCAACTTTGTCAATAGAGAAGCTGTGTCGGTCCATGGACGAAAGAGTAAATAGGATTTTTTACTCACCGTAAAATCCTTTTCTCTGAGTCCATGGACCGACACAGCACCCACCCCTCCTTTTAAGTTTGTACTGCTTTTTGACGAACTGATCTGCGAAGATGCAGACTGAGAGGTTATACCCAGAGGGTCCGCCCCCTGGGCGGTACTGTAGAAGGTGTGATGCAACACTTTTTACAAGTTTTTCTGCCTAGTCACTCCTAATTAACGGATAATACCCACTTTGTCAATAGAGAAGCTGTGTCGGTCCATGGACTCAGAGAAAAGGATTTTACGGTGAGTAAAAAATCCTATTTTTTTTCATTTTAGTTTTTTTGCTTTTTTCGGAAATTCGGGAAATTTGAAACATTCTTTTTTTTTCCGTTTTTTTGCTTTTTTCGGAAATTCAGAAATTGGGGAAATTCGAAAAATTCTTTTTTTTTTCGTTTTTTTTGCTTTTTTTCGGAAATTTGGGAAATTCGGGACCCCAAATTTCCGAATTCCGAATTTCCAAAAAAACAAATAAAATGAAAATGAAAAAAAAAAAACAAATTTTTCGAATTTCCGAAAAAAGAAAAAAAAAGAAAAAAAACGAATTTCCAATTTTTGGAAATTCTAAAAATTCGGAAATCGGAAATTCAACTTTCCAAATTTCCCATTTTCGAATTTTAGATTTTCAAATTTTACATTTTCGAATTTTAGTTTTTCGAATTTTAGATTTTTGAATTTTGCAATTTCGAATTATCCAATTTTCGAAATTCCGAAATTCTAAATTTCGGAAATCCGAAAATTCGGAAATGGAAAAATTCGGAAATTTCTCGAAATTCTTGAAAAACTACCGTATTTATCGGCGTATAACACGCACTTTTTTCCCCTTAAAATCAGGGGGAAATCGTGGGTGCGTGTTATACGCCGATACCCACTGATCCCGGCGATCTCCGCTGACTGAGCGGAGCGCAGCGATCGCCGCCGAGATACACATAGCCGAGTGTACTCGGCTATACTCGGCTTTTCTCGGCTCTGCTCACAGTCACGCCGAGTCCCGCCATTGGACCTGTGTTATGTCCATCATAGGGCGGGACTCGGCGTGACTGTGAGCAGAGCCGAGAAGAGCCGACTAGAGCCGAGTACACTTGGCTATGTGTATCTCGGCTCCGCCCAGTCCCTGCGTTCTCGGCGGCGTTCGCCCCGCTCCGCCCAGTCTCTGCGGTGATCTCGGCGGCGCCAATTTTGAAAACTGGGGCAAGGCTGCACTGGACACTGGGCAAAGGCTGCACTTAGCAAAGGCTGCACTGGACACTGGGCAAAGCTGCACTGGACACTGGGCAAAGGCTGCACTGGGCAAAGGCTGCACTGGACACTGGGTAAAGCTGCACTGGACACTGGGCAAAGCTACACTGGGCAAAGGCTGCACTGGGCAAAGGCTGCACTGGACACTTGGTAAAGCTGCACTGGGCAAAGGCTGCACTGGACACTGGGCAAAGGCTGCACTGGACACTGGGCAAAGGCTGCACTGGACACTGGGCAAAGGCTGCACTGGACACTGGGGCAAGGATGCAATGGACACTGCTGGCAAGGCTGCACTGACAAGGCTGCAACGGACACTGGTAAGGCTGCATTTAAATGTAAGTTTTTTTTTTTCCTTAAACTTCCCTCCTAAAAGTTTTTTTCCCTGAAATTCCCTCCTAAACTTGGGGTGCGTGTTATACGCCGATAAATACGGTAATTTGAAACTAAACGAATTGCACATGTCTAGCCAGTGACACACTTCCTGTCCTAGGGTGACAACGCTCACTCACTGTACTGTATCTATTAAGGAGCAGTGTTGTTACCCTAGGTGGCTCTCTTGATTTGGACTACAAACCCCCTCCCACCTTTCCTGCTCATTCCATAGGGAGGAGGGGTTGTGTAGTTTGCAGGAGATAGCTGGGAATACGGATACCACGGATTCCGATTTCAGTTCTGTACCCAGGAAGTGAAGAAGAGTCTGGATTTCTATCAGGATGAACAGAGATTATTCTGATTGATTTTAGGCTGAAAAATAAAAGAAAACAAATGCAGCCCCCGCATCTCAGGAC
The DNA here is from genome assembly GCA_029206835.1 of Rana muscosa. NCBI lineage: Eukaryota > Metazoa > Chordata > Amphibia > Anura > Ranidae > Rana > Rana muscosa. The sequence continues at coordinate 457,485,839 of CM055127.1, read as the reverse complement.
TGGAAAGGTGTAATGTGTGACATGTTGTGTGATCAGCCCTGGTGGATGTATTCAGGTGTCAGAATCTCCATCAGATCAGGAAGATGAAGAATGTCCTCTGAGCTTCCAACTAAAAACCGATACATTGTTCTCTCCGAATATCTGTGACCCCTCCCCCCCCCCCCCAATACACCGGGAGGGGGCTGAGTGACCCGGACAGAATGGATCTCTCCGTATCTCTATGAAGTCATTATATATATTATAATTTAATTATTATGAAATGTATCAGCTGAGGAGGAAACCAAACCACAGACCCCCCCTCTCCCCCTCCCCCGATGTGAGTACATTATATACCTGTACAGAGCTCTGTATGACCCCCCCGTGTATGGAGGGACTGAGCGTCACCTGATTCCCCCATAACAGGTAGAGGGGGGGAGGGGAGGGGACAGAATACAAGTATAAAAAGACTTCAAGGAACCACAAGTCCCAGAAAGAGAGCTATAGGGATAGATAGAGGGGGGGGGGGGGTATATAGAGTGATCAGTATACAGAGTGATGAAGGGTGATGAGTATACGGGGGTGATGAGTATACGGGGGTGATGAGTATACAGGGGGGGTGATGAGTATACGGGGGGTGATGAGTATAGGGGGGTGATGAGTATAGGGGGGGGTGATGAGTATACGGGGGGTGATGAGTATAGGGGGGTGATGAGTATAGGGGGGGGTGATGAGTATACGGGGGGGGGGGGGTGATGAGTATACGGGGGGGTGATGAGTATACGGGGGGTGATGAGTATACGGGGGGTGATGAGTATACGGGGGGGTGATGAGTATACGGGGGGGTGATGAGTATACGGGGGGTGATGAGTATACGGGGGGTGATGAGTATACGGGGGGTGATGAGTATACAGGGGGGGTGATGAGTATACGGGGGGTGATGAGTATACGGGGGGGTGATGAGTATACGGGGGGGGGTGATGAGTATACGGGGGGTGATGAGTATACGGGGGGGTGATGAGTATACGGGGGGTGATGATTATACGGGGGGGTGATGAGTATATGGGGGGGTGATGAGTATACGGGGGGGGGTGATGAGTATACGGGGGGGTGATGAGTATACGGGGGGGGGGGTGATGAGTATACGGGGGGGTGATGAGTATACGGGGGTGATGAGTATACAGGGGGGGTGATGAGTATACGGGGGTGATGAGTATACAGGGGGGGTGATGAGTATATGGGGGGTGATGAGTATAGGGGGGGTGATGAGTATACGGGGGGTGATGAGTATAGGGGGGTGATGAGTATAGGGGGGGTGATGAGTATACGGGGGTGATGAGTATACAGGGGGGGTGATGAGTATACGGGGGGTGATGAGTATAGGGGGGTGATGAGTATAGGGGGGGTGATGAGTATACGGGGGGTGATGAGTATAGGGGGGTGATGAGTATAGGGGGGGTGATGAGTATACGGGGGGGGGGGGGTGATGAGTATACGGGGGGGTGATGAGTATACGGGGGGTGATGAGTATACAGGGGGGGTGATGAGTATACAGGGGGGGTGATGAGTATACGGGGGGTGATGAGTATACGGGGGGTGATGAGTATACGGGGGGGTGATGAGTATACGGGGGGTGATGAGTATACGGGGGGTGATGAGTATACGGGGGGTGATGAGTATACAGGGGGGGTGATGAGTATACGGGGGGTGATGAGTATACGGGGGGTGATGAGTATACGGGGGGGTGATGAGTATACGGGGGGTGATGAGTATACGGGGGGTGATGAGTATACGGGGGGGTGATGAGTATACGGGGGGGGTGATGAGTATACGGGGGGGGTGATGAGTATATGGGGGGGTGATGAGTATACGGGGGGGGTGATGAGTATACGGGGGGGGTGATGAGTATACGGGGGGGGGTGATGAGTATACGGGGGGGGTGATGAGTATACAGGGGGTGATGAGTATACAGGGGGTGATGAGTATAGGGGGGTGATGAGTATAGGGGGGGGGTGATGAGTATACGGGGGGGGGGTGATGAGTATACGGGGGGGGGGTGATGAGTATACGGGGGGGGTGATGAGTATACGGGGGGTGATGAGTATACGGGGGGGTGATGAGTATAGGGGGGGTGATGAGTATACAGGGGGTGATGAGTATACGGGGGGTGATGAGTATAGGGGGGGTGATGAGTATAGGGGGGTGATGAGTATACGGGGGGTGATGAGTATACGGGGGGAGGTGATAAGTATACGGGGGTGATGAGTATACGGGGGGGTGATGAGTATACGGGGGGGTGATGAGTATACGGGGGTGATGAGTATACGGGGGTGATGATTATACGGGGAGGGGGGTGATGAGTATACGGGGGGTGATGAGTATATGGGGGGGTGATGAGTATACGGGGGGTGATGAGTATACGGGGGGGTGATGAGTATACGGGGGGTGAGTATACGGGGGGGTGATGAGTATACAGGGGGGGGTGATGAGTATACGGGGGGGTGATGAGTATACAGGGGGGTGATGAGTATACGGGGGGTGATGAGTATACGGGGGGGTGATGAGTATACGGGGGGGGTGATGAGTATACAGGGGGGTGATGAGTATAGGGGGGGTGATGAGTATACGGGGGGGGAGTTATGAGTATACGGGGGTGATGAGTATACGGGGGGGGTGATGAGTATACGGGGGGGGGGTGATGAGTATAGGGGGGTGATGAGTATACGGGGGGGGGAGTTATGAGTATACGGGGGGTGATGAGTATACAGGGGGGGTGATGAGTATACGGGGGGGTGATGAGTATACGGGGGGGTGATGAGTATAGGGGGGTGATGAGTATACGGGGGGGGGAGTTATGAGTATACGGGGGTGATGAGTATACAGGGGGGTGATGAGTATACGGGGGGGTGATGAGTATACGGGGGGGGGAGTTATGAGTATACGGGGGGTGATGAGTATACGGGGGGGTGATGAGTATACGGGGGGGTGATGACGAGTATACGGGGGATGATGAGTATACGGGGGGAGGTGATGAGTATACGGGGGGTGATGAGTATACGGGGGGGGGGGTAATGAGTATACGGGGGTGATGAGTATACGGGGGGGGTGATGAGTATACGGGGGGTGATGAGTATACGGGGGGTGGTGATGAGTATACGGGGGTGATGAGTATACGGGGGGTGATGAGTATACGGGGGGGGTGATGAGTATACGGGGGGGTGATGAGTATACGGGGGGGTGATGAGTATATGGGGGGGTGATGACGAGTATACGGGGGATGATGAGTATACGGGGGGAGGTGATGAGTATACGGGGGGTGATGAGTATACGGGGGGGTAATGAGTATACGGGGGGTGATGAGTATACGAGGGGGGGGGTGATGAGTATACGGGGGGGGTGATGAGTATACGGGGGGTGATGAGTATACGGGGGGGGTGATGAGTATACGGGGGGTGATGAGTATACGGGGGGGGGGGTGATGAGTATACGGGGGGGGTGATGAGTATACGGGGGGTGATGAGTATACGGGGGGGGGTAATGAGTATACGGGGGGGTGATGAGTATACGGGGGGGGTGATGAGTATACGGGGGGTGATGAGTATACGGGGGGGTGATGAGTATACGGGGGGTGATGAGTATACGGGGGGGGTAATGAGTATACGGGGGGTGATGAGTATACGGGGGGGGGTGATGAGTATACGGGGGGTGATGAGTATACGGGGGGTGATGAGTATACGGGGGGGTGATGAGTATACGGGGGGTGATGAGTATACGGGGGGGGGTGATGAGTATACGGGGGGGTAATGAGTATACGGGGGGGGTGATGAGTATACGGGGGGGTAATGAGTATACGGGGGGTGATGAGTATACGGGGGGGTAATGAGTATACGGGGGGTGATGAGTATACGGGGGGGTGATGAGTATACGGGGGGGGTGATGAGTATACGGGGGGGTAATGAGTATACGGGGGGGTGATGAGTATACGGGGGGGTAATGAGTATACGGGGGGTGATGAGTATACGGGGGGGTAATGAGTATACGGGGGGTGATGAGTATACGGGGGGGTGATGAGTATACGGGGGGGGGTGATGAGTATACGGGGGTGATGAGTATATGGGGGAAGTTTACAAATTTCATGACACCGATCATCCATAGAGATCCGATCCTGAGCCCGTCCCATCACCCGCCTGTACTCTATATATATATATAATGGTGGAGAGGAGTATATAGAGGGGGAGGGGAGTATTATATATATGATGGGATGACATCTATCTATAGAGAGGAGAGATGCATATGGAGAATGGAGAGTAGATGAATACATAATATATATATGGGAGGTATATATAGAGATGTGATATATATATATGGGGGGTATACAGTATATATAGAGGTGATAGATACAATGATATAGATATATATGGGGGGTATACAGTATATATATATATAGAGGTGATAGATACAATGATATAGAAATATGGGGGGTATACAGTATATATAGAGATGTGATAGATATTTATAGACAGCAGACACGATGTTCTCCCCGGTCCGGTAGATCCGGTCATTGCTCCCCCGGGGGGGTCTCACCTGCTCGGGGTTGTCGCTCTCCATGACCTCCATAGCACATTCCACCTCCATGTCTTCCGCCTCTGCCAGCCCGGCTCTGCCGTCCAGCCCGGCTCTGCCGTCTCTCTACCCCATCCTCCCCGGAGACCTCCTGTGTGCGGAGCCCGGCCGGCTCTCCTCCCCGCCCCTCCCCTCCTCCTCCCCGGATAGAATGTCCCGAGATCATCGCACTGCACTACCAGAGCGAGCCACAGGGGGCGATACTGAGCACCATCACCGCTCATCAGAGACAGCGAGAGATACACAGAGGAGCCTTCTATTATTATTATTATTACTGACTGCACAGTACAACCTCCATCTAATGGTACAATGGCACAGTACAACCTCCATCTATATGATGGCACAGTACAACCTCCATCTATAGGATGGCACAGTACAACCTCCCTCTATAGGATGGCACAGTACAACCTCCCTCTATATGATGGCACAGTACAACCTCCATCTATATGATGGCACAGTACAACCTCCATCTATAGGATGGCACAGTACAACCTCCCTCTATAGGATGGCACAGTACAACCTCCATCTATAGGATGGCACAGTACAACCTCCATCTATAGGATGGCACAGTACAACCTCCATCTATAGGATGGCACAGTACAACCTCCATCTATAGGATGGCACAGTACAACCTCCATCTATATGATGGCACAGTACAACCTCCCTCTATATGATGGCACAGTACAACCTCCCTCTATATGATGGCACAGTACAACCTCCATCTATAGGATGGCACAGTACAACCTCCATCTATAGGATGGCACAGTACAACCTCCATCTATAGGATGGCACAGTACAACCTCCATCTATAGGATGGCACAGTACAACCTCCATCTATATGATGGCACAGTACAACCTCCCTCTATATGATGGCACAGTACAACCTCCATCTATATGATGGCACAGTACAACCTCCATCTATATGATGGCACAGTACAACCTCCATCTATATGATGGCACAGTACAACCTCCATCTATATGATGGCACAGTACAACCTCCCTCTATATGATGGCACAGTACAACCTCCCTCTATATGATGGCACAGTACAACCTCCCTCTATAGGATGGCACAGTACAACCTCCCTCTATAGGATGGCACAGTACAACCTCCCTCTATATGATGGCACAGTACAACCTCCCTCTATATGATGGCACAGTACAACCTCCCTCTATATGATGGCACAGTACAACCTCCCTCTATATGATGGCACAGTACAACTTCCATCTATAGGATGGCACAGTACAACCTCCATCTATAGGATGGCACAGTACAACCTCCCTCTATAGGATGGCACAGTACAACCTCCCTCTATATGATGGCACAGTACAACCTCACTCTATATGATGGCACAGTACAACCTCCATCTATAGGATGGCACAGTACAACCTCCCTCTATATGATGGCACAGTACAACCTCCCTCTATATGATGGCACAGTACAACCTCCATCTATATGATGGCACAGTACAACTTCCCTCTATATGATGGCACAGTACAACCTCCCTCTATATGATGGCACAGTACAACTTCCATCCTTATGATGGCACAGTACAACCTCCATCTATATGATGGCACAGTACAACTTCCATCTATATGATGGCACAGTACAACCTCCATCTATATGATGGCACAGTACAACTTCCATCCTTATGATGGCACAGTACAACCTCCCTCTATATGATGGCACAGTACAACCTCCATCTATATGATGGCACAGTACAACCTCCATCTATATGATGGCACAGTACAACTTCCATCTATATGATGGCACAGTACAACCTCCCTCTATATGATGGCACAGTACAACCTCCCTCTATATGATGGCACAGTACAACCTCCCTCTATATGATGGCACAGTACAACTTCCATCTATATGATGGCACAGTACAACCTCCCTCTATATGATGGCACAGTACAACCTCCCTCTATATGATGGCACAGTACAACTTCCATCTATATGATGGCACAGTACAACTTCCATCTATATGATGGCACAGTACAACCTCCATCTATATGATGGCACAGTACAACCTTCATCTATATGATGGCACAGTACAACTTCCATCTATATGATGGCACAGTACAACTTCCATCCTTATGATGGCACAGTACAACTTCCATCCTTATGATGGCACAGTACAACCTCCCTCTAATGGTACAATGGCACAGTACAACTTCCGACTTATACTCTTTTATGGGTCTCTACTCTCTTTATTATTTCACGTTTTTTATTTGGATACACATTTACTTATACACCTCTCTGGCTATTCCTGGGCTTTTAACTGCCCCATGTTCTTAAAAGAGAAGTATGGGAATCGAGTTTGTCCCAGATTCATACTTACCTAGGTGGACGCAGCAATAGTCCCCCCCCCCCCCCCGGCACCTCTGCACTGAGAACCGAGTGATCGAACACAGCCGATCGCTCAGTTCTGATAGCTCCGTGAGCAGAGAGCTGCTGACTGTCAGTCACAGCTCTCTGCTCTTCTCCCTCTTCACTCATTGGAGCGCTGGGCTGTGAAGGGGGCGGAGCGGCCGGCTCAGGCTCTCAGCAGCTCACTAGGAGGATGAGCTGGGTGTCGGTCCAGGGACCTGGCGGCTCCTGACTTCCATTGTCATGATGACATGAGTCCTGGACGACTTCAGACCGCTCTCTGCTGAAAACGGGTCACAGGAGTGCAAAACGAATTGCACTCCTGTGATCCAGAGGAGAAGGACAGCCAAACGAGCCTTGGCTATACTTCTCCTTTAATATATATGAATATGGTGTCACTCTTATACACCCTGTAGAGCCAAACTTTCTTTTTCACTTTTTCTTCTCTTCTGTTGTGGGATATCAATTGATAATTACACTACATAGACTGGTGGGCAATTAATATATTAATTACAATGATTATTTTATATTAAAGATTTTTATAAAATTCCCTGGGATTACCAGTCATGATACCACCCAATATTCAATGGAGATTTGCCATGCCCTTGCAAGTCCTCCTAACCATGCGCTGGTGGGCGCGGGCAGTACTCCCTCAGCTTCCGATGCAGACGCCCCCAGATAACCCTCATTTCTCAGCACCACATGGCGAACCTGGAGTTGTTATGTGAGCAAATAAGGGTAGGATATCCCACCATTTCAGTGGGTTCCTTCCCTCCTGTTCCCATTCCTTTCCCTTATGGGGTTTTACTGCTAGATTGCAACATTGTTCATATACTTTTTGCAGATTGCATCTTCTCCTGAGGAAGTGGAGTGTTCTCCATGAAACCCGTTGAGCTACATGGTTGCAACTTCTTTGCTACATCACACTCATATATATATATATATGGTACAATCTCCATCTAATGGAAGGATGGCACAGTACAACCTCCATCTAATGGAATGATGGCACAGTACAACCTCCATCTAATGGAATGATGGCACAGTACAATCTCCATCTGATGGAATGATGGCACAGTACAACCTCCATCTAATGGAATGATGGCACAGTACAATCTCCATCTGATGGAATGATGGCACAGTACAACCTCCATCTAATGGAATGATGGCACAGAGCAATCTCCATCTAATGGAAGGATAGCACAGTACAACCTCCATCTAATGGAAGGATGGCACAGTACAACCTCCATCTAATGGAAGGATGGCACAGTACAACCTCCATCTAATGGAATGATGGCACAGTACAACCTCCATCTAATGGAAGGATGGCACAGTACAATCTCCATCTAATGGAAGGATGACACAGTACAACCTCCATCTAATGGAATGATGGCACAGTACAACCTCCATCTAATGGAAGGATGGCACAGTACAATCTCCATCTGATGGAATGATGACACAGTACAACCTCCATCTAATGGAAGGATGGCACAGTACAATCTCCATCTAATGGAAGGATGACACAGTACAACCTCCATCTAATGGAATGATGGCACAGTACAACCTCCATCTAATGGAAGGATGACACAGTACAACCTCCATCTAATGGAATGATGGCACAGTACAACCTCCATCTAATGGAAGGATGGCACAGTACAATCTCCATCTAATGGAAGGATGGCACAGTACAACCTCCATCTAATGGAATGATGGCACAGTACAATCTCCATCTGATGGAATGATGGCACAGTACAACCTCCATCTAATGGAATGATGGCACAGTACAATCTCCATCTGATGGAATGATGGCACAGTACAACCTCCATCTAATGGAATGATGGCACAGAGCAATCTCCATCTAATGGAAGGATAGCACAGTACAACCTCCATCTAATGGAAGGATGGCACAGTACAACCTCCATCTAATGGAAGGATGGCACAGTACAACCTCCATCTAATGGAATGATGGCACAGTACAACCTCCATCTAATGGAAGGATGGCACAGTACAATCTCCATCTAATGGAAGGATGACACAGTACAACCTCCATCTAATGGAATGATGGCACAGTACAACCTCCATCTAATGGAATGATGGCACAGTACAACCTCCATCAAGGGGGCAAAGTGCAGAGTGGTACACCTATTCTACAGTATGTATTAACAGTGTAGGAGGGGGTGAAATTCTGGTTCCTTGCCCTGGGCGTTGGACGACTTTGTCCCAGTACTATCCATACTACCAGGCTTCTGATCAGCTGCAGATCCCCCATCCTCCTATAGTGGTTTCCAGCTCTCATAGTACCCCCCAAACTTCCATAATGGACTGCCATCCCCCGTCAGCTCCACAGTGGCCCCCAAACTCCCCCAGTGCTCTCCAGCCTTTCACAGAGCAAGCCACATTCTGCAGTGCCCTTCAGCCTCCTGCAGGGCCTCCAGCCCCCAATATTGTCCCTTACTGCCAACAGTGTCCCACAATCCCCCCCCCTCAACCCCTGCAGAAAACTCCACTCTCCCACAGTGCCCCCCGCAAAGTTCCCAGCTTACTGGAGAGACCCCCCAGGCCCCTCCAGAAACCTCATCCCCTACAGGGCCACCAAGTTTCCTAGTCCTACAGAGTCTCCTAAGCCCATCTCTCCCAGTGGCACCCAGACACATCCAGAGCCTTTCAGCATTTCAATACATATTTTACATTTCCATACTTTTATTGGACGAGTATAAACTTTTTTACTGTTAGTGCATGGAAGGTTTTGGAAGAATTTACTGGGCCCTGGTCTCAGTAACATTGAGACCCACTGATATAAACAGCCTGACTTGTCTGGCTGGGGGTTGACTTGAGATTCCGGCAGTTTCTCCATGGATGAGGTTATCTGCAGATAGAGAATGTGACCCCTCCTTTTCCTGGCACCAGTCTCTGGCAGCTCACCAAGTCCTCAATATGTTCTCCAGTAGCTGAGAGTCTTCCAGAAGCCTGGGGATGCCAACCCTTCTCTTGCCAATCCACTTGTAGATACCTGGCGGAGATCTGATACAGCAATAGGGTGAAGAGAAGCAGCATAATAAATACATTGCATTCCTCAACCAGACCCCACCAGGTCAGCTCTTCTCAACCTTTAAAAGTTTACAAAATCTTGAGGCAGCCCAGTCTAAAATGTAAAAAACATACATTTTTACTTATCAATCACAAACCTGAGCCTGGGACCATGCGCACAACCACATTGTAAGCCGTTCCAACAGCACGCCCCTTAGGGGCCAATGGGGAGTACTACAAAACATACCAGTACACCATTAGTTCAACTTCAATGTGGTGTTGGTGACACTCTCAGGCCGGAGGCCACATTACAATTCAGGGCCCCCACATTCACATACAGAAAGACCATGTCTCTTCTCGGCTGACAACAAGGTCTATTCCTACCTGTCCCAACACATGACTACAATGTCATTTTGGTAAAGTAGCACAACGCACTGACTTATCCTCGCCAGCTTGTCTTAACGCTTTACACCGTACTGTTAAAGGGGTTGTATGTGTTCAGTTTAAAAAAAAACAAAAAAACAAGCATGTTATACTTACTTCCACTGTGCAGTTCGTTTTGCACAAAGTGGCCTCGATCCTCCTCTTCTGGAGTCCCACGGCGGCTCTTGCGGCTCCTCCCCGCAAGAGCTAACCCTCTCTGGGAAGCTCTCTCCCGAGGGGGTTACCTTGCGGGCGCACTCCCATGTGATACACTCGGCGTCCATAGCCGCCAAGTGTATGACTCGGACCCGCCCCCGGCGTGCCATGTCATTGATTTGATTGACAGCAGGGGGAGCCAATGGCTGCGCTGCTATCAATCTAACCAATGAACAGCCGACAAGCCGTTTAGAAAGCGACGCGAGAACGAGCCCATGGAAGTTCGGGGCTCAGGTAAGTAAAACGGGGGCACGGGGGGCCCGGAGAGTACAAGGTGTTTTTCCTATGCATTAACCACTTGCTTACTAGGCACTTAAACCCCCTCCTGCCCAGACCAATTTTCAGCTTTCGGCGCTGATGCACTTTGAATGACAATTGCGTGGTCATACAACGCTGTACCCAAATTATATTTTTATCATTTTTTTCCCATAAATAGAGTTTTCTTTTGGTGGTATTTGATAACCTCTGCGGTTTTTATTTTTTGTTAAAAAAAATTAAAAAGACAGATTTAAAAAAAAATATATATATATATTTTTATATTTTGTTATAAAATTTTGTAAACAGGTAATTTTTCTCCTTCATTGATGTACGCTGATGAGGCTGTACTGATGGGCACTGATGGGCTGCACTGATGGGCATCGATGGGCTGCACTGATGGGCACCGATAAGGCGTCACTGGTGGGCACTGATAAGGCGTCACTGGTGGGCACTGATAGGCGGCACTGGTGGGCACTGATAGGTGGCACTGATGGGTGGCACTAAAGGGCATTTATAGGTGGCACTGGTGGGCACTGAGAATTAGCACTAATAGGTGGCATGGATAGGTGGCACTGATAGGTGGCAGTGATAGGCACTGATAGGTGGCAGTGATGGGCACTGATGGGTGCCAGTGATGGGCACTGATGTGTGGCAATAATGGGCACTGGGAGGTTACACTGATAGGCAGCATTGCTAGGTGGCACTGATGAGGCACTGATTGGTGGCACTTGTGGGCATTGGTAGGTGGCACTGTGGGCATTGATAGGTGGCACTGTGGGCATTGATAGGTGGCACTGTGGGCACTGGCAGGTAGCAATAATTTTCATACTGGCAGGCACTGGCAGCTGGCACTGATGAGGCACATCTGCCTCCTTCCTCTTTGGGACTGATGTCCCTTGGGAAAGAGCCGGTGATCGGCTTTTTTTCCTCTTCACGCTGTCAGCGTGAGGAGAAAAAAAACGATTACCAATTCTTTGTTTACATCACGTGATCAGCTGTCATTGGCTGACAGCTGATCACGTGGTAAGGGGTCGGGATCGACCATGGCTTACAGGCTTGGTCCCTGAGAGGGTCTTGCTCCTCAACGGGCTTCAAGATAGAGGCCCTGCCACTTAGTCGGGTGCACGTAGTACCAAGCTACTCCTCACTGCCAAAACCTCCATCATTTGACCCAGCAGGAGGGCACATCGAACCTCTGCCGAAAGACTACTGCTTCCACACAGAGAGCAAGAGTCCTACTCTGCAAGTCTGCAGCATGCTGGCAGGGCACAGGCTTCCTTACTCAGATTGTGGCTGATTTTGAAAGAAAACCAACTGCAAGACTTTAAACATCTTTTGTTTTGATGTCCCTGCAATCAATTTGGCGAATTTAAAAAGAGATTTCACTTGGTCTTTAAACTAGATTATTGTAATCATTGGTCCTGCAGTGAACACCATCATCCCTGTGCATGGTGAGAGGTGACCATGTCCACAGCTAGAACATTTCTCTGTAAAAACCTTTGAAGTAGCTACCGCCAAATCAATATATTTATCAGAATGTAGCCTAAGGGCCTAGAAAAAGCAATGCAATTTCCTCCCTTTATGTGTATCTGTGATTGACAGCCACATTCAGCGCAGTTTGCTGAGTGGTAAGGAAAAAACTCTGTCATTATTAAGATAAAAAATCAACATGTTGCCCTTCAATCCATTAAAAAATGCAATATATATTATATGGTTACTGATATAGCACACTTTTCTCCTGCCTACCTTCTCCTCGCAGGGATGAAGGCACACTGTGACACATGCTCGGATCCTCCTGGTTTAGAAGGTTGAGCGGTGTTCTTTATTTTTGGGTCCTGCAGCGAGTTACCTCCCCTCCATTGGTTCTCGTCCCCAGAATGTAGGGAAAAGTCTGTGTTCTTTCCCCAAAGAAAGCCAATGTCCAAACAGTGTTCAAACTCCAAACAGCCGAGTTTATCTTTATCTTGCTCAAACAGATTTGGGAACAGATTGAAGATACTGTAGCGACAAAGTAGGTAGGGAGACAGGTTCAGGCACGCAGCACCCAGTTACCCTATTCTTTACTCAAGCCTGAGTATGAATTCTGCTCACCCGGATAGATCCCTCTCACAGTTCCAGCAGCCGGAGTGAAACACAAACAGTTGCTACTTGAATTTAGTCCCCTTCATGGACAAGTCCTAGAGATCCTCTGCCACAGAATCCTTAATGATTGAATTATGACTTCTGAACAAAACCCTGTAGATTAGTAGAGACCATAGGTGTCAGTGGGACACACTACAGGGGTTATACTGCAACTCATGAATCCTTCCACTGATAGGTAACCAGGCCTCTCCTTCATTGTCACCGATCCATCGGACAGGTCCTCCCCTGGTTTCCTCTCTTTCAGAGCTGGCCACCCTCAAACGGGTTACCTGGGACTCCAGTGTGTTGGCTATAGACCCAGTTGAAGGTACTGGGCCTACCTGGAACGTTGTAGCCTCGGGCTAAAGGTGCCCAAGACTCCTCGGCCAGTTCACGCACCCCCCGGATGGGGCACACTCCCCCGGGATGGGGCACACACCTCCGCAGACTCCTTCGCACACACCTCTAGATCATGGCGTCTGCCCTTTATGTACCCTCTCCACGCATGCACAGCAGGCGAAACCCCGCCCACCACACGGTAGCCGAGAGAGGACACCCAATCACACCACAACGCCACCTGTGGTTCAACCCAAGACCCGGGCAACAGCGCCACCACAGGACAAGGGAAACCAGACGCCAGGCAACACCATAGCAGACAGAGTCCATACCTAGCAAAATTAGAGAACCTGAGCCAACTATGGCTCATACTACCCCTAAATTTAGAACATAGCGACCCCCAAATTTGGGGTACCCGCTACACTGATATTCTGATAAACACATTTTATGGCCAAAGGTATGTTGAGGTTGCCGAGGTTGAGTTCAGGTGTTTCTAGTGAAGGGTACTGTTTATACTACAGCAAACAAAGACATTATAGGCATTGTGCTCTCCCAACCATGTGGTAATAGCTTGGTGAAGATCCTTTTAGGTTGTGGCATGACTTTACCCCTGTGTACAAAGCCAGCTCCATAAAGATATGGTTTGTTGAGTTTGTTGTATGGGGCCTAAGACTGGGATGCCATTAAAGTACATGTGCGTGTAAAGGTAGGCGTCCCAATACTTTTGGTAATATAGTGTATATGCGGCCCCACAAAAGTGGGTCTTTATCCATGGGGCCGCATAGATGCGACCGCTGTGTTTGTGCTGAGAGTGTGCTGAACAGCTTCTGCGTGGTGCTTATAGCTTGTCCGGGGGGTAGGGAGGGTGTCCGGTGTTAGTTTATCTTAAAAAAAATTCTGTAAAGTGAACTAACACTTTAATGGTTTATTGCAGAGACCAAGAGGGAGCACTAAACAGACGTTCATTGTTAGGGGTTTCCATATACTTTAATTGTATTATTAATTAGCGGAAATGGTGAAATGGTTTTGTTCTTTTCTCGCAGACAATGGGAACAATGCCAGATATTACTGGGCAGTAGACTTGTGCACAACGGAAAAATTCGTTTAGTTTCGGTTCGTTTCTTTTCGGTCCTGTTGATTCGTAATCGTTCGTAATTTTGCTAGACGTTGATTCTGGACACAACTCCTACTTTCGTAACTTTTTTTGGGTTCGTTGATTCGTAATTTTCCGTGTCTCTCTCACAACGACGCTGCCTATTAAGCCTAATGTGCTTCGAATGGATTTGTACTTTTCTAAATACATTGCGGTTATTTGTCACGATTCGAAATCTCGTATTTTACTTTCATTTTTTACATACGGCTATAGCCTCCGCCCCTGTACACCATTTTGAGAGGGAGTTCAGCACGGTGAGGGAGAAGCAGAGAGCAGAGTGAGTGTTATTGTGCTTTGAATGTGTAGCGGGTATTTAAATTTGGGGGGGAGCATCTGGGTTATTTAACCCAGATGTACTATATGTTAGGGAATCTGAGAATCCCTTTTGTGGTTCTTGGAGGACTCTGGTGGTGCAAGGTTCCCTGTGGCCTGCAGGTGGCGTTGTCGCCCTGGGTCTGAGTTGAACCTGCACCGCAAGACTGTACCTTTTTGTCCTTTCCTGGCGCCAGTACAGCGGGGCGGGGAACCCGCTGTGACGAAAAGGGAGAGTAGATAAAAGGGGCGGACGCCCTGAACTCGGGGTTCAGAGTTGAAGGACGCGGCCGCGCCCAGGCACCTTCAGCCTGGGTGCTGGCGTTCCGGAGTTCCGGGCCCAGGTGCCCTTGACCTGGCCGGAGCGAGGGATGGAGTCCATCCCAGGCACCTTAAGCCTGGGGTGAGGTAATACGGCCAAGGCCTGGGACCCAGTAACTTCGACTGGGTTCCATAAGGGTGGAGGAGTCTGAGGGGCCCTAAGGTGTTGGGATCCGTATCTGAGGCGAGGAGGCCGGGGAGTGTAACCCTTCCAGATAGTCCGGTACAGCATTAACCCGGTGACGGCAGGGCCTCTGGTAACTCCCTTGGAGGGATGTCTTCCCCCTGACAGGGGCTGCAGCGTAGCGGAGGTAACTTCAGTTCCTGTTCATTAGAGTCGCTGGAAGAGACTCTGAAGCCAAAAATTCCATTTAACAGCCACTGTGCTTAGCAACCGTTGGTGAAACTTCAACGGTTTAGTTTCTTTGAGGATTGTGCCTTGGCCTACTCTCCACCAATACTGAACTGTTCTATGGGTCTCAAACTGTCTGCTCGCAAAGGACTATTTGTTTGCCGTTATGGAATAAATAAGTGTTGGACCTTTTCAGTGTGTGGTACTCCAATTACTGGGAGCAAAGGGGGTTATCAGCAGAACAGACCTGGCTCTGAGCGTATACACAGCCCGAATGTAATCTGATGCTGGCCTTCACCTCTACATGCAGTAATCTAGAGGACATGGGCCGTGGCGCACCTCGCTCTCCCCTTCAAGGTACCCCTAGACCGAAGCCAAAGTAACCGTTAAAGAAGAGAGAGAGGGTGAGGCCGCTACAAATGGATTCCTACATTCGTAACTTTTAACTTTTAACTTCATAACGAATTATGCCGAAGACATTCGGGCATTCGATATTTGCAATATAATTTATTTCGGATTCGGCTTTATTCGTAATTGCTTTGTTCGGAAATTCGAATGCTTCCGAATGCCTGAAAGTTGCTAAATTCGGACGAATTTCGATTCGTTACGAAACGAGATGCACAAGCCTACTGGGCAGTCTTCAGAAGTTTTCTTAAAAGTTCCCACAATGGTCAAGTATTCCGGTACTAGCCCCCGGTGCATCCAGATATCGTATGAACCAATTTTCCGCCTTTGCCTGTATTGTACGGGGAAGTTATTTATGTCATACGATAACTGCATAACACTCTATATTGTGTTTGCCAAAAGATAATGGAGAAAACATTTCATGCCAAGACTCTTCAAGGTGTCACATTGTTCATATGATTGCAGTATAATTACAGCTGGTAAAGAAATGACATTGACAATAAACTGGATTGGAAACGTTGATCCACCCAGTCCTCTTTGCATAATTCTACTACAAATATTATTACTAATAACAGCAATCAATAGAAGCAGAAGGTTCTGTAGCGACCTCACTCCCTCTCCATGTTTATCGGTTATCCGATAGCTCTCATCTAGGGGTACCTGGGTTTCGAGAGTGAGATGCGCCACGGCCCATGTCCTCCCCATTGCAGCAGGGAGGGGAAGGCCAATATCTGATGTTTCCTCGGGCCGGTGTGTCTTGGGCATGTACCGAGTCTGTTGTGCAGAAACCACCAAACCACCCTTTGCTCCCATTAACCAGAGTCCACACACCGATCACAGTCCAACTCTTGCTTTATTGTAAGCTCCACAATAAGCAGTGCTTTTGTAGCCAACTGGTTGGTATAACATAATAGCTTGATACGGTGGGATGAGCAGGTCGAGGCACTATCCTGATTTCAATCTCAACCCCTGTGGTTTCACCAGGGGTTATAGCAACCTTGATTAGCATGGAACATAGAACTTGTGAGTCTCTACCAGCAACTCCATAGAACATAGATGGGAGTACCTTCGCTGCGCTGCGGCCCCTATCAGGGGAAGATGTCCCTCTAAGGGAGTTACCGGAGGCCCATCCGTCACCGGGTGGATGCTGCTCCGGGTCTCCGGACGGGTGACCTCCCCGGCCTCCTCACCTCAGACGCCGGTCCCCTCCACCTCATTGGCAGACTCCATCCACCTCAGGAACCCTCGGACACTTCGCCCTGGCGGGACCCAGTCGAAGTCACTGGGCCCCAGGCCTCCGATGTAGTATCTCACCCCAGGCTGAAGGTGCCTGGGATGGACTCCAACTCCATTCCGGCCAGGCCTAGGGCGCCTGGGCCAGAACTCCGAACCGCCCGCACCCAGGCCTAAGGTGCCTGGGTGCGTGAAGAGAAGATCCCGAAAGACCTTGTGGCAAGGGCGTCTCCCCCTTTTATCTCCTCCCATCGACACCACGGCAGGTTCCCCGCCCTCGCCGTACCGTCTCCGGAAAGGGACAAAAAGGGTAGCACTGTGGCAGTGATTCTACCTTGAGCCTGCGGGTACACCGCCACCCAAAGGCCAAGGAGAATAATACACCACCCAATCCTCCACGAATTACAAAGGGGTCCAGAACCTTTCACAATTACACACCTGGGTCACACCACCCCCAGGTGTACCCCAACTAAATTCAAAGACCCCGCTACAGTTCTAACATTACTTTACCCTAACCACTTGTCTACCGGGGAATTTTTAAACCTTTTTTTTTGCTTGAAGTTACCTTAAACCCCCCCAAACAGTTATATTTTTCCTGAATGCAGAGGCCCTGAAGAATAAAATGGTGGTAGTTGCAAATTTTTGTTGCACTGTATTTCTGAAACGATTTATCAAATGCAGGTTTTTAGGAAAAATACACTGCAAACAACCACAATATAATTGTAAAATATGAGGTTTTGGTGAGTATAGATCCCAAACATGTCAAGGCTTAAAATTGGGCGCACCCGTGAAATCGTGAAAACCAACGGTACCCAAAATTCTCATTAGCAACGCTGTAAAAACCTTTAAAGATTATCAGTTTTAGAATTATTGCTCTCACTCTGACGTTCACGGCGATACCTCACATTTGTGGCACAATTTATGCTTCCATACACATGCATGCCCTATGCTATTTACATTAGACATGTTCGGGGATGAGGGGGGTGCTTTTAATTATTTTATTTTTGTTTCATTGCATTTTATTTTTTTCCTTTTACATTTTTGTTTAAAAAAAATCCATCTCCTGATAGAACAAAGCCTTGGGGGCACTCTGCACATGCTCAGTTTGGTGTGTATTGCTAGAGAGTGCATGTGATCAGCATAGGGCCAACCAGTACTGTCCAGACAGAAAGTCAGGGGTCATGCAGCCTTAAAGGACAGTCAGAGTAGAATGAAAACTCCTCCTACAAGCTTTAACCAGTACTCGGCCAGACAAGGTATTTAGCAGTTTATATTTACTAAAATTATTGCATTTCCATGTTCTGTGTACTGCGGGAGACCAGATGTGGTGAATGCAGAGTCCTGGGTTTAGTAACACTTTATTGCCATCACATGAGAACTAACAAGCCCACCATGTGATAACATTGGGTAAGTGACAGGTCCTTTTTATAGAGACATCAGCGTCTATTAGACCTCCAATGTCTCCCCTGGCTCCACTGTAGCTAATCAAGCACAGATCGTACTTGATTAGCTGCCTCACCTTCTACAGTAGCCGAGGAATGACAGCTGCGAACTTGGAAGTGAAATAAAACTAGCCATGTCTGGGTTCATTAGTTACAGGGTATCGGATGCATAGCTCCCAACTGTCCCTGATTTCGAGGGACTGTCCCGGATTAGGAGCAACGTCCCTCTGTCCCTCTTTTCTCCTCATTTGTCACTCATTTTGGTCTGATCTATATAGTTGTATATAAAATGCACTTTTTATCTTTCAAAAAGTGTTTCCCAGTGCTAAACCTTTCATCCAAATTCTAAATTGCTGCATTTGTAGATTTTAAAAGCCAATATAAAGGAATAGTAGTGGTAAAAAAAAAGCAGTTGTGGGTTTAAATAACCTTTTTTCCGGTTAATTCTCCTTTAAGGGGGTGTGGTAGGAGGTGTGTCCTTTGCCTACATACGTTTTCTAGTAGGTGTCCCTCATTCCCATCTCAAAATGTTGGAAGGTATGCAGATGTTCCCCTCCAGCTCTTGATGGGGGAACCGTTTATTGCAGTCACAGACTACAGGGGGATAGCAGCACCTTTGGAACCCTGTAAAAGCGATCAGGTGGCTCTACCTCCTGGATCACTTTTACCATAAAGCGGTTGTAAACCCTGCTTGGTAATTTGTACCTACAGGTAAGCCTATAAAAAGGCACCGTTTTGGAGATTTTCACCCTGAATGCAGCCAGGGACATCACCGGGGCATGCGCTCTGAAGGTCCGACATACCTTGCCGGATCCTCAGAGCTTCGTGCCGGAACCGAGGGCGTCATCATGGCTCCGGCCAAATCACAATGCCGGAGCTTGTGAACCTGGAAGAAAGACAAGGGGAACATGTCTGCCCTCTTATGCTGCGTACACACGACCGTTTTTCATGACGAGAAAAATGCAATTTTTTAATTTGGTCATTAAAAACGATCGTGTGTGGGCTCCAGAGCATTTTTCACGACGTGAAAAATGGGCATTAAAAATTTGGAACATGCTCTAATTTTTCTCGTCATTTTTCACATCGTCGTTTTTCTCGTCGTGAAAAACGGCCATGTGTACGCTTTAACGATGTGAAAAAAATGCGCATGCTCAGAAGCAAGTGATGAGACAGGAGCTCTCGTTCTGGTAAAACTAGCGTTCAGAATGGAGATAGCACATTCGTCACGCTGTAACGGTCTGAAGAGCACGAGGCTGAAAAGCGCGAATCGTCTCTCACCAAACTTTACTAACAAGAGGATCAGCAAATGCAGCCCAAAGGGTGGCGCCATTAGAATGGAACTTCCCCTTTATAGTGCCGTCGTACGTGTTGTACGTCACCGCGCTTTGCGCAAGCATTTTTTTCACGATAGTGTGTAGGCAAGGCAGGCTTGAGAAGAATCACGTCGAGAAAAACGTCATTTTTTTCAATGACATTAAAAACGGTCGTGTGTACGCAGCATTAGCAGTGACTTTACAGAGCTGGAGGGCTTTGTTCCAAGGTAAGTATTTCATATTGTGCTAGTATGTGATGCATACAAGCACATTATGCCATTGCCTTACAGGTTTTTATTTTATTTTTATTTTTTTTAACATCTGCAGTTTACAACCGCTTTAAAGACCTTTGCTGGCTGTCAAAATGAAGACCAAGCTTTCGACTGCAGCAGCACCTGAGAGCTTGTTTTAGCCCACTGTTCACCATGCCATTTATAAGCGTACCTGGGTAGAAAAAAGGTTTTAAAACAATTTAAGACAAGCAAAACCAATCAATGAATTGCTATACAGCAAGGACTCCAACTATGCTAAAGCATGAGAATTAAACTGCCCTATGTTTACAGATTAGAGGGATTCTGACTCACTGCTGGAAGAGGGAGCAGAGGTAGCTGAGCTGCTGAGTTACTGCTAGAAGAGGAAGCAGGGAACTGAGCTGCTGAGTCGCTGCTTAGGGGGGAGCAGGGAGATATGAGCTGCCAAGTCATGGCTGAGAAAGGTAGCAGGAAAAGTAGAGTAAGTCGCTGCTGTCAGTGGGAGCAGAAAGAGATGAGAAGCCAAATCATTTCTAGTAGGGGTAATGGGGAGAGCTTAAAGTGCTTGTAAAGTCAGAATTTTTTTTTTTTTATTCTGTGCATTAAGATAAAAAGCCTTCTGTGTGCAGCAGCCCCCCTAATACTCACCCGAGCCCATCTTGCTTCAGCAATGTTGCAGGAGTGTCTCAGCTGCCCGAGACTCTCCCTTCTCATTGGCTGAGATGGCAGCGCCGCACCATTGGCTCCCGCTGCTGTCAATCGAATTCAGTGAATCGTTGAGGAGAGAGGGGGGCGGGGCCGGGTCGCAGCTCCGTGTCTGAATGGACTCAGGTACCCCCATAGCAAGCTGCTTTCTGTGGGGGGCACTCAACCGGAGGGAGGGGCCAGGAGTACCGAAGAAAGACCAGAGAAAAGGAGGATCTGGGCTGCTCTGTGCAAAACCACTGCAACAGAGCAGGTAAGTATAACATGTTTGTTATTTTTAACAAAAAAAAAAAAAACATGAGAATTTACAATCATATTATCTGCTGAAGAGGGATTAAGAGAGCTGAGCTGCTGAGTTACTACTTGGAGGTTTAGCAGGAAGAGCTGAGCTTCTCAATCACAGCTGGAATGGGGAGCAGAGTGAGCTTCTAAGTCACTGCTGGGAGGGGGTGCAGAATGCGCCAGGTTGCTGAAACAAAAACTTGGCCTTCTAAGGACAATATGGAATCACCCACCTGGCTTCTCATATCTCACAGAGACTTTGATGGCACACCATCTCCACCAGAAATGCTCTTTTCGTTGGTGGACAGTGAAAAGAATGCCCCAAAAAAAAAAAAGAAAAGCCGGTGGTGTTCTACTGCACATGTAAACAGCGGGGAGGAGATTTAGGCTGATAGAAAGTATCCTTACCCTTTGTTTAAAGCATTGGATTTAGCAAAACTTGGCCACGTTTTCTCCATTTGTGACGACCTACTCTGTAAGTTCGGCATGCATACTTAAAATAGGGGGGGGGGGGGGCGATGATTTTTCAACGCAGGTAAATATTTGTTTCTGGTAGGTGGGAATGTAATACGATATACTAGATGTGGCCCGTTACAGTTGCTGTAAATTGACACGTCGGTTGCAGTAAGCATATTAGGATGTTGGTAAAATATGATAGCTACTAATTCCATCCCTGAGCTCCCCTCTCAGCAACCCCCACCCAAAGCTGACATTAACCCTGGACACAAGGGTCATGCTGGGTATCCTTAGCTGCTTGCTGTCTGGCTCAAACTTCATCATTGCTTCTATAGAAAATAATCTATTCCCAGCATATGCACCAAAATCCATATCCACTATACTAATATTTAAATGAAGTTTAAGTTTTTGATAAACTTTCAATTCTAAGGACGATATGGAATCACCCACCTGGCTTCTTACATCTTTGATGGCACATCATCTCCACTAGAAATGTCCCTTTCGTTGGTGGTCAGTGGGAAGAATGTTCCTTACATTGGTGATCAGTGGGAAGAATGTTCCTTACATTGGTGATCAGTGGGAAGAATGTTCCTTACATTGGTGATCAGTGGGAAGAATGTTCCTTACATTGGTGATCAGTGGGAAGAATGTTCCTTACATTGGTGATCAGTGGGAAGAATGTTCCTTACATTGGTGATCAGTGGGAAGAATGTTCCTTACATTGGTGATCAGTGGGAAGAATGTTCCTTACATTGGTGGTCAGGGGAAGAATGTTCCTTACATTGGTGATCTGTGGGAAGAATGTCCCTTACATTGGTGGTCAGGGGAAGAATGCTCCTTACATTGGTGATCAGTGGGAAGAATGTTCCTTACATTGGTGATCAGTGGGAAGAATGTTCCTTACATTGGTGATCAGTGGGAAGAATGTTCCTTACATTGGTGATCAGTGGGAAGAATGCTCCTTACATTGGTGGTCAGGGGAAGAATGCCTCTTACATTGGTGATCAGTGGGAAGAATGTTCCTTACATTGGTGGTCAGGGGAAGAATGCTCCTTACATTGGTGATCAGTGGGAAGAATGGTCCTTACATTGGTGATCAGTGGGAAGAATGTTCCTTACATTGGTGATCAGTGGGAAGAATGCTCCTTACATTGGTGGTCAGTGGGAAGAATGCTCCTTACATTGGTGGTCAGTGGGAAGAATGCTCCTTACATTGGTGATCGGTGGGAAGAATGTTCCTTACATTGGTGATCAGTGGGAAGAATGCTCCTTACATTGGTGGTCAGTGGGAAGAATGCTCCTTACATTGGTGATCAGTGGGAAGAATGTTCCTTACATTGGTGATCAGTGGGAAGAATGTTCCTTACATTGGTGGTCAGGGGAAGAATGCTCCTTACATTGGTGATCAGTGAGAAGAATGTCCCTTACATTGGTGATCGGTGGGAAGAATGTTCCTTACATTGGTGATCAGTGGGAAGAATGTTCCTTACATTGGTGATCAGTGGGAAGAATGCTCCTTACATTGGTGGTCAGGGGAAGAATGCCTCTTACATTGGTGATCAGTGGGAAGAATGTTCCTTACATTGGTGGTCAGGGGAAGAATGCTCCTTACATTGGTGATCAGTGGGAAGAATGTCCCTTACATTGGTGGTCAGGGGAAGAATGCTCCTTACATTGGTGATCAGTGGGAAGAATGTTCCTTACATTGGTGGTCAGGGGAAGAATACTCCTTACATTGGTGATCAGTGGGAAGAATGTTCCTTACATTGGTGGTCAGGGGAAGAATGCCTCTTTTATTGGTGATCAGTGGGAAGAATGCTCCTTACATTGGTGATCAGTGGGAAGAATGTCCCTTACATTGGTGATCAGTGGGAAGAATGCCTCTTACATTGGTGATCAGTGGGAAGAATGCTCCTTACATTGGTGATCAGTGGGAAGAATGTTCCTTACATTGGTGATCAGTGAGAAGAATGTTCCTTACATTGGTGGTCATTGGGAAGAATGCTCCTTACATTGGTGATCAGTGGGAAGAATGTCCCTTACATTGGTGATCAGTGAGAAGAATGTTCCTTACATTGGTGATCAGTGAGAAGAATGTTCCTTACATTGGTGGTCATTGGGAAGAATGTTCCTTACATTGGTGATCAGTGGGAAGAATGCTCCTTACATTGGTGATCAGTGGGAAGAATGCTCCTTACATTGGTGATCAGTGGGAAGAATGTTCCTTACATTGGTGATCTGTGGGAAGAATGCTCCTTACATTGGTGATCAGTGGGAAGAATGTCCCTTACATTGGTGATCAGTGGGAAGAATGTTCCTTACATTGGTGATCAGTGGGAAGAATGTCCCTTACATTGGTGATCAGTGGGAAGAATGTTCCTTACATTGGTGATCAGTGGGAAGAATGTTCCTTACATTGGTGATCAGTGGGAAGAATGTCCCTTACATTGGTGATCAGTGGGAAGAATGTTCCTTACATTGGTGATCAGTGGGAAGAATGTTCCTTACATTGGTGATCAGTGGGAAGAATGCTCCTTACATTGGTGATCAGTGGGAAGAATGTTCCTTACATTGGTGATCAGTGGGAAGAATGCTCCTTACATTGGTGATCAGTGGGAAGAATGCCCCTTACATTGGTGATCAGTGGGAAGAATGTTCCTTACATTGGTGATCAGTGGGAAGAATGTTCCTTACATTGGTGATCAGTGGGAAGAATGTTCCTTACATTGGTGATCAGTGGGAAGAATGCCCCTTACATTGGTGATCAGTGGGAAGAATGTTCCTTACATTGGTGATCAGTGGGAAGAATGTTCCTTACATTGGTGGTCAGGGGAAGAATGTTCCTTACATTGGTGATCTGTGGGAAGAATGTCCCTTACATTGGTGGTCAGGGGAAGAATGCTCCTTACATTGGTGATCAGTGGGAAGAATGTTCCTTACATTGGTGATCAGTGGGAAGAATGTTCCTTACATTGGTGATCAGTGGGAAGAATGTTCCTTACATTGGTGATCAGTGGGAAGAATGTTCCTTACATTGGTGATCAGTGGGAAGAATGCTCCTTACATTGGTGGTCAGGGGAAGAATGCCTCTTACATTGGTGATCAGTGGGAAGAATGTTCCTTACATTGGTGGTCAGGGGAAGAATGCTCCTTACATTGGTGATCAGTGGGAAGAATGGTCCTTACATTGGTGATCAGTGGGAAGAATGTTCCTTACATTGGTGATCAGTGGGAAGAATGCTCCTTACATTGGTGGTCAGTGGGAAGAATGCTCCTTACATTGGTGGTCAGTGGGAAGAATGCTCCTTACATTGGTGATCGGTGGGAAGAATGTTCCTTACATTGGTGATCAGTGGGAAGAATGCTCCTTACATTGGTGGTCAGTGGGAAGAATGCTCCTTACATTGGTGATCAGTGGGAAGAATGTTCCTTACATTGGTGATCAGTGGGAAGAATGTTCCTTACATTGGTGGTCAGGGGAAGAATGCTCCTTACATTGGTGATCAGTGAGAAGAATGTCCCTTACATTGGTGATCGGTGGGAAGAATGTTCCTTACATTGGTGATCAGTGGGAAGAATGTTCCTTACATTGGTGATCAGTGGGAAGAATGCTCCTTACATTGGTGGTCAGGGGAAGAATGCCTCTTACATTGGTGATCAGTGGGAAGAATGTTCCTTACATTGGTGGTCAGGGGAAGAATGCTCCTTACATTGGTGATCAGTGGGAAGAATGTCCCTTACATTGGTGGTCAGGGGAAGAATGCTCCTTACATTGGTGATCAGTGGGAAGAATGTTCCTTACATTGGTGGTCAGGGGAAGAATACTCCTTACATTGGTGATCAGTGGGAAGAATGTTCCTTACATTGGTGGTCAGGGGAAGAATGCCTCTTTTATTGGTGATCAGTGGGAAGAATGCTCCTTACATTGGTGATCAGTGGGAAGAATGTCCCTTACATTGGTGATCAGTGGGAAGAATGCCTCTTACATTGGTGATCAGTGGGAAGAATGCTCCTTACATTGGTGATCAGTGGGAAGAATGTTCCTTACATTGGTGATCAGTGAGAAGAATGTTCCTTACATTGGTGGTCATTGGGAAGAATGCTCCTTACATTGGTGATCAGTGGGAAGAATGTCCCTTACATTGGTGATCAGTGAGAAGAATGTTCCTTACATTGGTGATCAGTGAGAAGAATGTTCCTTACATTGGTGGTCATTGGGAAGAATGTTCCTTACATTGGTGATCAGTGGGAAGAATGCTCCTTACATTGGTGATCAGTGGGAAGAATGCTCCTTACATTGGTGATCAGTGGGAAGAATGTTCCTTACATTGGTGATCTGTGGGAAGAATGCTCCTTACATTGGTGATCAGTGGGAAGAATGTCCCTTACATTGGTGATCAGTGGGAAGAATGTTCCTTACATTGGTGATCAGTGGGAAGAATGTCCCTTACATTGGTGATCAGTGGGAAGAATGTTCCTTACATTGGTGATCAGTGGGAAGAATGTTCCTTACATTGGTGATCAGTGGGAAGAATGTCCCTTACATTGGTGATCAGTGGGAAGAATGTTCCTTACATTGGTGATCAGTGGGAAGAATGTTCCTTACATTGGTGATCAGTGGGAAGAATGCTCCTTACATTGGTGATCAGTGGGAAGAATGTTCCTTACATTGGTGATCAGTGGGAAGAATGCTCCTTACATTGGTGATCAGTGGGAAGAATGCCCCTTACATTGGTGATCAGTGGGAAGAATGTTCCTTACATTGGTGATCAGTGGGAAGAATGTTCCTTACATTGGTGATCAGTGGGAAGAATGTTCCTTACATTGGTGATCAGTGGGAAGAATGCCCCTTACATTGGTGATCAGTGGGAAGAATGTTCCTTACATTGGTGATCAGTGGGAAGAATGTTCCTTACATTGGTGATCAGTGGGAAGAATGTTCCTTACATTGGTGATCAGTGAGAAGAATGTTCCTTACATTGGTGATCAGTGGGAAGAATGCTCCTTACATTGGTGATCAGTGGGAAGAATGTTCCTTACATTGGTGATCAGTGGGAAGAATGTCCCTTACATTGGTGATCAGTGGGAAGAATGCTCCTTACATTGGTGATCAGTGGGAAGAATGTTCCTTACATTGGTGATCAGTGGGAAGAATGTTCCTTACATTGGTGATCAGTGGGAAGAATGCTCCTTACATTGGTGATCTGTGGGAAGAATGCTCCTTACATTGGTGATCAGTGGGAAGAATGCTCCTTACATTGGTGATCAGTGGGAAGAATGTTCCTTACATTGGTGATCAGTGGGAAGAATGTCCCTTACATTGGTGATCAGTGGGAAGAATGTTCCTTACATTGGTGATCAGTGGGAAGAATGCTCCTTACATTGGTGATCTGTGGGAAGAATGTTCCTTACATTGGTGATCAGTGGGAAGAATGTTCCTTACATTGGTGATCAGTGGGAAGAATGTTCCTTACATTGGTGATCAGTGGGAAGAATGTCCCTTACATTGGTGATCAGTGGGAAGAATGCTCCTTACATTGGTGATCAGTGGGAAGAATGCTCCTTACATTGGTGATCAGTGGGAAGAATGTTCCTTACATTGGTGATCAGTGGGAAGAATGCTCCTTACATTGGTGATCAGTGGGAAGAATGTTCCTTACATTGGTGGTCAGTGGGAAGAATGTTCCTTACATTGGTGATCAGTGAGAAGAATGTCCCTTACATTGGTGATCAGTGGGAAGAATGTCCCTTACATTGGTGATCAGTGGGAAGAATGCTCCTTACATTGGTGATCAGTGGGAAGAATGCTCCTTACATTGGTGATCAGTGGGAAGAATGTTCCTTACATTGGTGGTCAGTGGGAAGAATGTTCCTTACACTGGTGGTCAGTGGGAAGAATGTTCCTTACATTGGTGATCAGTGAGAAGAATGTTCCTTACATTGGTGATCAGTGGGAAGAATGTCCCTTACATTGGTGATCAGTGGGAAGAATGCTCCTTACATTGGTGATCAGTGGGAAGAATGTTCCTTACATTGGTGGTCAATGAGAAGAATTTTCCTTACATTGGTGATCAGTGAGAAGAATGTTCCTTACATTGGTGGTCAATAGGAAGAATGCCCCTTACATTGGTGATCAGTGGGAAGAATGTTCCTTACATTGGTGATCAATGGGAAGAATGCCCCTTACATTGGTGGTCAGTGGGAAGAACGTTCCTTACATTGGTGGTCAATGGGAAGAATTTTCCTTACATTGGTGATCAATGGGAAGAATGTTCCTTACATTGGTGGTCAGTGGGAAGAATGCTCCTTACATTGGTGGTCAGTGGGAAGAATGCTCCTTACATTGGTGATCAGTGGGAAGAATGTTCCTTACATTGGTGATCAGTGGGAAGAATGTCCCTTACATTGGTGATCAGTGGGAAGAATGCTCCTTACATTGATGATCAGTGGGAAGAATGTCCCTTACATTGGTGATCAGTGGGAAGAATGCTCCTTACATTGGTGATCAGTGGGAAGAATGCTCCTTACATTGGTGGTCAGTGGGAAGAATGTTCCTTACATTGGTGGTCAGTGGGAAGAATGTCCCTTACATTGGTGGTCAGTGGGAAGAATGTTCCTTACATTGGTGATCAGTGGGAAGAATGCTCCTTACATTGGTGATCAGTGAGAAGAATGTTCCTTACATTGGTGGTCAGTGAGAAGAATGCCCCTTACATTGGTGATCAGTGGGAAGAATGTTCCTTACATTGGTGATCAGTGGGAAGAATGTTCCTTACATTGGTGGTCAATGAGAAGAATTTTCCTTACATTGGTGATCAGTGAGAAGAATGTTCCTTACATTGGTGGTCAATGGGAAGAATGCCCCTTACATTGGTGATCAGTGGGAAGAATGTTCCTTACATTGGTGATCAATGGGAAGAATGCCCCTTACATTGGTGGTCAGTGGGAAGAACGTTCCTTACATTGGTGGTCAATGGGAAGAATTTTCCTTACATTGGTGATCAATGGGAAGAATGTTCCTTACATTGGTGGTCAGTGGGAAGAATGTTCCTTACATTGGTGGTCAATGGGAAGAATTTTCCTTACATTGGTGATCAGTGGGAAGAATGCTCCTTACATTGGTGATCAGTGGGAAGAATGCTCCTTACATTGGGGGTCAGTGGGAAGAATGCTCTTTATATTGGTGGTCAGTGGGGAAAATGTCCTTTACATTGGAGGTCAGTAGGAAGAATGCTTCTTACATTGATCATCAATGGGAAGAATGCCCCTTACATTGGTGGTCAGTGAGAAGAATGCTCCTTACATTGGAGGTCAGTGGGAAGAATGCTCCTTACATTGGTGGCCAGTGGGAAGAATGCTCCTTACATTGGTGGTCAGTGGGAAGAATGCCCCTTACATTGGTGGTCAGTGGGAAGAATGTTCCTTACATTGGTGGTCAATGGGAAGAATTTTCCTTACATTGGTGTTCAATGGGAAGAATGTTCCTTACATTGGAGGTCAGTGGGAAGAATGCTCCTTACATTGGAGGTCAATGGGAAGAATTTTCCTTACATTGGTGATCAGTGGGAAGAATGTTCCTTACATTGGAGGTCAGTGGGAAGAATGCTCCTTACATTGGAGGTCAGTGGGAAGAATGTTCCTTACATTGGAGGTCAGTGGGAAGAATGACCCTTACATTGGAGGTCAGGGGGAAGAATGCTCCTTACATTGGTGATCAGTGGGAAGAATGTTCCTTACATTGGAGGTCAGTGGGAAGAATGCTCCTTACATTGGAGGTCAATGGGAAGAATTTTCCTTACATTGGTGATCAGTGGGAAGAATGACCCTTACATTGGAGGTCAGTGGGAAGAATGTTCCTTACATTGGAGGTCAGTGGGAAGAATGACCCTTACATTGGTGATCAATGGGAAGAATGTTCCTTACATTGGAGGTCAGTGGGAAGAATGCTCCTTACATTGGAGGTCAATGGGAAGAATTTTCCTTACATTGGTGATCAGTGGGAAGAATGCTCCTTACATTGGTGATCAGTGGGAAGAATGTTCCCTACATTGGAGGTCAGTGGGAAGAATGTTCCTTACATTGGAGGTCAGTGGGAAGAATGACCCTTACATTGGAGGTCAGTGGGAAGAATGCTCCTTACATTGGCGGTCAGTGGGAAGAATGCTCCTTACATTGGTGATCAGTGGGAAGAATGTTCCTTACATTGGTGATCAGTGGGAAGAATGCTCCTTACATTGGCGGTCAGTGGGAAGAATGCTCCTTACATTGGTGATCAGTGGGAAGAATGTTCCTTACATTGGAGGTCAGTGGGAAGAATGTTCCTTACATTGGAGGTCAGTGGGAAGAATGACCCTTACATTGGAGGTCAGTGGGAAGAATGCTCCTTACATTGGCGGTCAGTGGGAAGAATGCTCCTTACATTGGAGGTCAGTGGGAAGAATTCAACTGGAACTATGTAGGCACCATCAGATAGGAAGTTAATCAGTCACAGCTCAAGTAACCTCTAGAAGCCTCTGGAGGAATCTTGGTTGAGAATGGTCGCTATAGTCTATGGAAGCCTATGACCTCAGACTCTGTGCAGATTTCCTGGACAGGCAGTGAGCCAAGTATAAGTGCAGGAAGAGGATGATTCTAGAAAGTTTCTTCTAAAACTACATTTTATTGTCATGGATGCCAGCAATTTGGTATAGAAAATTATAGCTGGCTGTGGATTCTAGTGGATCTAGTATCATATTTAAAAAAAAAAATTTAAGTGGATCTTGCAGTAAAATTTAAGGTTCATTTATAATTTCAGGTCTCCACCATCTAAACAAACATCCCCTGAGGATAGAAGGTTCAATACATATCTTTAAAGATGAAAAGTACCATTAAACCTTCATGTGACAGGGACTGGCAGAGCATTAATAAGTGCCTGGACCAAAGTGGAAAACAAAACATTCCTAGACACCTCCACTTCGGTTCAGTGGCGGATCCAGGGGGGCGGGGCAACAGGGCAATTGCCCCCCCCCCCCCCCCCCCGAGACCATCTGTCACACTCACTTGCTTGCTCTGTTTTTTTTTTTTTTTTGCACCTGATCTCCCGAAATTTGGGGACCCGGTACCGGCCGGCCGTAGGACCCCTGGACCCCAAACTTGGCACACATGTAGCCCCATGTCTCTTCTACAAGTGTGCAAAGTTTGGTGTCTGGGGGACCTACGGCCGGGGAGCACTGATTTTTTTAATTCGGGCACCCCTTTCATAGACTCCAATGTTAAACGGTAATTTCTCCGGTGATTTTGCGGACCGGCTACCGGCCGGTCGTAGGTCCCCTGGACCCCAAACTTGGCACACATGTAGCCCCATGTCTTCTCTACAAGTGTGCAAAGTTTGGTGTCTGGGGGACTTACGGCCGTGGAGCACTGATTTTTTTTATACCGGGCACCCCTTACATAGACTCCAATGTTAAACGGTCATTTCTCCAGTGATTTTGCGGACCCGGTACCGGCTGGTCGTAGGTCCTCTGGACCCAAAACTTGGCACACATGTAGCCCCATGTCTCCTCTATAAGTTTGAAAAGTTTGGTGTCTGGGAGAACCGATTTTTCAAAGCCGGGCACTCCTTCCATAGACTTCCATGTTAAACATCAGTCTAGTCATGGGCAAAGTGAGGCAAGTATAAGCCTAGGACACCCTAGGCTTATACTTGAGTCAATACGTTTTCCCAGTTTTTTTGGGTAAAATTAGGTGCCTCGGCTTATATTCGGGTCGGCTTATACTCAAGTATATACAGTACTTGTTCTGCGGCTGCCGCTGCCTCTCCGAGTCTCACTCTCAGTTTCTCACATCAGCCGATCAGCGGCGCTGAGAGAGAGACTCGTCTAATGTAGTTACGTGGCACACTGACACGATACCAGGAGCGGAGGAGGAGGTGGGTGGAGCCTCTTCCCTGCACTCGCTGCTAACGCCTGGGCCGCTTGGCGTCTAGCAACGAGTGACGTCAGTGAGTCACGTTGGGCCGCTCTGTGGGCAGGTGCAATAGCGTGCGGCTCCACAGACGGGTAAGAAAGCGGGCGGCTCCGCTTGCGGCGCGGTTTGTTGTCGGGGGGCGGCGCGGTTCGTGGGCAGACCGTGCTGCTCAGTGTGTTGGCAGCGCAGGTGAGAGTGAGAGAGCAGGCTCAGTGTGGCAGCTGGCCAATCAGCTATCCGGGAGCGGGGGAGCAGAGAGATGAGATCATCTCTCACCACCCGTGCCTGCCCTACATTCCTGCAGTGACTTCCGCCCTCACTGTGCAGGCAACAGAGAGATTACATTATCTCTCTGCTGCCTGACTCTGGGACACAGCAAGAGACAACCAAAACTACACCTTAGCAGGCAAGTTAGTGACAATCCGCAAGGTGTGGCAGGCGACGTGGCAAGTGACAATCCGCAAATTGTGTCAGGTGACGTGGCAAATGACAATCTGCATCTGGTGGCAGGCAAGTGACAATCAGCAAGGTGTGGCAGGTGACGTGGCAAGTGACAATCAGCAAGGTGTGGCAGGTGACGTGGCAAGTGACAATCCGCAAGGTGTGGCAGGTGATGTGGGAAGTGACAATCCACAAGGTGTGGCAAGTGACAATCCACAAGATGTGGCAGGTGACGTGGCAAGTGACACGCTCAGGGCTCCCACTAATTGCAGGTGACGGTGGCAAGTGACACACTCGGGGCTCCCACTGATTCTGCATTGAACTATTTAATTTTATATTACAATGTAATAATAGAAATAATGCGCTTCAATCATCCTGACACCATAACAACCATGGTGCCGGGATGATTGAAGCGCCGACACCAACCATTTCCCCGATAAATTTCCCACAAAAAAATAATTTTTTGGCAGTGCCCCTCCCGAGAAAAGACTCTGGATCCGCCCCTGCTTCGGTTTCGGGGTAAAATAGGGTGACCCTAGAAGAGAACCACATCAGCCCAAGCTGGTCGACTAAGAGGGTAGGTTCCTACCCAGTCCTGACCTTCTCCAGGTACTGAAAATGGAGTGGGCCCAGTGCCTTTTCCTACCTATAAAGAGGAAGGAGCTGTGGGGCCAAGATGGATGAGAGTCTCACTGTTTAAAGGAGGGTGAGGTAAAAGAAAGGGGTAGGTGGAGGACTGCAATAGAGAATTTTGAACTAAAGCCTCATACACACGATCGGATTTCCATCGGACAAAGCCGTGGAATTTTGTCCGAAAGGCGTTGGCCGTGAACTTGTTCTGCATACAGACGGCAAAACTTTGTCAGCCGACAAATACGAAACTACGTGTTTTATCAGCTCTTTAGCGACACCCTTTGGGCAACTTCTGCTAATGTTGAGTTATGGTTAGCATTGCTTCTGAGCATGCGTGTTTGTACTTTGGATTTTTTTCTGACGGAATTGTGTACACACGACCGGATAATTCGACATCACACATTTGTTGTCGGACAATTTGAAAGCATGCTATCCCACATTTGTTGTCGGAAAATCCCACAACAATTGTCCGATGGAGCGTACAAACGGTCTGATTTTCCAATAAAACACTGCCACCACACATTTGTTGTTGGAAAATCCGATCGTGTGTATGAGGCTAAAGCCTCCTTGCGCCAAGTTCAAAGCAATACGTCTCCTCCAGGCTAAGAAACGCACTAAAGCAGGCCATACGCTGGTAGATTACAAGCATCCGTGCGAAAATTCTTAGTGCATTCGATGACTTGATGAATGTTGTTCAAAAGTATTTCAAAATTCAATTTGCTTTTAACGTTCAATTTTGGAGTGAAAGACATTTCCCAAATGAAAACCACACTGTTGGCCATTACTTTCGTCTTTCTCTTCCTTCAAATTTTCTCATCACTGCAGTTGAAAAGGAACATTGGTTTGGCCCCGCTAATAATTAAGAGAATGAATGAATGAACGAACATTCCTAAAATGAATAATTTTGAACGAAATTCTACTATTGTGTGGCCAGCTTTAGGCTAGGTACGTACTATGAAAAAATCGGAAGAAACATTCTGTATGAGACACGATCGTTCGATTTTCGTATAGTGTGTACACAGCTTTCGACATCCGATTCAGACTTTCTAAAAGAATATTTCTGTGTGTGAATCCAAGCGCAGTGATACCATGATCAATAAACCAGGTATTGGTACTTTTAGCAGTGTGGGGAGGAGCCAAGTCCTGCTGGAAAATGAAATCAGCATCTCCATAAAGCTGGTCAGCAGAGGGAAGCTTTGGACTTGATAAAACACAGGGGACCAACACCAGCAGATGACACGGCTCCCCAAATCATCACTGATTGTGGAAACTTCACGCTGGATTCTCTGCCTCTCCACTCTATTTCCAGACTCTGGGACCTTGGTTTCCAAATGATCATGCAAAATTTTCCACAGTCCGTGATGATTTGGGGAGTCATGTCATCTTTTGGTCCAAAGTCAGCGCAGCCTCTACCAGGAAATTCTAGAGCACTTAATGCTTCCCTTTGCTGACCAGTTTTATGGAGATGCTGATTTAATTTTCCAGCAGGACTTGGCACCTCCCCACACTGCCAAAAGTACCAAAACCTGGTTCAATGATCATGGTATCACTGTGCTTGATTGGCCAGCAAACTCGCCTGACCTAAACCCCATAGAGAATCTGTGGTATATTGTCAAGAGGAAGATAAGAGGCACCAGACCCAACAATGCAGAGCTGCTGAAGGCCGCTATCAAAGCAACCTGGACTTCCATAACACCTCAGCAGTGCCACAGGCTGATCACCTCCATGCCACACCTCATTGATGCAGCAATTCATGCAAAAGGAGCCCCGACCAGTGGCGGCGCGTCCATAGAGGGCGTAGGAGCGCCGCCCCCTCTCGCTCCTGCACCGCCACTGAAAAACAATACATACATTCATGCATTGCATGAATGTATGTATTGTCGCCGCTGCCGCCCACTATTCAGATGGCCAGCCCCCTGGCGAGCGCCGGCCATCTGAATAACAGCAGCTGGTTGGCTGTGGAAGTGTCTATCAGACACATCAGAAGTGTCTATCAGACACATCAGAGGGCTGTAATCGGCTTCCAAATAGCTAACCAGGGGATGCACGGGGGGTGCGTTCCTTGGTTAACACTGACACGCATCTCAGCCAATCAGGTTCACCAGATCTGGTTACTGGTAACCTGATTGGCTGAAGCGACATCGAGGGCTGGGCTACATTAAGGGATCGTGGAGGAGGATCTGAGGATGGCTGACCGAGAAAGGTAAGTGCCAGGTGGTGGGGGGGCAATCTGGCGGCATTTTAGGGGCAAACTGGCTGCAATTGATGGGCATAGTGGCGAAAATGGCATGGCACAGTGGCTGGTTTTGGCATGGCACAGTGGCGACAATTGATGGGCACAGTGGCGACAATGGCATGGCACAGTGGCTGCGTTTGGCATGGCACAGTGGCGACAATTGATGGCACAGTGGCTGCGTTTGGCATGGCACAGTGGCGACAATTGATGGGCACAGTGGCGACAATGGCATGGCACAGTGGCAACAATTGATGGGCACAGTGGCGACAATTGATGGAACAGTGGCTGCGTTTGATGGCATGGCACAGTGGCGACAATTTTATGGCACAGTGGCTGCGTTTGATGGGCACAGTGGCGGCAATTGATGGGCACAGTGAGGCTGCAATTGATGGGTTTTTTTTTTTCGTTTGTTTGCGCCCCCCCAAAGATTTTGAGCACCAGCCGCCACTGGCCCCGACCATATATTGAGTGCATACTGTACTGTACATGGACATACTTTTCTGTAAGCCAACATTTCTGTATTAAAAATCCTTTTTCTTTATTGGTCTTATGTAATATTCAAATTTCCTGAGATGCTGAATTTTGGGTTTTCACTAACCATAATCCTAAAAAAAAAAAAAAATGCTTGAAATATATTACTCTGTGTGTAACACATCTACATAAAATATACGAGTTTCACTTTTTGAATTGAATTACTGAAATAAATTAACTTTTTGATGATATTATAATTTATTGAGATGCATCTCTCTCTCTTTAGTAATTGCACCCTTTTGATCTAATACAACCATGAGTCTTTTTGGGAAAGATGGAACACGTTTTTCACACCTGGATTTGGGGATCCTCTGCCGTTCCTCCTTGCAGATCCTCTCCAGTTCTGTCAGGTTGGATGGTAAACGTTGGTGGACGGCCATTTTTAGGTCTCTCCAGAGATGCTCAATTGGGTTTAAGTCAGGGCTCTGGCTGGGCCATTCAAGAACAGTCACGGAGTTGTTGTGAAGCCACTCCTTCGTTATTTTAGCTGTGTACTTAGGGTCATTGTCTTGTTGGAAGGTAAACCTTCGGCCCAGTCTGAGGTCCTGAGCACTCTGGAGAAGGTTTTCGTCCAGGATATTCCTTTACTTGGCCACATTCATCTTTCCCTCGATTGCAACCAGTCGTCCTGTCCCTGCAGCTGAAAAACACCCCCACAGCATGATGTTGCCACCACCATGCTTCACTGTTGGGACTGTATTGGACAGGTGATGAGCAGTGCCTGGTTTTCTCCACACATACCGCTTAGAAATAAGGCCAAAACTTTCTATCTTGGTCTCATCAGACCAGAGAATTTTATTTCTCACCATCTTGGAGTCCTTCAGGTGTTTTTTTTTAGCAAACTCCATGCGGGCTTTCATGTGTCTTGCACTGAGGAGAGGCTTCCGTCGGGCCACTCTGCCATAAAGCCCCGACTGGTGGAGGGCTGCAATGATGGTTGACTTTCTACAACTTTCTCTCATCTCCCGACTGCATCTCTGGAGCTCAGCCACAGTGATCTTTGGGTTCTTCTTTACCTCTCTCACCAAGGCTCTTCTCCCCCGATAGCTCAGTTTGGCCGGACGGCCAGCTCTAGGAAGGGTTCGGGTCGTCCCAAACGTCTTCCATTTAAGGATTATGGAGGCCACTGTGCTCTTAGGAACCTTAAGTGCAGCAGAAATTTTTTTGTAACCTTGGCCCGATCTGTGCCTTGCCACAATTCTGTCTCTGAGCTCTTCAGGCAGTTCCTTTGACCTCATGATTCTCATTTGCTCTGACATGCACTGTGAGCTGTAAGGTCTTATATAGACAGGTGTGTGGCTTTCCTAATCAAGTCCAATCACTATAATCAAACACAGCTGGACTCAAATGAAGGTGTAGAACCATCTCAAGGATGAGCAGAAGAAATGGACAGCACCTGAGTTAAATATATGAGTGTCACAGCAAAGGGTCTGAATACTTAGGACCATGTGATATTTCAGTTTTTCTTTTTTAATAAATCTGCAAAAAATGTCAACAATTCTGTGTTTTTCTGTCAATATGGGGTGCTGTGTGTACATTAATGAGGGAAAAAATGTACTTAAAAGATTTTAGCAAATGGCTGCAATATAACAAAGAGTGAAAAATGTAAGGGGGTCTGAATACTTTCCGTACCCACTGTATATATATGTAGTGCATCTCACAAAAGTGAGTACATCCCTCACATTTTTGTAAATATTTTATTATATATTTTCATGTGACAGCACTGAAGAAATGTCACTTTGCTACAATGT
Source organism: Rana muscosa (assembly GCA_029206835.1). Lineage (NCBI taxonomy): Eukaryota > Metazoa > Chordata > Amphibia > Anura > Ranidae > Rana > Rana muscosa. The sequence continues at coordinate 457,448,728 of CM055127.1, read as the reverse complement.
AAAGTAGTGAGTGTACAACTTATATAACAGTGCTGTCCCCTCAAAATAACTCAACACACAGCCATTAATGTCTAAACCGCTGGCAACAAAAGTGAGTACACCCCTAAGTGAAAATGTCCAACTTGGGCCCAAAGTGTCAATATTTTGTGTGGCCACCATTATTTTCCAGCACTGCCTTAACCCTCTTGGGCATGGAGGTCACCAGAGCTTCACAGGTTGCCACTGGAGTCCTCTTCCCCTACTCCATGATGACATCACAGAGCTGGTGGATGTTAGAGACCTTGCGCTCCTCCACCTTCCGTTTGAGGATGTCCCACAGATGCTCAATAGGGTTTAGGTCTGGAGACATGCTTGGCCAGTCCATCACCTTTACCCTCAGCTTCTTTAGCAAGGCAGTGGTGGTCTTGGAGGTGTGTTTGGGGTCGTTATGTTGGAATATTGCCCTGCGGCCCAGTCTCTGAAGGGAGGGGATCATGCTCTGCTTCAGTATGTCACAGTACATGTTGGCATTCATGGTTCCCTCAATGATCTGTAGCTCCCCAGTGCCGGCAGCACTCGTGCAGCCCCAGACCATGACACTCCCACCACCATGCTTGACTGTAGGCAAGACCCACTTGTCTTTGTTCTCCTCACCTGGTTGCCGCCACACACGCTTGACACCATCTGAACCAAATAAGTTTATCTTGGTCTCATCAAACCACAGGACATGGTTCCAGTAACCCATGTCCTTAGTCTGCTTGTCTTCAGCAAGCGGTTTGCGGGCTTTCTTGTGTATCATCTTTAGAAGAGGCTTCCTTCTGGGACGACAGCCATGCAGACCAATTTGATGCAGCGCGCGGCGTATGGTCTGAGCACTGACAGGCTGACTTCCCACCCCTTCAACCTCTGCAGCAATGCTGGCAGCACTCATATGTCTATTTCCCAAAGACAACCTCTGGATATGACGCTGAGCACGTGCACTTAACCTCTTTGGTCGACCATGGCGAGGCCTGTTGGTCTTGGCCACCGTGCTGCAGCTCAGTTTCAGGGTCTTGGCAATCTTCTTATAGCCTAGGCCATCTTTATGTAGAGCAACAATTATTTTTTACAGATCTTCAGAGAATTCTTTGCCATGAGGTGCCATGTTGAACAAAATTTAACACACCTGCTCCCTATTCACAACAGAGACATTGTAACACTGACTAGTCACATGACACTGGGGACAGAAAATGGTTATTTAAGCCCAATTTGGACATTTTCACTTAGGAGTGTACTCCCTTTTGTTGCCAGCGGTTTAGACATTAATGGCTGTGTGTTGAGTTATTTTGAGGGGACAGCAAATTTACACTGTTAGACCCCATTCACACAGGGGCGACTCGTCAGGCGACTCAGCCGCCTGACAAGTCGCGTCCCATTTTGTACAATGGAACCGTTCTAATAGGAGCAACTCAAGTCGCTCCGACTTAGAAAAAGGTTCCTGTACTACTTTGAGACGACTTCCATTGACTTCAATACAGAAGTCATTTTGGAAGTCACCTTTGAAGTCGTGTGAAGATCGCCCAGCAGAGTCGCGGGACAAGTCGTGCCGCCCCTGTGTGAATGGGCACTTATACAAGCTGTACACTCACTACTTTACATTGTAGCAAAGTGTCATTTCTTTATGAAAATATATAATAAAATATTTACAAAAATGTGAGGGGTGTACTCAAATTTGTGAGATACTGTATATATTTATATTTATATATATATATATATATATATATATATTGTGACAGCAGGAAGGTAAAGTCACCTGGTTGCATCCAGGGGGGTAGATATATTTCGCCCAGATTCAGGCTTTACGCCGACTTATACAACTAGGTGGAGAGTTGTATAAGGCTAGTGGGCTCATGGATGACTCATACCTCTAGGGAGAGGGCTGGGCGTCGTGCAGACAGGGAGTTGATGAGACCAGCTGAAGCTTGTCAGCTCATTTAGGCCTCTATAAGAACTCCCAGCTTCATTAGATGTTAGCTCATGCCTGGAACCAGACCTGTGTGGACTGTCTAGGGAGAGTGAACCCCTGTGCGGTGAGACAAAGCCTGTGTGGCTATTTGCTTGGACATTTAAAACCAGGGACTTAGGGACTAGGACAGCACTAGGCTGATCCCAGTTGTTAGTTAGGAAACCTGTATGTTTAGTCAGAGGTCAAGTTGACCAGGATTTATTTTGGTTATGTTTCTTTTGCTTTGCTGTGTTTTGTCACTGTAAATAGAAAATAAACCGCACCTTTTTGATTTTGAAAACCACAACCTCCGTTTGCTGGGCCTGTTTTGTGTGGGGAGCCCATCCCGGGGGTCACACACACCCGCTGCCGAGCTAACCCCCTCACAGTTGGTGGAGAACCAGTGGCAGTTTTTTTTTAAGCCAGCATGGAGGAGATACTGAAGCAGCTGGCTCTAGCAAATGCCAATCAACAGCAGACAAATGCAGGTTTGCAAAAGAGCCTTGCAGCTCATCAACAGAGCCTTGCAGCTCAACAACAGAACTTCGCAGCCCAGCAGCAAGCTCATCAACAGAGCCTTGCAGCCCAGCAGCAGACAAACGCAACTTTGCAACAGAGTCTGGAGGCTCAGCAACGAGCCCAGCAGCAATCTGAGGCCCGCTTCATAGACCTGTTGCAGAAGCAAGAGCAGAGACTACAACAACAGATGGAAGCAGTAATGCAGCAACGTCCGCAGACCAGTGAGGGAAGCCGTCCCACTAATACCGCATCCTTTGGGGTGAGTCGTTTATTGACAAAAATGACTGGAGAGGATGATCCAGAGGTATTTTTGACCACATTTGAAAGGACCGCTGAAAGAGAAAAGTGGCCTGAGGAGCAGTGGGCTGGACTGGTGGCTCCTCTGTTAACTGGTGAATCGCAGAAAGCTTACTATGACCTAGAGCCTAACCAAGCAAAAGACTATGTGATGCTAAAAGCTGAAATATTGGCAAGGCTGGGTGTCACCCAGGCTGTCCGGGCTCAGCGTGTGCATAACTGGACTTTCCAGCTTGGAAAACCCCCCAGGTCTCAAATGTATGATCTCATTCACCTGAGCAGAAAGTGGCTACAGCCAGAGACTTTGTCCGCACCAAAGATTGTGGAACGTGTTGTAATGGATCGGTTTTTGAGAGCTCTTCCTACTGCCATCCAAAAGTGGGTAAGCCATGGAGACCCAGAGACGGCCGATGGTCTTGTGGATCGTGTGGAGAAATACTTGGCTACAGAGAACCTGACGGCCTCTTCCAGAGACACTCGGACTTTCCACCCTAAGACCAGACCATCCCCAGGGGCGGATAAGAGGATTCCAAGGGGTGAGGGTGGAGAGAGTGAGAGGGTGGGAGCTCTACCCCAAGTTTGGCGAGAACAGCCTGGGAAATCAGCGGCTCAAGAGGCGGCAAGAAGGATCGTTTGCTACCGCTGCCGGCAAGCGGGACATATTGCAGCCAATTGCCCGGTTGTGGAGGAACCCATGCAGTGTGACTTTCTGACGGGCAGACGTCAGTCGCTGTGTGCGACAGTCGCATGCACTGCCATTCGAGGAACTGAGAAACATTTATGCAAAATGTGTGTTAATGGTAGAAATGTTGTGGTATTGCTGGATTCAGGTAGCCTTGTGACCCTGATAAAGGCTGAGTTAGTTAAAACAGAGGTCTCTGGGAATAGCAAGGTAGCTGTTATTTGTGTGCATGGGGACACCCGAGAGTATCCAGTGACTACAGTGTGTTTCGAGACCCCCAAAGGTACCCTCTCTCATCCAGTGGGCTTAGTATCTCAGTTACCGCATGACGCCATTGTGGGAAGGGATTTTCCGAAGTTCTGGGAACTGTGGGATGATCCTGAGCCCCTCACTGGTGCCCCTATGTACCAGGAATGTGATAGCCAGAACTCCCCTGAGAGTGGTGAGGACTCTCCGGAATTTCCCTTATCAGTATTAGCAGGGGAGACTCAAGAAACTGGAGAGGAGCCCACCTCCTCAGACGAAAACCTACCGTCTGTGGAGTTTTCTGATCTTGAGGTTCACAGGGAAAACTTTGCCACAGAACAGTTGAAAGACCCCGCCCTAATAAAGGCACGGGAAAACGTAGTGAAAATAGATGGCGAGTTAGTGAACCCAGATAATACCTGCACTTACCCATACTTCAGCGTAGAGAAGGACCTACTGTATCGGGTGGCAAAAAGGGCAGAAGAAACCGTTGAGCAGCTTGTGGTGCCCAAACCTTACAGGAAGTTGGTGTTGGAGTTGGCCCATGGGCACATTCTTGGAGGTCATCTGGGGACAGAGAAAACCCGAGAGAGGGTATTACAGAGATTCTATTGGCCGGGGGTGATGAAGGACGTAGAAAACTATTGTTCCTCCTGCCCTGTGTGTCAGAGGTCGGCCCCGATGCCACATTTCCGTAGCCCGCTGGTCCCTCTACCCATCATTGAGGTCCCGTTTGAGAGGATCGCCATGGATTTGGTAGGTCCTATAATCAAGTCCGCTAGGGGGCACCAGTACATATTAGTTATAATGGACTATGCCACCCGTTATCCAGAAGCGATCCCTCTCCGAAATACCTCGGCCAAAACCATAGCCAAAGAGCTATCTCTTGTTTTTAGCCGGGTGGGTATTTGTAAAGAACTGCTTACGGACCAAGGTACACCCTTTATGTCCCGGGTTATGAAAGAGCTGTGTAAATTGTTCAAAGTGACGCAATTGCGTACGTCTGTGTATCACCCCCAAACCGATGGGCTGGTTGAAAGATTCAACAAAACCCTAAAACAAATGTTGAAGAAAGTGGTGGATAGAGATGGAAAGGATTGGGACTGTTTACTTCCTTATTTGATGTTTTCTATTAGGGAGGTGCCCCAATCCTCTACGGGATTCTCCCCCTTTGAGTTACTGTATGGGAGACACCCAAGAGGGCTGTTGGATATTGCCAAGGAAACTTGGGAAAGTGAGAGTTCTCCCCACAGGAGTGTGATTGAGCATGTCGCCCTGATGCAAGATCGAATTGCACAGGTAATGCCCATCGTGAAGGAACATTTGGCCCAAGCGCAGTTGGCACAGCAGAGAGTGTACAACCGTGGAGCCAAGACCCGTACCTTTTCCCCGGGGGATAGGATATTGGTACTTGTCCCTACGGTTGAAAGTAAATTCCTTGCCAAATGGCAAGGCCCCTACGAGATAATGGAAAAAGTGAGCGAAGTGAATTACAAGGTCAGACAACCAGGAAGGCGAAAGCCCGAACAGATCTATCACGTTAATCTGTTGAAAGCCTGGAGGGATAGAGAGTCCCTAGTCGCAGACACTTGGTCACCAGCTCAAACTGGTTGCGTGATTCCTGAGGTTGGAATAGCAGCCACCTTGTCACAACCCCAACAACAGGAGGTTAAGGAGTTTGTGCTTCGCAACAAGGAGGTATTCTCTGAGCTGCCGGGACAAACATCTGGGGTAGAGCATGACATCATTACCCCGCCCGGTGAAAGGGTGAAGTTAAAACCCTATCGGATCCCAGAGGCTCGACGGGAGGCAATACGGGAGGAAGTACAGAAAATGCTGAACTTAGGGGTGATAGAGGAGTCCCAAAGTGATTGGTCTAGTCCCATCGTGTTGGTGCCTAAACCGGATGGGAGCTGGCGATTTTGTAACGATTTTCGTCAGTTGAACAAAGTTACAAAATTTGACACCTACCCCATGCCACGTATAGATGAGTTGATCGACCGGCTGGGAACAGCCCGATACATGACGACTCTTGACCTCACAAAAGGGTATTGGCAAATCCCCCTGGCCAAGTCGGCCAAAGAGAAAACCGCATTTGTAACCCCAGACGGGGCGTTCCAATATAAAAGAATGCCGTTCGGGTTACAGAATGCGCCGGCCACATTCCAGCGGAAAATGGACCAGATGCTGAGGCCCCATCGGAAGTATGCTGCGGCTTACCTGGATGACGTAATTGTCCATAGCACAGATTGGGCCTCACATCTGCCAAAAGTGCAAGCAGTCCTGGACTCTGTTCGGGAAGCGGGGTTTACGGCTAATCCCAAGAAGTGTACCATTGGGCAGGAGGAGGCCAAATATCTTGGGTACACCATTGGGAGGGGAGTAATAAAACCCCAACTCAACAAAGTCGAGGCCATCCAGAGTTGGCCACGTCCCAACAGCAAGAAGCAGGTACGAGCCTTTCTGGGAATCGCTGGGTATTATCGGCGATTCATTCCCCACTTTGCTTCTAAGGCTGTGCCCCTAACCAACCTGACGAAAGGGAAAGGGTCGGTCATGATTAAATGGACCCCCGAGGCTGAGGCAGCATTCCAATTCTTGAAACAAGCCTTATGTAGCCAGCCAGTGTTGTACTCACCCGACTTCTCTAAAGACTTTGTCGTACAAAGTGATGCGTCAGATGTGGGGTTAGGAGCAGTATTGTCCCAGGTCTGGAACGGGGAAGAGCACCCAGTCATTTACCTCAGCAGGAAGTTGAAGTCCCATGAGGTAAATTACGCCACCGTTGAAAAGGAGTGTTTAGCGGTGAAGTGGGCTCTAGATTCCCTTCGGTACTACCTGCTAGGTAGGCACTTTGACATGGTTACGGATCACGCTCCGTTAAAGTGGATGGCTCAAAACAAGGAAACAAATAGAAGAGTGAATAGGTGGTTCCTGGCCCTCCAGGAATTCAACTTCACAGTAAAGCATCGCCCTGGCGTTCAAATGGGGAATGTGGATGCTTTGTCTCGAGTACATGAATGCCTGATTGCTGGTGTTCCAACCCCGAGGTTAAAACAAGAGGGGGGGGTATGTGACAGCAGGAAGGTAAAGTCACCTGGTTGCATCCAGGGGGGTAGATATATTTCGACCAGATTCAGGCTTTACGCCGACTTATACAACTAGGTGGAGAGTTGTATAAGGCTAGTGGGCTCATGGATGACTCATACCTCTAGGGAGAGGGCTGGGCGTCGTGCAGACAGGGAGTTGATGAGACCAGCTGAAGCTTGTCAGCTCATTTAGGCCTCTATAAGAACTCCCAGCTTCATTAGATGTTAGCTCATGCCTGGAACCAGACCTGTGTGGACTGTCTAGGGAGAGTGAACCCCTGTGCGGTGAGACAAAGCCTGTGTGGCTATTTGCTTGGACATTTAAAACCAGGGACTTAGGGACTAGGACAGCACTAGGCTGATCCCAGTTGTTAGTTAGGAAACCTGTATGTTTAGTCAGAGGTCAACTTGACCAGGATTTATTTTGGTTATGTTTCTTTTGCTTTGCTGTGTTTTGTCACTGTAAATAGAGAAATAAACCGCACCTTTTTGATCTTGAAAACCACAACCTCCGTCTGCTGGGCCTGTTTTTGTGTGGGGAGCCCATCCAGGGGATCACACACACCCGCTGCCGAGCTAACCCCCCCACAATTAGAATACAAAAATCATACATTACAAGGAAAATCTCTAAAAAAACATTAGAGGCCAACATCAATCAAATTCTACGTTTATTAAGGTGTTTAAAATAAGTATAATGGAAGGCTCATTTATCATATTCATCACCCCCTCTGATGGGCCATTACTAAATTATTTTGGGGGGGGGGGGGGGAGATGTGTTTGGCCACAGGATAGCATTGCAGCGGCGGTGCGTCCAGAGTGGGCGCTGGAGCACTGCCCCCTCTCTCCTGTGCCCATCACTCAGAACAATACATAGGTTCATGCGTTGCATGAACCTATGTATTGTCTATGCCGCCCACTATTCAGGTGGATGGCCTCTTGTAAAGCGACCGACATATGAATAATTGCGGCATTTAGGGGGTTCAAATTGCATAGCAGAAACAGGTAGTAAAATAGTCTTGCACATTACAACCTGAGGGATGTAATTGGCTTCCTAAAAGTAAAATAGGGGACGCAGGGGGGGGGGCATTCCTTGGGGAAACACTGGCAGGCTGCTCTGCCAATCATGTTCACCAAGTCTGTTTAATGGTAACATGATTGGATGATGCAACATCAAGGGAAGGAGAACACATCAAGGACAGAAGAAGGATGGCCCTGACCACAAGAAGGTAAGTGCAGGGCTGGGGGGAAACTGGCTGCATTGGAGGGGACAAAATGGCTGCATTGGAGGGGACTAAATGGCTGCATTGGAGGGAACAAAATGGCTGCATTAGAGGGGACAACTGGGGGCGTTTAATAGGCACCTGAGCAAAAAAGGAGGAAGTTTAGTTCATAAATTGGGGTGGGACCCCCAAACATTTGGAGCAACAGGCGCCCCTGCTGGAAAAGTTAGTGAAGGGAAATATTTATGGAGGAGAAAAAAGGGGCAATCTAAAGCTTCCAGCATGCATGGGGACAAAGGGGACATTCTCAGCATATTACAATCATGGTAATTAGGGAAGGATGAAAGAAATACAATACATTAGCATACATGTAATACATAAAATGTGATGTTAAGGGAGAAAACTTACCCTAATATAGTCCTCCTGCAGGACTTGTATAATGGCAGAACAGGTGTCTGGGATTATGAGGCCCAGAGCCTGGGGGGAGATGCCTGTCGTGAACTTCAAGTCCTGAAGACTTCTCCCTGTCGCCAGGTAACGCAACGTGGCGATGAGCCTCTGCTCAGCACTGATGGCTTCCCGCATAACGGTGTCCTTCCTGGTAATATAGGGGGACACCAAAGCCAACAGTTCCTGAAAAACGGGGTCAGACATCCGCAGAAAATTCCTGTAGTCCTCAGGATTATTCTCGACGATCTCCCGCAGCAGAGGCATATGGCAGAATTGGTCCCGCTGGAGCAACCAATTCTTGGTCCATGAACTCCTCCTCACACCATTCATGGACTGGTCTTGGTCCAAAACAAGCAGACCAACACCAAGCGCACGCTCAGCACGAACTCGACGACGAGAACGTCCAGGCGACATGGTCGTCTTATCAGAACGTACAGGACAGAACGCACTTTAGAACAGCAAGGCCTATGAATAACGAACTGAAAAACAGAAACGAACAGGCAAGAACGCACTGTAAAACAGATACGACCTGCCTAGACGCCCTGAAAGTCAAGATACGAACCCACAAGCACATACTCAACCGCAGAAAACGATCTGAAAAGTACGAAGACTGAAAAGCGCGAATCCTCTCTTCCCAAACTTTTACTTCACACGCGGTAACACGAGATCAGCAAAAGCAGCCCAAGGGGTGGCGCCAAGAAAAAAGATCTTCCCCTTTATAGTGCCGTCGTACGTGCTGGACGTGACCACGGAGAACAACGAGGAAATTGGAAATTGTCAGTGTGTACGCATGGAAAGCTTGATGAGAAAATCGACAAGCTTAACAAGAATCTCGTCGAAAAAAACGACGTGTTTTTTTACGACGAGAAAATCGGTCGTGTGTACGAGGCCTCAGACTTGAATATTGCTGTATTTTCAGACGCTATCCATCCAATCTGACAAAGCTTGAGCTATTTTGCAAAGAAGAATGGACAGAGCTGAAAGGAGTCTCTTTATTGGGGAAGTTCATACTTGCTAATTTTTGGAAAAAAAATGCTCCTTGAGGCCTCCAATTTTACTTTTGCTTGCAGGTTTGTTTTTGTTTTTTTCCCCACTCCAGGAAGAAGTTCGTCTTCTCTGGTTTCTCCCGAGCTCCATCCCAGATTCTCAGAGGTGACAGAAATAGCTGAGGAATGTGGAAGTGTCACCTTATTACAAATTATGTGTTCTAAATAGAGATTGTGTGCATGTTGAAACAATAAGTGAAGTTATCACTAGGAAGCACGGGGAGAGGTTTGTTTACACTTACCTCTCCCCGTTCTTCAGCTCTGTGACCCGATCGCGTAAAAATAGAAAACCTGCTCTCAATCTTTTGTTGGTGGAAACTCTGACAGCAAAAGTCCAATGGAGCCTACACACGGTCGGAATTTCCCACCAAAAGCTCACATCGGACTTTTCTGGTCGGAATTTCCGATCGTGTGTACGCAGCATTGGAGTGACTTATTTACAAATGGAAGAAATACAAAAAAAAAACATCAATCACCCTCGGTCTGGAGCTCCCTGCAAGATTTCGCCTCATGGGGTGAGGATGATCACGAGAAAAGTGAGGGATCAGCCCAGAACTACACGGGAGGTGCTTGTGAATGATCTCAAGGCAGTTGGGACCACAGTCACCAAACCATTATTGTATTGTATTGTATTGTATTGTATGCCACCATTGGCTGAAATTCTGCAGTGCCTGCAAGGTCCCTGTCCTCAAGAAGGCACATGTACAGCACCTCTGAAGTTTGCAATGAACATCTAAATGATTCAGAGAAGAATTGGGAGAAAGTGCTGTGGTCAGATGAGATCAAAATTGAGCTCTTTGCCATTAACTCGACTCACCATGTTTGGAGGAAGAAAAATGCTGAATATGACCCCAAGAACACCATTCCTACAGCCAAGCATGGAGGTGGAAGCATTATGCTTTAGGGCCGTTTCTCTGATATAAGGTACAGGCTGACTTTTTTTTGCAAAATTGTGGTTGCTTATAGTGCAAAAAATAAAAATACCAACGTGATCAAAGAAAGCTCTATTTGTGGGGGGAAAAAAAAAGGACAAAGATTTTATTTGGGTACAGCGTCGCATGGTCACGCAATTGTCAGTTAAAGTAATGCAGTGCCGTGTCGCAAAAAATGGCCTGGCCATGAAGGGGGGGGTTAATCTTCCGGAGCTGAAGTGGTTAAACAACCATGTGTGAAAAAGGGATGCATCATCAGAGGTTTCTCTCTTTCTAGCTTCCATTCTTACACAGATCTAAAATGCTAGCTGAAGCATGGCCTGATCTTTTCCACAGAATGCCATAGCTGAGTGGATATAAACCAGGACACGGAAAACACTCCAATAATGCAATAGTAGGATCTGCGCAATTAATCAGCATGATGCAAAACTGATACAGCCACTAATTCTATTTATTGATCACAAGAACTTCTCACATCCTTTTTTTTTTTTTAGCTAGACTGGAGTTCTACTTTAATAAGTCAATACACTTTGCGCTCTCCGATTGGTGGAGGCCGGGAGAAGAGTCCCTGGTGTACCGATAGCCAGCTCAGTGACAGCTGCAGGATTCCAGGCCTGAGCTTACAAAGCTCTTAGTGGAAGGACTTGGCGTCCTAGGGACTCCCGAGTGACACCCCAGCTGTGTAAGCGCCAGGATAGAAGGGGGGAGGGGGGGAAGCTCCTTCTAATTTTGGTCTCTGCTAAATATTGTCAGGGCAGGACCCATTCCTTAACCTATTCACTGCCCCCTGCGTGGCTTCAAATCGGCGGCTGCGTTCTTATTAGGACAGCTGGGAGGAGTTTAACGAGCTGAGCTGACGACACAACATAATTATGTGCAAACACATCAGACTCCTCTTCTACTTAGTCACTATTAAGCATTCTGATGTTGTGATAAAGGCCACAACCTGAGATCATTTATAAACTCCCACACCCCAGACTACGCCAGCTTTCTAAATGATATTCAGGGGCCCTGTAATAAATCGAGCAGGTGGTAGGAATAACACAAAAGGGGTTGATTTACTAAAGGCAAATAAGGCTGATTGCTTGGCAAGGGAAGTTGCCCCAGAGTTTAGTGAATGTGGTGAATTTCACATACACAATCATGTCCAAGGAAAATAAAACAAAAAAAGCAGCATTTATGCTTGCACATGATTGGATGAAAGAAATCGGCAGAATTCCTCCTAATTGAATAAGCTCTGAGGATGATTCTCACGCAAAGTATACAGTCCATTTGCATTTGGTAAACCAACCACGTTATTCCCTCCACAAGTTATATGTAGTTTCGCTGCAATCAGATTGCTGCTGGAATCGCTCATTCTTTTTACTGAATGTTCTTGATTCTTTTTTTTTTTAACTTTATTTCCCCTCACCTTTGTCGGGAACCAGGTCTGCCAGTACTTACAAACTTCCTCGAACTTGATTCTTTTTTTTACATTTTCTTTTTTTTTCACTTAATTTCCCCTTACCTTTGTCGGGAACCAGGTCTGCCAGTACTTACAAACGTCCTCGAACTACATGCCTAAGGTTTCATCAAATGACTCCTGCGTACATCTACATACAGTCTCTCTACCTTGACGACCTCTCTCCAGTCTTGCACCAACCAAAGGTAATAAAGCTACAAACAACTTATTCCAATGGTATTTAAAATAACCTCTTTCAATGTACGGGGTCTCAACCACCCCGCTAAACGAGCATCCCTGTGGAAAGAATCTCTCAATTTGGGATCTGATCTGACATATGTGCAGGAAACATTTTCAAGCTTCAGCCCCACCTCATTTTAGCCACAAGCAGTTTCCACATATCATTGCCACTTCTGCACCACAAAATAAAAGGAAAGGAGTCCTTATTGCGGTCAAAAACACAGTGGCCTTCACTTTATATGAATACATCTGCAACCCCGAAGGCAGATATCCGATACTCTTGTGCGATATCAATAACGGACCTTTCACTGTAGTGAACACCTATGCCAGGCGTGCCCAACCAGTGGCCCGGGGTACACATGTGGCCTGCGGAGCCCTCTGATGTGGCCCACGACCCCCTGTTCTGGGATGGAATAAAATACTCCTATTAAAGGTAATGTAACGGGAAGGCCCGGGGAACTCAGAATCGCTTAGAAAGTATGAGATACCCTTATAGAGGACTGATCAAAATATACTCAGAAAAAAGAAAAAAAATATATATAACACAGTGAATAATAAAGCAATATTAGTGACATATACAGCCAATATCTAAATAATCCAGATGTGCAGCATGTGTTAAAAAATTAAATCACTAAAACATAAGCACAGACACACCGCCAGCAGATCTGAGAGGAGACGAGCTCGCCGCTCGTAAGGATTCAATACCCCGCTCTGACTTTTAAATGTGAGTTTTTTACTTTGATTTTATTAAACGCCCTTAGTGGTTTCAGACCCACACTATTTCTCCTTCCTTTATTTTTTACATCCCAACTTTGTGACTGCCGCTGCTGACACCTGAGGGATGCATTGATTGCACCATAGATGCTACACCCTTTCCCACTGGCACGAGCTCGGCGCTCGTTTGGATTGAGGTCCACGCTCACTTCATCACAAGTGATTGTGTGAATGTATGCACCAGTGATCCATCTTGCTGCACTCACAAAGTTGCGCTATTGATGTGCTTTTTGTTTGTGTTTTTCCATATATACTCCAATGAGTAACGGTGCCACAAAGACCAGGCCATAAGGACGCGATACCCCCCCCCCCCAAACTACAGAGAGCCGCTGCATACCGCCCCCCCTCCAACAGGGAGGTAAGCCAGGTGTGATCACAGGGTGGATGCCACAGGATTTTCTCCAAGCATTTGGTGACGGGACTTTATCTACATATATTATCCATATACCATAAACCCATAATAAGTTATTTTTGGAAGTATTGGGAAGCCACCACCAGGACTTTTTTTCGGGACTGTTTTTCTTTACCAGTTCAGTTCACGTATGCACTGAGTGTGTTACTCTATTTATCCTATCCATCCTATCCTTTTTAGTTATGGATAATGTTTGTGGATTACTAATATGTTTTAGTGATTTAATTTTTTAACACGTGCTGCACATCTGGATTATTTAGATATTGGCTGTATATGTCACTAATATTGCTTTATTATTCACTGTGTTATATATATTTTTTTTCTTTTTTCTGAGTATATTTTGATCAGTCCTCTATTAGTGCACGTACTTTTGTGTCACTGTGCACATTGCACATTGTTGTTAGTTAGCTTAATACCAGCTAATTACTTACCCACTCTGTCTCTCATTTTCCCTCACTTGCCCCTTCCCCTTCCCCTCCCCCTCCCTTCCACATTTTTCACCTGTGTTTGTCCCATCCCCACCGCTTTTTCATTTATACTTCCTCTCCCTCCCCATTTTTATTTAATCTGATACACTACAGCGCAGTCACCATCACGTTTTTTATACTTTATTGTTCACTTGGACCAGACCCCTCGGTGATTGCTGCAGTATCCCATCCGTTCCCTATCCTTCCCCCTTACCTCCCACCCGTTTCACTACTCAGCTAGCGCAGGTTTTTTTTTCTGTTTTATATGAGATACCCTTACTTCAGCTTCCCCAATGCCTCTTATGTGTCAACCACCCTGTGTCTCTATTAGGGGCACAGGGTGAATGAAAACCCCAATATGGTCTATGATAGCCATATTCAATGCTGCACATACATTGTATCGAGATTGGATGTGTACTGTGAGGGGGGAGGGGGTTGTGTAATCATTGCTGTGAGGAGTTAAGGTGATTTGCATTCTATTATGAATTAAGTCTGCTACTGTGACGATGTGGATTGGAGCTGGTCGACCGTCTGGCTGCATAATATGGGATGTTGAAGTGTCTTCTGTGAGGGGGGGGGGGAATCACCCCTCCTGCTAAGACTGTTTACTGAAGGAGAAGTTTGAACACACCTGACCTGTATCACCATTGTCATTGGACAGTTTAACCCGCCCTGTTCCCCAAGGATGGGAGGGAAGGGTTTTGAAGAGAAATGTGTTACCATGTGTTTTGAAAATAAAGTCATTCCCTGTTTTGGAACTTGAAATACAGAGCGTTGTCTCGTATCCTGGAAGAGACAGAGTACGTCTCGTTTCTTCTGGAAGGATTAATCTTATGGGAAGTGGTCGCCTGGCTTTGGAGGGTTGATAGTGGTTGTGTGTTCAGAGAGGGAATATTCTAAACGGCATTAACCCCTTTCATATTGGGGGGTGTCGTTACATTGGTTGGCAGCAGTGGGATCTTCCCTCCAGTTACTGGGACACTCCAAACCACCGCAGTGAATGACCAGCTATGCAGCCTGCAGGAGAGCCACGCTGAAAGACTTACTTGAGAGCCGTGGAGGCACCGGTGGGACAAAGAACAAGGCCACCTTGATCAGGGAAAGAGCTGAGATGGACCAGAGGGATGGTGATGCAGGACCCTGGTCAGTTGAAGATTTGTTTCAGCAAAGAGTTCGAGAGCGCTTGGCATTATATGATGCTAACCCATCATAGACCGCCATACAGGAAGCCATTAGAGACATCCAGCGGCAGGATGAGCAGCAACATGAGCAGAGAATGGCGGAAATACGGCAATCAGAGACAAAACCTAAAGAAGCAGCACCAACTGAAAGGAGAGGAGAGATACAGATACCAGCCGCCATGGAAGAGGAATTCAGAAGGAGGTTGCAAGAGATGCAGATACAGCATAGAGGACCAGTATCAGAGGAGGTCCTGCTGGGATGGTCCGATTCGATCCGCTGCGAACTCTGGAAGAAAGCGCTAGCTCTCGAGCAGCAACACCAGGGAAAGGTTCTCCCCTCCATCCATGTAAGGTACTGGTTGCAGTATGAAGTACAAATGCTGTTATTGGGAGAACAACCGAAGCAGGAGTGGACAGCTGAGTTAAGCAGGCTGATCCGGGCAGAGATGCGGTTGGATGAGAGCTACAGAGCCCTCCGGTGGTATGTAGCCCAAGAGTGCCCATGGTCAGCGGATGACAGCCCCACGGAAGGCTTTGACTATGATGGCCTGGGATTGTTGTATTGGAGGCTGTCCAGTGACCCTGACTTTGGGAGTGATCAGGAGTGGCGTTTTGAGGAAATAATGGAGCACAGAGAGCAAAGACTGAATGTCTCGGAAGGGCACTGGGCACAGGAAGATTTGGAGTTTCTGGCCGTTCAGGAATGGGAGCTGGAGATTGCCTACAAACAGCTGCTAGACTCTACTCAGCAGCAGGGTGGGGCCCCCTTTGCCTGGGACTATCAGGAAATACCAGTTGACAACTATGAAATCCTGGCTGAAGAATCGGCAGTGGAAAATCTGAAGATTGCCATCCCTAAAGCCGAAGTGGATGATATGGAGTTCCAGGGAGCTAGCCTGGCTGAAGAATCGGCAGTGGAAAAATCTGAAGATTGCCATCCCTAAAGCTGAAGTGGATGATATGGAGTTCCAGGGAGCTAGGGCAGTTGGCTCATCTTCCCAGCTACAGATTACAGAAGGTATGGACTTAAGGGACTGTTCAGAGGATGTTATGGATTATGCATCGCCTGCCGAAGTACTGGCAGCAGGACAGAGTACTGCAGACCCCTGCTCTACACCCGTGGCAGTTTTGGAGGCCCGAGATGAGAAGGTGATGGTTCCTCTTTCCCAGGGGATTTCAGAGATGCAGGGGGGAGAAGCAGCCCTTTTCCCTCCCCAACAGTTAGCCAGAGCAGATGGGGTGGAGTCTCCAGCAGAAGTGCTGGCAACAGGGCAGAGTGCTAGCAACCTCTGCCCAGCACCGGAAACAACTGTGGAGTTTCAGGGAGCCGGGGCAGTTGGCCCATCTCTCCAGCAACAAGCTGAGGTGGTAAAGCTTTTACCCCCAGCTGAATCACTGGCAGCAGGGCAGAATGCTACTGGCTGCTGCACACAACTGCCACTTGAGCGGATATCGGTGGATGGGACTACGGTCTCCACTCACAGCAACCCAGCGGAAGAGCTGGCAACAGAGCAGAGTGCCGCGGGCCTCTGCTCTCAACTAACAGAAGAGGGAGTTCCTGTGGTACTGGATGGGACTTTGGTCCTCACTGACACAACCCCAGAAAATGGTGTGACACTGGGACAGGAGGATGTCAGCCTTGCTTTGCAAGCACTGGGGGATTTTCACCTACCACAAGTGGATGGGACTTCGGTCTCCACTTGTGTACCTCGGGGATGCTGGGCAGTCGGCCCGGATCTCCAGCGGCATGAAAGACTGAGCCCAGTCACCCTGTCTTCTCCCCAGCGGCGGGTATGTTCTCTGAGAGAGGCAGAGGTTGGCTGGGTAAGTGATGCTCTGTTTGGAGCAATTTATTTGGGGTACTGTGTGGATACCGGCATTAGAAGAAGGGACCTATGGACTAACTTCGGAGTCAACCCGTCTGGGGTCCCCTCCTCTGTTAGTCTCCTGCCGAAAGGGGAGAGATGTAACAGGAAGGCCCGGGGAACTCAGAATCGCTTAGAAAGTATGAGATACCCTTACTTCAGCTTCCCCAATGCCTCTTATGTGTCAACCACCCTGTGTCTCTATTAGGGGCACAGGGTGAATGAAAACCCCAATATGGTTTATGATAGCCATATTCAATGCTGCACATACATTGTATCTAGATTGGATGTGTACTGTGAGGGGGATGGGGGGGTTGTGTAATCATTGCTGTGAGGAGTTAAGGTGATTTGCATTCTATTGTCTATTATGAATTAAGTCTGCTACTGTGACGATGTGGATTGGAGCTGGTTGACCGTCTGGCTGCATATTATAGGATGTTGAAGTGTCTTCTGTGAGGGGGGGGGGGGGGGGAAATCACCCCTCCTGCTAAGACTGTTTACTGAAGGAGAAGTTTGAACACACCTGACCTGTATCACCATTGTCATTGGACAGTTTAACCCGCCCTGTTCCCCAAGGATGGGAGGGAAGGGTTTTGAAGAGAAATGTGTTACCATGTGTTTTGAAAATAAAGTCATTCCCTGTTTTGGAACTTGAAATACAGAGCGTTGTCTCGTATCCTGGAAGAGACAGAGTACGTCTCGTTTCTTCTGGAAGGATTAATCTTATGGGAAGTGGTCGCCTGGCTTTGGAGGGTCGATAGTGGTTGTGTGTTCAGAGAGGGAATATTCTTAACGGCGTTAACCCCTTTCATATTGGGGGGTGTCGTTACAGGTAAGTTTATTACTAAAATCACAGTGTATATATGGGTATCTCTGTTCTGCAGTGATTACTGGGCTGCTTTCAAACTGACCCACAGGTGCAGAAAAGTGCACCTGTGGGTTACCTGCACTGAGCCATAGACTTCAATTACCTGCGAGTTCTGGTGCGCTTTCTGAAAGTGCACCACACCTACAGGATATAATAGAAGTCTATGGCAAAGTGCAGCTAACCTGCAGTAAAGCCACAGGTGAACTGTGCTGCACCCATGATACGGGCTAACAACCTTGCATCAGTGTGAAAACAGCCTTAGGCCCCATTTACACGGTCAGTCCGACCAAATAGGACCCTCCATTCACCTCTTTATAAACGTCTACCTCCAGTCCAATCCGCTCAAAAAGGAGAGAGAGCGTAGAGTGGGCTCTATAGAGCCGAGTGGGCTGTCATCTACCGGCTCCGCTCATTGTGGCCCGCGACCAGTTACCAAGTCGCTTAAGTAGCCCTTGCTCTTCAAAAAGTTGGGCACTCCTGACCTATGCCAATAACTCACACCAAATTCGCTTTATCCATAAGTGCTTTCGCAAAATCTCAAAGATCAAAACGTGCCTCTCTGGTAGTATGCAGAAACTTTCATTTCACTGCGGATACCCACATAGACCTATCCCTCCAAACCTAAAAGACTCCCTTCGGCCCTACAACCAATATTCCATAAGGAAGAGGTATATGACAAATGGAGGTGCCAACATGTTGGAGAGGGACTACACTTTTCATTCTCCTTCCCATAACTCGTACTGTAGAATTGAGATGATACTAGTTGACAGAGTTTTGTTGCAGGCCGTGTCCTCCTTCACTATACACGATATAATATGGTCAGACCATGCCCCCGTTACAATATCCGTGTGGTGGAGGAACACACACACCGAACCGTGCTTATATCTGGAGAGTCAACTCTCAGCTATTCAATTCATCTCATAATGTCCGTCTCATCAATCAACATCTCCAAGAATACTTCCAGATGAACTCTCACTCAGTTTCGGACCCTTATACTGTATGGTGTGCCCAGAAGGCCGTTATAAGAGGTATATTTATACAAATGTCTTCACGTATGAAGAGGCAGAGGTCAATGCAGCTTGACAGACTACTGAACAATATCAGGACCTTAGTCTGTCAATAAAACAAACCCATCCCAATCTCTGTCCACAAACCTATCTAAATTACACTCAGAGTGAAGACTTCTGCTGATTGAGCAACATGACAAACACCTTAGAGCCCTTTAATTTACACATTATTCCTCAGACAATAATGCAAGCAGATTCCTAGAAAATCGTTTTAAAGCAAAAGAATCCAATCTAAAATGGAGTTCCCATTAGATCCACAGTACAAGACCAAAATAATTGACCCAAATAAAAATTGCTGATGCTTTTGCCTCCTATTATGGCTCTCTCTATAACCTAAAAGAAGACTCTGACACCCCCCAACCACAGAACCATGAAATTGACTCGTTCCTAGCTACCCTCCACCTACCTACTCTCACCGACGCTCAACTACAAATGCTCAGCGCACCTATAACTCCACAAAAAATTGGTAAGGCCATTAAATCCCTCCCAATAGAGAAATCCCCCGATCCTGATGGTTTGTCAAACAACTATTATAAACAATTTACAGAAACCCTTATTCCATCACTCTCTTCGGTGTTCGCAGCTGCGGTGACCTCGGCCTCTTTCCCTTCTGAGATGCTACAAGCCTATATTGTAACCAGGGAAAGCCTTAGAAAACCCTGAAACCAGGGAAAGAACCTACTTCTCCAGCTAATTATAGGCCAATATCGTTGTTGAACACTGATGTTAAATTGTACGCTAAAATCCAGGCTCAAAAGGCTAACCCTCATCTTACCAACTCTGATCAAGCCAGATCAAACAGGCTTCGTCCCTGGATGCCAGGCCTCGGACGCAACCAGAAGAGTATTTGGTATAATTCAGCATGCTGGATCTGGTCGGATGCCCTCTCTGCTCCTATCCTTGGATGCAGAGAAGGCATTCAACCATATTCACTAGCAGTACATGCATAAGACACTTAGAAAGTTTGGGTTCGTGGGACCTATCTTGTCCACTATTTCAGCACCTTCTGCAAGCGTTTACACCTCTAACATGCTTTCCAAACCCTTCCTGATCACGAATGGTACCAGGCAATTGAACCACTTGCTGAAGCCATCAGAACTTCCCCAAAAATCACTGGGTTCAAATTCCAGCAAAGGTCCCATGCTATAAACCTATTCGCTGACAATATTATTTTTAACCAATCCAGAAACTTCCCTTGCAGCGACTCATGACATTCTCACAACCTTTAGTGAAATTTCCTATTACAAAGTAAATTTTACCAAATCATTGCTACTAGACCTAGGGATAGACATTGCTCTTACAATTCCAAACTTCCTACCCATACACCTGGAGCACTGAAGGTATACCCTATTTAGGTATTCGATTGGTATCCGATGTCGCACAGCTAGCTGATGTTAATTACCTTCCTCTCATTGACAAGCTAACAAAAGCTGCCCAACGTATGGCCAAGTGTGACCTATCATGGACAGGCCACTTTGCATCCTTTAAAAAGATGCTACTCCCCCAAATATTATATATTTTCAGAACTCTCCCCATACCAGTTAGGCCTCATGCCCACGGACGTTTTTACAGCCGCGTTTGAGCGTTTTTTACAGCTTAAAAACGCCTGTCCATGTTAGTCTATAGCTTCATGCCCACCTAGGCGTTTTTGAGCTGCAAATAGCATAGGCGTTTTTAAGCTGTAAAAAAAACCCAGGACCAGTGCGTTCCTCAGCGTCGGCGTTAGGCATAAAAAACGCGAAGCGTTAAAAAAACGCTAAAAATGCGCAAAAACGCGCAAAAACGCAGCGATTGCGTTTTTGAGCTCCGACGTTTTTTTTCTTGTGTGAAAAAAAAGGTCAAAAAATTTATACAATAACATGGACAGGCGTTTTTAAGCTGTAAAAAACGCGGCTGTAAAAAACGTCCGTGGGCATGAGGCCTTAAAAATACATATATGCAGGCACTCAACACGATTCTCAGGAAGTCTGTATGGAAGGACATGGGACCTCGCAGCCCACACGCTCTACTCCTCAAGCATAAATATGCAGGGGGTATGGGCATGACTGGCCTCCACGATTACTGGGTAGCAACCCATCTTTCCCATAAAGTTGGTTCTCCCCCTCAACAGACAAACTGCAATAAGATATCGAAAAAACTACCAGCCTTGTGTCATTGCTTAATCATTTACTTATAGCTGACATCTGGAAACCTTGGCCGATTAAACACCTTCCTCTTCACACCCAAGCCTCTCTAATAGCGTGGAGAGCCTTCTGTTCCCTAAATCCTCCAAGCTCACAGACAGTGGCAATATCTATTCTGCTAAAGGTACTGGAAACTATTATCCCCCAACAGGTGTGGAAAAACAGAGAATCTCAACCCTGTAACATATGCTCAACGACCAAAACCTTTGAACAGCTTCAAGATGAGTTTTACATCCCACCCAGGGACCAATTCCTATACCTACAAATATCCCACTTTTTCAAATCCCCCACCTCCCCTCAAATACTGTCTGCATAAACATAGTTGGCAATACTTCCAAAAAGCATCTCCCTCTATCAAAGGTACCCCCTTATTTTATAATCACTGCAAAATAAACTTGTATTCCATAAATCCACCCTATACTTGAAATGGGAATCAGACCTTAGGGAGACTTTTACCACTCACCAATGGAAATCAGCCTTTAAAGCCATATATTCGACATCTAAATGTGCCAATCAGTGGGGATTATCCCCCCAAAAAATAGCCTTAAGATGGTACCTTAGCCCAGGGTTTCTCAACTCCAGTCCTCAAGGCGCCCCAACAGGTCATGTTTTCAGGCTTTCCATTATTTTGCACAGGTGATTTGGTCAGTTTCACTGCCTTGTAATTACCACAGCTGTTTCATCTGAGGGAAATCCTGAAAACATGACCTGTTGGGGCGCCTTGAGGACTGGAGTTGAGAAACACTGCCTTAGCCTATACAGAATTTCCAAGTTCCAACCATCACATTCCCTGCTGTGCTGGAGAGGATGCAAATCATTTGGGTCAGCTTAAACATATTTTCTGGTCGTGCAAACATCTAACCAGCTTTTGGAACAAAGTATTCTGCATCTCAGAAATTATTGGGATCACCCCACCCTATCCAGCCTTAGCAACTTTTATCCTGGGTATAGAGCTTTTCCCCCTGACTGCAGAGGAATCGTTACCCACATTCTGCTGGCCGCAAAGATGCTTATGACTATAAGATGGAGATCCAACTTGGCACCAAACATTTCTTAGGTGATCGACATAGTGACGCACAACTATGAATTTGAAAGCCTACTAGCACATAGACATTGGAACAAATACCTCTTTGACCACAGCTGGAATCTCTGGAATTTATGGGTTGGTAATCACTAGGGATGAGCTTCGTGTTCGAGTCGAACATACGTTCGACTCGAACATTGGCTGTTCGATCGTTCGACGAAGATCGAACGATTTGGGCCGTTCGCGCCAAATTCGAGTGACGCGAACGGCCCACAATGCACTACGCCATCGCAGTGTCATCCAGGCGCTGTGATTGGCCAAGCATGCACTGTGACCCCGCATGCTTGGCCAATCACAGCGCCGGCAGCGAGGAGAGCAATGATTGGCCACAGGCAGGATGCCTGTGGCCAATTATTGCTGAGGGTGTTTAGTACACGCCCCACACTATAAAAGGCCGCCAGCACGGCGGCCTAGTGTAGTGTGTTCCGGAGCAGGGATAGAGTAGCATAGGCAGGGACAGTGACTGTTATTTCTTTCTTGCTTAACCTGGATTCCTTTAGTTTAGGGAAAGAGAAGGATAGGTAGGGAGAGTGTCAGTGTGTTTTGTGCTTCTGCTATAGTGTGCTTAAAAAAAAACATTTATTCTAGGGACAGAAAACTCTAGGTAGGGACAGTGTCAGTTTCTTTCACTCTGCAAGTCCTTGTTTCCAGGGACCTGGAAGGACAGTGAGTGAATTGTCCTTTTGCTATATTGTGATTAAAAAAAACATTTATTCTAGGGACAGAAAACTCTAGGTAGGGACAGTGTCAGTTTCTTTCACTCTGCAAGTCCTTGTTTCCAGGGACCTGGAAGGACAGTGAGTGAATTGTCCTTTTGCTATATTGTGATTAAAAAAAACATTTATTCTAGGGACAGAAAACTCTAGGTAGGGACAGTGTCAGTTTCTTTCACTCTGCAAGTCCTTGTTTCCAGGGACCTGGAAGGACAGTGAGTGAATTGTCCTTTTGCTATATTGTGATTAAAAAAAACATTTATTCTAGGGACAGAAAACTCTAGGTAGGGACAGTGTCAGTTTCTTTCACTCTGCAAGTCCTTGTTTCCAGGGACCTGGAAGGACAGTGAGTGAATTGTCCTTTTGCTATATTGTGATTAAAAAAAACATTTATTCTAGGGACAGAAAACTCTAGGTAGGGACAGTGTCAGTTTCTTTCACTCTGCAAGTCCTTGTTTCCAGGGACCTGGAAGGACAGTGAGTGAATTGTCCTTTTGCTATATTGTGATTAAAAAAAACATTTATTCTAGGGACAGAAAACTCTAGGTAGGGACAGTGTCAGTTTCTTTCACTCTGCAAGTCCTTGTTTCCAGGGACCTGGAAGGACAGTGAGTGAATTGTCCTTTTGCTATATTGTGATTAAAAAAAACATTTATTCTAGGGACAGAAAACTCTAGGTAGGGACAGTGTCAGTTTCTTTCACTCTGCAAGTCCTTGTTTCCAGGGACCTGGAAGGACAGTGAGTGAATTGTCCTTTTGCTATATTGTGATTAAAAAAAACATTTATTCTAGGGACAGAAAACTCTAGGTAGGGACAGTGTCAGTTTCTTTCACTCTGCAAGTCCTTGTTTCCAGGGACCTGGAAGGACAGTGAGTGAATTGTCCTTTTGCTATATTGTGATTAAAAAAAACATTTATTCTAGGGACAGAAAACTCTAGGTAGGGACAGTGTCAGTTTCTTTCACTCTGCAAGTCCTTGTTTCCAGGGACCTGGAAGGACAGTGAGTGAATTGTCCTTTTGCTATATTGTGATTAAAAAAAACATTTATTCTAGGGACAGAAAACTCTAGGTAGGGACAGTGTCAGTTTCTTTCACTCTGCAAGTCCTTGTTTCCAGGGACCTGGAAGGACAGTGAGTGAATTGTCCTTTTGCTATATTGTGATTAAAAAAAACATTTATTCTAGGGACAGAAAACTCTAGGTAGGGACAGTGTCAGTTTCTTTCACTCTGCAAGTCCTTGTTTCCAGGGACCTGGAAGGACAGTGAGTGAATTGTCCTTTTGCTATATTGTGATTAAAAAAAACATTTATTCTAGGGACAGAAAACTCTAGGTAGGGACAGTGTCAGTTTCTTTCACTCTGCAAGTCCTTGTTTCCAGGGACCTGGAAGGACAGTGAGTGAATTGTCCTTTTGCTATATTGTGATTAAAAAAAACATTTATTCTAGGGACAGAAAACTCTAGGTAGGGACAGTGTCAGTTTCTTTCACTCTGCAAGTCCTTGTTTCCAGGGACCTGGAAGGACAGTGAGTGAATTGTCCTTTTGCTATATTGTGATTAAAAAAAACATTTATTCTAGGGACAGAAAACTCTAGGTAGGGACAGTGTCAGTTTCTTTCACTCTGCAAGTCCTTGTTTCCAGGGACCTGGAAGGACAGTGAGTGAATTGTCCTTTTGCTATATTGTGATTAAAAAAAACATTTATTCTAGGGACAGAAAACTCTAGGTAGGGACAGTGTCAGTTTCTTTCACTCTGCAAGTCCTTGTTTCCAGGGACCTGGAAGGACAGTGAGTGAATTGTCCTTTTGCTATATTGTGATTAAAAAAAACATTTATTCTAGGGACAGAAAACTCTAGGTAGGGACAGTGTCAGTTTCTTTCACTCTGCAAGTCCTTGTTTCCAGGGACCTGGAAGGACAGTGAGTGAATTGTCCTTTTGCTATATTGTGATTAAAAAAAACATTTATTCTAGGGACAGAAAACTCTAGGTAGGGACAGTGTCAGTTTCTTTCACTCTGCAAGTCCTTGTTTCCAGGGACCTGGAAGGACAGTGAGTGAATTGTCCTTTTGCTATATTGTGATTAAAAAAAACATTTATTCTAGGGACAGAAAACTCTAGGTAGGGACAGTGTCAGTTTCTTTCACTCTGCAAGTCCTTGTTTCCAGGGACCTGGAAGGACAGTGAGTGAATTGTCCTTTTGCTATATTGTGATTAAAAAAAACATTTATTCTAGGGACAGAAAACTCTAGGTAGGGACAGTGTCAGTTTCTTTCACTCTGCAAGTCCTTGTTTCCAGGGACCTGGAAGGACAGTGAGTGAATTGTCCTTTTGCTATATTGTGATTAAAAAAAACATTTATTCTAGGGACAGAAAACTCTAGGTAGGGACAGTGTCAGTTTCTTTCACTCTGCAAGTCCTTGTTTCCAGGGACCTGGAAGGACAGTGAGTGAATTGTCCTTTTGCTATATTGTGATTAAAAAAAACATTTATTCTAGGGACAGAAAACTCTAGGTAGGGACAGTGTCAGTTTCTTTCACTCTGCAAGTCCTTGTTTCCAGGGACCTGTAAGGACAGTGAGTTAATTTTCCTTGTGCTATATTGTGATTAAAAAAAACATTTTTTCTAGGGACAGAAAACTGTAGGTAGGGAGAGTGTTTTTTTTCTTTCACTCTGCAAGTCCTTGTTTCCAGGGACAGAGAAGGACACCTGAAGGTAGCCCTTATTGCTTTTTTCCCATCTCCCTGCAGGCCATCTATTAGAATGTCTGGAAGGCAAACAAGGAGAGGCAGACAGTCAGGAGGCAATAAAAGAGGGCAAGCAGGCTCTGTGTCTGGGGGCAACAGTGCTGGTCGTGGACGCGGTGCATTGTCATCAGCACATGGCCATGGGACACGCTTGTCCTTCTTTTCGGCAGCTGGACATGTTGAGCCACATCATGCCGAAGACTTGGTAGAGTGGATGACCAAGCCCTCCTCCTCCTCCTCATCCTCTCTCACCCAGGCTCAGGGTACTGGAAAAGCAGCTGCCAAAGCGTCGTCTTCCCTGGTATCAATGTCAGACAAATCATCAGTCACTCCTTCCCTAGACCCACCATGTCCTCCTCCTGAGGAGTCCCCCGAACTGTTTCAGCACAGTGTTGGGTACATGCTCCAGGAGGATGCCCAGCGTTTCGAAGGGTCTGATGATGAAACCCAGCTAGAGGAAGGCAGTAGCGTGAGAGCAGACAGAGGGGATGCTCAAGAAGGACACCAATCTGGCAGTCATGTTCCAGCAGCTGCAGCATACTGCCAGATTGGCTCCAGTGATGAGGAGGGAGGGGATGATGAGGTCAATGACTCCACGTGGGTGCCTAATAGGAGAGAGGAGGAGGAGGAGGATGAGGAGGAGGCACATCTCCAACGAGGCAGGATGCCCTTTGGTGGCCAGCGTAAGGGCAGTACACCGACGGAATCACACCGCAGAGCTCCGCCTGTGCAGGGCGCTGCCTCTGCCCGTCATTCAAAAAGTTCTTTGGTGTGGGCCTTTTTTGAGGCTAGTGCATCAGATCGCACAGCTGCTGTTTGCAACATATGTCTCAAGCGTATATCGCGTGGCCAAAACATCAGCCGCTTGGGTACCACATGCCTGACCAGACATATGTTGACCTGCCATGCAGCTCGTTGGCAAGCCTACCTCAAAGACCCACACCAAAGAACAAAGCGGACCTCTCCTTGCACCGCATCAGCTGGGATCTCCAACCCCACTATAACTTCAGTCCTCTCTGAAACATGCACTGAGAGGAATGAAGGTGTAGAATTAGGTGTGTCACAGCCAAGTACTTGCGCCCACTCTGCTAGCAGTACACCGACGTCCGATTCTAGCAGGCAAATTTCCCTGCCCCAGCTGCTGGACCGTCGAAAGAAGTTCACTCCCAGCCATCCACATGCCCAGCGGTTGAATGCTAGCTTGGCTAAATTGCTAGCGCTTCAACTGCTGCCTTTTCAGTTGGTAGACTCGGCCCCCTTCCGTGAGTTTGTGCAATGTGCGGTTCCTCAGTGGCAGGTTCCCAAACGCCACTTTTTCTCACGGAAGGCTATTCCGGCTCTCTACCGGCATGTGGAAGGCAATGTCTTGGCCTCGCTGGACAGGGCGGTCAGCGGTAAGGTGCATATTACCGCTGACTCATGGTCCAGCAGGCATGGACAGGGACGTTACCTTTCTTTCACGGCCCATTGGGTCACTCTTTTGGCAGCTGGGAAGGATTCAGGACAAGGTGCAGTAGTGTTGGAGGTTGTCCCACCGCCACGCCTCCAAAATGCTACTACTGGTTGTGACACACCTCTCTCCTCCACCCCCTCCTCTTCTTCTTCCTCCATGGCCTCTTCCTGTGGTTTGTCCTATGAACCAGCGGTGCTCCGTAGCCGTTCACGGGGCTACGCAAGTACGCAGGCAAAAAGATGCCATGCCGTGCTTGCGCTGGTGTGTTTGGGGGACAGAAGCCACACTGGGGCAGAGGTCCTGTCTGCTCTGCAGGGCCAGGCCGAGAGGTGGTTGACGCCACGCCAGCTTAAGCCAGGAATGGTGGTTTGCGACAATGGCACCAACCTCCTCTCCGCCCTCCGACAGGGACAACTGACCCATGTGCCCTGTGTGGCTCACGTCCTTAACCTGGTGGTGCAGCGGTTCTTGGGCAGGTACCCGGGCTTACAGGATGTCCTGAGGCAGGCCAGGAAAGTCTGTGTGCATTTCCGCAGATCTTATAATGCCAGTGCTCGCCTGGCTGAGCTGCAAAAGGAGTTGAACCTGCCCAAGAACCGCCTTATATGTGACATGCCCACCAGGTGGAACTCAACGTTGGCCATGCTGCAGCGGCTGCACACGCAGCAGAGGGCCATCAATGAGTACCTGTGCGACTACGGCACCAGGACAGGGTCAGGGGAGCTTGGTTTTTTTTCTCCACGCCAGTGGGGCATGATCAGGGATGCATGCACTGTCCTGGCACCATTTGAGGAGGCCACGAGGATGGTGAGCAGTGACAGTGCATGCATCAGTGACACTGTACCTCTTGTCCACCTGTTGGAGCACACGCTGCGTGGAATAATGGACAGGGCACTTGAGGCAGAACAGAGGCAGGAAGAGGAGGACTTCCTTGCCTCTCAAGGCCCCCTTTACCCAGACAGTGTTCCTTCTGTCCCACCCATCGCACAGGAAGAGGAGGAGGAGGAGGAGGAGGAGGAGGAGGATTGTGTCAGCATGGAGGTGGAGGCTGGCACTCAGCATCATCAGCAGCAGTCTTTTAGGGATGATTTACAGTCCCAAGAAACCAGTGGACTTGTACGTGGCTGGGAGGAGGTGGCTGCGGATCATGTCGTCCTTAGTGACCCAGAGGACTCCGGAGCGAATGCCTCAGCAAACCTACGCTGCATGGCCTCCCTGATCCTGCAAAGTCTGCGGAAGGATCCTCGTATTCTTCGGATCAAGGAGAGGGACCATTACTGGCTGGCCACTCTCCTTGATCCACGGTACAAGGGTAAGGTTGCGGACCTTATGTTACCGTCGCAGAGGGAGCAGAGGATGAGACAACTCCGGGAGGCCTTGCAGAAAGGTCTGTGCAACGCGTTCCCAGAGACTGGGAGGTTGCAAACTCCTGGTCCTGGACAACGAGTTGCTGAGGCTTCGGCCAGTCAAAGAAGGAGCGGTGGGGAAGGTGGCCGTCTGACCGATGCGTTCAGACAATTCTTTAGTCCGCAGCCCCAAAGTATGATTGGTTCCAGCAACCATCGCCAGCGTGTGATAAACATGGTGCAGGAATATCTAGGGGCAAGGTCAGACTTGGACACCTTCCCCACCGAAAATCCTCTGGCTTACTGGGTCTTGAGGATGGATCACTGGCCAGAGCTTGCACAGTATGCAATTGAGCTACTGGCCTGTCCTGCATCCAGCGTTCTTTCGGAACGCACATTCAGTGCTGCTGGAGGATTTGTCACGGATCACAGGGTGCGCCTGTCCACCGACTCGGTTGATCGACTGACTTTCATCAAGATGAACCAGTCTTGGATCACCACCAGCTACCACACACCTGATGCTGATATAACAGACTAATTGATTTTAAAATGTCACATCCCTTCAAGACTGATGCTGATGCTGAGTGCCTGTGCTGTTATGTTGACTGGCTATCCTCCTCCTCCGAGTCCTCAATGATACGATTGATGATGATAGCTTGGAAGATCATTTTTGTTTATGGGTGCCGCCACCAGTGCCTAACGCCCAATTTTTCAGCCCCTGTTTTAACAGGGGCGTGTAATTACAATTTTTGAAGCAATACTTTGCAACAGGGCTCATTGCTGTGCTCCAAGTACAGTATCTGTGAGGAGTTGCAGTGTTGTGCCACCAGTGCCTAAGGCCCAATTTTTCAGCCCCTGTTTAACAGGGGCGTGTCATTACAATTTTTGAAGCAATACTTTGCAACAGGGCTCATTGCTGTGCTCCAAGTACAGTATCTGTGAGGGGTTGCAGTGTTGTGCCACCAGTGCCTAAGGCCCAATTTTTCAGCCCCTGTTCAACAGGGGCATGTAATTACAATTCTTGATCTAATAATTCACAGCAGGGCCCATTGCTGCACCCACCAAGAGTAACTGTCAGGGCTTACAGTGTTGTGCACCAGCACCACCATCAAAGGCCCAATTTTTACTACCACTGTTCAACAATTATATGTAATTAAAATTCCTGATATAATAGTTGACAGCAGGGCGTTCCAGCACCAACCAAGAGTAACTGTGAGTGCTTACAGTGTTGTGCCAACACCAACAACTAAGGGCCTATTTCTGCAGAGTATATACGGCAGGTCCCTACTTTTCAACATCCAACTTACAAACGACTCCTACTTGCAAACGCAAGAAGACAACAGGAAGTGAGAGAAATCTACCACTAGGAAGGAAAATTCTCTCCTGTAAGAATAATATGGGAGAAAGGTGTCTCCTCTGTACTGATGCTTTATCAGCAATCCTTGTTTCAAGAAAAACACCACATTTCAAAAACAGTTGTCATTGGGACGGAAAGTGAGGTGAAATGTTCTGAACAGGGGCACAGACAGCAAAACAAATGTTACAGGGGTGATAACCCTTACCTATGTTTTCCAAAAAGTTTAAAAATAGATTTTTGGCTGGAGCTACACTTCAACAATGTACCTGTTCAAAATTACAAACAGATTCTACATAAGAACAAACCTACAGTCCCTGTCTTGTATGCACCGCCTGTATACGGCTGTTCAGAGTATATAGGGCCTTTTTTATTTTATGTGCGGGGTTCCCCTTAATATCCATACAAGACCCAAAGGGGCTGGTAATGGGCTGGGGTAGGGGGGGGGTCATGGGGTAGCTATGCCATTTTTCTTAAAGAATTTCATCCATATTACCGGGACCAGACATTACATTAAAGCCGCAAGCAGTTTTAAATGGCTTTTTTTTCCTTTAGAAGTGTCATTTTGTGCAGGGACAGTTCTAAACACGGGAAACACGTGGCACTTCACAGGCATACTTTAGACACCCCCCAGGTACGATATTTAAAGGAATATTTGACTTTTTTTTTTTCACTTTATGCATCATTAAAATGACTGCTCCCGAAAAACGACCGTTTTTAAAACTTCTTTTTGCATTGATACATGTCCCCTGGTGCAGAACCCGGGTTCCCAACCCTTTTTAGGACAATAACATGCATAATAGTTGTTATAATTAGCACTTTAGAATTCGAACGTTCGCATCCATTGTATTTAATAGGGTTCTAATGTTCGTTCGAACTTCCGGTCCGTTCGCGGGTTCTGGTGCGAACCGAACCCGGGGGTGTTCGGCTCATCACTAGTAATCACTAATATATATGTACGTTATTGATATTTTCCTTGGCACTAGCCACCAACATACAGACCTGCTCATCAAACCTGGCCAGACCATGTTTGGATAACAACAACCCACCCTACAGTTTTATCACTTTGTTTATTGTTCAACCCAATGTTGTTTTTCATTATTACATTACCAAGACAAAGGCTACTCTACTTTACTCCACCTTCAATATCTATTTTGTTTACTTCATTCTGCTCACCCAACTTTCTATAGTTTGAAAGCTACATGTATAGAACTACTACTTATGTTCAGTTTACCCACGTGGGTATCATTTGTGAGAAGAAGAAGGGGGGGAGAGAGAGAGAGAAGAAGAAGGGGGGGGAGAGAGAAGAAGAAGGGGGGGGGAGAGAGAAGAAGAAGGGGGGGGGAGAGAGAGAGGGAAGAAGAAGGGGGGGGAGAGAGGAGAGAGGGGGGAGAGAAGAAGAAGGGGGGGGGGAGAGGGAGAAGAAGGGGGGGGGGAGAGGGAAGAAGAGGGGGGGGAGAGGGAAGAAGAAGGGGGGGGATGAGAGGGAAGAAGAAGGGGGGGGAGAGAGGAAGAAGAAGGGGGGGGGAGAGAGGGAAGAAGAAGGGGGGGGAGAGAGGGAAGAAGAAGGGGGGGGGAGGAGAGGGAAGAAGAAGGGGGGGGAGAGAGGG